>OX438783.1:7579144-8179144 GCA_949316455.1 Acleris holmiana
TAAACAAAGCTATTGTATTGCGGCACGCGCCACACTACACAGCAGCGTGGTATAATAAATACTATGAAGTTTTAATGGATTATCAACTCTATCACCTTTGCATGTAGATCAGAAATGTTTTACTTGCTATGGCTGATTTTACGAAGTACGCTCCTGTTGTTTTGCGCGTGTCGCAATACAATGGCATTGTTTTTATACAAAACAATACATAGTGTATTGTTTTCTTTAAGGACATGCGGCCAAACCGCAATCGAAGTACTATACTGTATGATAGATCAAGGCATCGTGACGAATAAACGAAACTCTTGTCTAAAATCAAATCACAAATAAAATATAAAATTTTACCTTCCAATAAAATTATTATTATTTTTCCTGGAACGTCCGAGGTCCGCTATAGAGAGAGACATCGCTGTCGTTTTGCTAAGGTCGCTAGATGTCGCTTGTTCCATACCATAGATTCCCGCGTCAGCTCACCTTCCCGCCAAATTGTTCCGCCAACCAACCTGTCAACTAATCGTACGACTAACGAGCCGCCATGTTAGTTTTTCATTGTTAAGTACGTAATGCACTTTGGTGGCACCACCAGGTAGGCATTACTCGGACCTCGGACGTTCCAGGAAAAATAATAATAATTTTATTGGAAGGTAAAATTTTATATTATTTGTTCCGTTTCACGTCCGAGGTCCGCTATAGAGATTTGTCTGTTATCACCTGGTGGCAAGTTAGGAGCGAGACGCAATAATGTGACTAAACAAATGTGTTAGTGAAAACACAAAAGTTCTAAAAAAAAAATAATATATATTATAATAATAGGTAATTTAATATGATTCAACAAACTTAATCAGACAGGCAGTAAATAAAGCTATTTAATCATAGCATCACAATCATATTTAATTATGTGTACTCACTGAAATCATATTAAACAAAGGAAAGATACAGGGGTAGAATAAACCGCATGCATCTAAAACGGCCCAATTAATCTTGAACAAAACTATACTAGTCCTATATTTTAAATCTGGGCCGTATAAAATAAACAAATGACAAAAAGAAACGTCTTTTGTAAATAAACTTGATTCCTCTTTAAATTAATGTGTTTGTTTGTTACCACGTGGACAGGCTAAAAGACCAAGTAAGGTATTCGGAATACAGCTGAATTTAAATCGGAATCAGTACGTTACTATTAATACTGACGAAGGCAGCAGGTAATGATTAAAAACAAAGTTTAAATTAATCAAGTCTGGTAAAATAGCATGTTACTCTTTTTATACAGGTTGATAAAATATGCAATGATAACAGTATTACTATTGTTATTCTTGCCTGCTAATTTGTAAGCAATTTTACTACTTTTTAGGCAAATCATTTGCTGACAACGTTAAAATAAATCAGGACAGCATGGTTAAATATAACAGATTAACATTAGTGAAACAGTGAACAAGTTTGATAGGGATCTTGAAGCTGAATCAACGCAAGAAGACGGTCTTTTTGGTAATACCTTCGAAAAGTAGCCTCATGCTTCCAATTTGCTTTGGCAAGCATATCGTTAATCGGGTAATTTTCAATCTTAGAGAGGACACGGCCGATCGAAAACTGCCCGGTGCAGTGGCGTAATTATATCATCTGAGGCCCGTGGCAAATTCTTTGGATGGGGCCGTTGCTACAAAATTTTGTTAATTAAGTTATTTTTGAGGTCGCGGCCTCTTGGGCCGGGGCCCTCTCAGGTCGGGGGCCCGTGCATTTTGCCAGCCCTGCCACCTATACTTAGTTACGCCACTAGCGCGGCGTTGCCTTGATCCCGGCCTCTGCCAGGAGGCGTTTCAGCCAGCCTCCGATCCTCAGCGCTGGCACGCGTGAAAGGGGCTCTAAACGATACGAACAAGCTAGTACAATCACCTCGCACTCCAAACAAAACCAAAACAAGTTGGCGTAGCCAAAAAATAATAATATTATAACTTGGTTAATATTTCGATCTTGGGCTTCCAACAGAGTCCAACTACTGTTGGTAAGACGCGGAATCGGTTTTAGAGCCAAGCTCGCTGTGCAGGGTGATCGAACCACTGTTATCTACAAAGCTCACAGGATCGCAATGCAACAATGAAAGGTCATGTAAGTACTCTATGGCCTGAGGCGCGGCCAAGAGTAAAAGTGCGGCCGTTCTTCTAATTCTAGACACTCCGTAGAGGTTATTAATGTTAACCTCGCTCTCGTTAAGGTACTGAATAAAATTTCTCGCATGCCACACTGGTGGATTCGGGGGCAAAGGATATGGCTTTAAAAATATTACGTACTCAATGATTCGAAAATATTTTAACATTTGATGTCGACTCACTAATAGAGGCCGACTTATGAACTAAAATAGTTCGATACGCTAGCTTCTCAGACAAACAACTGTGCAAGGTACCTCGCAACCTGCTTCGGAGCAGGCTCCTAGTGGATGATTTGGTTCCGGGCGCACCATGGTGACCACCTCCTCCAGATGGGAGCATAGGTTTTGACCGTGGAGGCACGACAGTGGGACGCCAGCAGGATTCGCTCCTCCTCCGACCAGTCCTCCCGAAACAGTCCAGGCTCCCAGCTCCAGGTCGGTCACCCGCGGAGGCGCGCGGCCCGAGCGCGTGTGCAGCGGCACCCGGCGCAGCGAGCGGTGCGCTCCGGCCGCGCTCGCAGCAGCGGCCGCAGGACGGAGCGCTCCAGCGCGGCGTCGCCAGGAGGTACCGGCCCGGAGTGGCGGCACGAGGGCAGGGAGTGGGAAATGCCCATACCAGGTCGAATCGCCAGTGAAGCTGAATGCGTCGTAAAAGAGCGCGTTCGAGTCTGACAAGTCTGTCGAAACACAATTCGGCACGCGTGCGCGAAGAGGTCGACTGCTAGGATGCCCCAGCGGCATATCATCTGGGTGGCCCCCGCACGCAGGTGCCAACCCCCGGGGCGAGCGGAGCGCCCCGCAATAGCCCGCCAGTCTCGGTGTTGCAGCGGCCCGGCAGGTAGTGCAGCAGCAGCGACAGGTGCGGCCGGTCAGTCAGCGCCAGCAGTTGGAGTGTTAGGCGCGAGGGACCGTGTTCCACTTTCGTTCTCTATGTATGCGATGACCGCATACATCTATATCCTTGCAACTGCAATGCCAAGCCACTTGGCGAACGCTCCACGAACCTTGCAGACTGCGGTCGTTTACTATGGGTCCCCACTGTCGGTCCGACGCGTCCGTGACGACAAGATTTGTCGGGGTCACGGCTGGATGTACGATCGAGGCTACAGCGACGTTTTCCACGTTTCACGTGAGATCCTTGCACATGGGGCTCGGCAGAGGCAGCAAGGTCCGCGCCGTCGGCGCGGTAGACGGCAGAGGACTGTACATGCGGCAATGTAACCTCCCCCTCGCGGAGCTCGGCGTCCCCAGCAGTCGCTACGCCTGCTGCAGGTTGCAGCGGCCGGAGGCGTGACGCGCGCGCAGGCTGCGCTGGATGGAACTGACCTTTATCCGTGCCAGGGAGCGAGTGTTGTCCAGGGTTGCCACGTGATGCCCAAGATCTCTAAGTCTACGTTGGAGTCGTTACGGACTTTTGTTCGGTTATACACCAGCCTAGGTTGTTGAGAAGTGTTCTGGCTACCTCTATCCGCTCCACAAGAATTCTCCTTGACTTGCTTGCGAGTAAAAAATTAACCTATGTAGATTATTACTTTTATACCTCGTTTGCGTAGCATCTCCGCCACAGTTGGTGATGCTTGCGAACATTTTTTGGTGCGGTGGCAAGCCCGAATCGCAGAGACGTCATTTGCAATAACTGACCTTGGTATCGTGACGTGAACATGATAGTATGTTTGACTGAAGTCGAATTAGGCAACCTAGTCCCCGAGTTGTGAAAAGTTGTGCATCTGTCGATGGTTAAATATCCGGAAGAGTGTCGGACTTAGATATAAAAACAGTGTCTTTAAATTGAAGATTGTTTTTTATTGAACTTTGCCCTTTTATATTAGGAAAAGAGGCGAAATGAAGCCTGGGAAAAAAAAAGGTGCTGGCTCCAGAGTTAAATTCTGGATTTCTAAGGTCATCTCCGGGGATTCCGGAGACTGAAACGTACCTAACACTTCTAAATTTGAATGAACTAAAAGAGGTTTTCGAATAGGTTTCGAGCACAGGATATTAGATATAAAATGACTTTGGGGCATCTAAGTTTTTCCAAAAATCTACAGCAGAGTCATTTACGATAACTGTACTTTAGTTTGGAACTATATTTTCTTCCCCCCCCCCCCCTTTCTTTTTCTTTGTGATCGTACTTCGACCCTGTTTTGGATCGTTACCTTTTTTAAAACGTTTACGCTTATTTGGACGCCGAGATGTCCTAAATTGACGAAAATTAAAGGGAGGCGGATCTTACGGATCCTATCAATTACGACAATTTTTTGTAGGTAGGCTGAGAACAACATGTATTCCGACCTCTGTGGAATTGTATCAATCTCTTCGCGAATGTTTAAGCAAATAAAATCGCCGATCAGCCAGAGCTTTGGCTCGCTTTCCCGCAACAATCTGAAGGATATCCTAGGAGATTGTTATAAATTCAGATTGGCTGTCGAATCAATACTTTAAATTAGAAGTTAAATCAGTTTGTGATCTTTACAATCTCCAGATTAGCATACCATTGAAATAAGGTTAGACAATGCCGAATTAAATTCCTCATTTTGAGCAATACACGCATTTGAATGGGGTGCGAAGCTGCGCCTCCGCGAGGGCACTATATGCAGGGCTTCTAATCTTCTGTCTTACAACGATATCGCGTTTTACGTATTTTAGAATCGTTTATGTCACAGTCGCCATTATTGTAAATGACATAAAAGAGTTATCAAAACATTGACAATACGGAAACACGTCAAAGACGATATCGTTATTACCGTATAGAATCCCAGCCCAGGTTACGTAATGGCGCGGGGCCTTCGAGGTGGCGTAACTCAACGTTTTAACCTCGAAAAAACCAGGGGAAGCTAGGTATTTATTTTTTACCTCGATCTCTCGAACGAATTTCCATTCGGGACTGCTAAACTTAGACAGAGCACAAATTCTAGCAACTCGATCGGGTTTTGATCTCGGAACGACCGGTTCTTAAATAGAGAACTAAATCTGTGAACACCTCGCGCGCTAGTGCATATTTTGATGAAATGAAGACTTATCTCGATCGACCGGAACCACCTGAACCGGCGCGGCGCGGAGCTGCGGCCGGCGCGCCGCGGGCCCGGGCGGGGGGCGGCGGGGGCGCGGGCGACCGCGAGCAGCGGCCCACGCGCTCCGGCCTCGCTTCAAGAGGGGAGCACCTCACAGCGCGCGAGGATGCTTTTCTCACGTAAGATATCATTCGATCGACTCACCTGTTGGTTCGAAAGAAATTCAAACCTCCGGTCTAGTCCCGTCGTGAAGCGGGAGACCCGAGGCGTTCGTGATGCTCGGGACAGCGCGCGGGGCTCGTTCCCCTCGCGGCCTCGTCGTGTAGGACCGCGCTCGCGGCCGGGCCGGGGCGCTCGCGGCGCACGCTCCCGCTGCCCGCGGGGGCTGCAGCGCGGGGAGCCCGAGCGGTCGCTCCGCCAGCCCCGCGACCCGGGGTCTATCTCTTCTGACGCGGGATCACTTCCGTTCCGACTCATAATGCAACAGACGAAACTATATTAGCAAGATACAAAAACACGAAATTCTTTGTAGGAATGATCCTAGAAAGAATTCGTTAAATACCTAGATTTTTCTACTTCCATCTCGAAAAATCTATTAATCTCGTCGTAGATGTAATAAACTACGGACACTTCTTAATATTAGCGAAAAAAAACACCGCTTTTTGGAACAAATGTTCATGTCTTACGAAAAAGGTTTACTGAAATTATAATAAAGTGGGTAGGTTTCGTAAGAAAACTTTCGGTATAAATCCGAAAATGAACAATAAACAATAACACAGTAACAAGGATTAAACAAAAATTTGTTTCTAATCCGAAAAAACATGAATTTTAAATTCAAATACTGTGAAATAAAGCGACAAATACGAACCTTCTGCACCAAACGGCAGACGACGCAACAATGAAAAACTAACATGGCGGCTCGTTAGTCGTACGATTAGTTGACAGGTTGGTTGGCGGAACAATTTGGCGGGAAGGTGAGCTGACGCGGGAATCTATGGTATGGAACAAGCGACATCTAGCGACCTTAGCAAAACGACAGCGATGTCTCTCTATAGCGGACCTCGGACGTGAAACGGAACAAATAATAGTTAATTACTTTTAACTTCTTTATCATGGTAAACCATTTTATTATTAAATGTTGTGGTTTGAGAGTAAACCGCAATTATCCAAATTTGATGTTGCAATCAAGGCACTCTACCTCCATCACGCGTTCTTCACGTGGGAGCACATAAAGCCAGAAATACCAACAGCTCTAAAAAGACTTGTTTATAATTCTGTAACCACATTTTTCACAATCAGGCCAAGAAGTTTACTAGTGTATTAGTGACAGGTTGCAAGCCCATCGCCTAACAGTACTACAAGCCTTTTTATTGTTGTTTGGGCATAAGTGGCATCTTAATGGTATTTAATGAGAACCTGCACAACGCAGTCGGCGCCACTGGGCAGCGCGGCGCCGGTGTTGACGCGCGCGCACTCCCCGCGCGACAGCGGCGCGGTCGGCGCCTCGCCCGCCGTCAGCGCGGCGCGCACGCGGCGCACGCCCGCGCCGTCGCTGCTCACGCACGCGTACCCTGGACGGACCAGTCATGGAACCATTACAATGTTTACAATAAATGTGACCAGCGTAACAGATTTAAGTGTGGGGCAATACTCTGGACAGCAAGGCAAGACTTCAAAGAGAATCTGTCCCCTGACAGCCGCACAGTGTTGGGCAAAATTTAAAGAACTAGGATATAAAACATTAATATTTTAAAAATCTCCTGTTCTGCCATCCACTTGTTTACAGCACCAGACCTAACCCTTGATCTGGGTAGTTTTTGTTCAGCAAAATTGGCTTTTTCCACCCTTTCCTATCTGGCGCCTACAGCGATCAGTACCATGGCTCAAGATAACATCATAAATTATAGTTTTTTACAAGTTAACATTCACTTACACATGTCTCGAGATGGACATCTCACCCAAAATTAGTATTAATACAACCCTCATACACTCTTTTCTTAATGAAAATAGTAAAACTCTCCTTTATTATTATGTTATGAAATTAACAACCAAATTGCTCTTAAGATTACATGCTACAACATACCATCTTTTACTGAAGCAGGAAATGGTGGCATCGGCTCCTTAGTGCACAGAGACTCGGCCACAACCCTGCCCACTGCTTCCTCAATAGGAATGATCTCCAAAGTCTCAGTCCATTTGCCCATTACTTCATCCACTATTTTGAAAGCTTCTTCCATCTCAAGCATTGGAAATGGGGACTCTCTTGGCCTAAATGCTACTTTAGTGATATCTACATTGCTAGAACCATGGTGGTGGCAAGAATTTCCAAACTGCATTGAATCATGTATTGTTCTTACTTCTTTCAACTCATCATTAATCAGATCCAATGCATGAGGAAGAACAGGCTTAACAACTTCAAAACATTCCGTAACAGCCTTCTTGCTGCCAGGAAAGTTAATAATTAAGGTTTTATCTCTAATACCAGCTACTGCTCTAGACAGCATTGCCATGGGAGTCTTATTTAAGCTTGTCATAGTGAGGGCCACCATAACGGCAGGCGCTTCTCTATGAATCACGGCTTTTGTTGCTTCCGGAGTCACATCCCTGCAACCGAACCCAGTACCTCCCGTTGTTAGAACTAGATTTACATTAGCTTCATCACAAAAGTATTTAAGCTCTTTTTCAATGATCTCCCGTTCATCCGGAATAATTATCTTGTGCAGGTTGGCATTAGGAAATAGTTCTTTAGAAAACTTGGCCAGGGCAGGCCCTGAGGTATCCTTCGAGTTGTCTTTAAAGCAAGTGTCGCTAATGGTTAAAACTGCTACGGCTTTCACCATTTTAAAAAATCTAAAAATAAAAACAGGCTTTTTCATTATTTAAAATAAGCTGCGACCTTGCTCATGCCATACGTAAACAACAGAACCACCAAACGTTATCGTTATCGGTATTAGGATGCAATACAAACAAGATTTCAAAGCAGTCTGTACTTACGTTACGCACTGATGGGCAATCCAATGATAACGGGCTTTATAAACAGGTAATACGTAACACTTAATACGTTTTGATGAAATTGTGAATGGATTTATTGCGCAAAGATTAATGTCATTACATCACAACGATACGACGTATAATAATAAAGATAAGGAATATTTTGATTAAAATCAAACTCTGCCGCGTAACCACATGCACACCAATATGACACTTGTGACAGTGACTTGACAGCTGTTGGTTGATGTCATGCCTGACAGTTCCGAGCAAGCTATTTAAGTCGATTGGAAAAACGTTCAATTATAAAGCTGTAACAGCACTGGAGGGCAATACTGGGATTTCCGGTACGACAATCAGCCACGGAAATCCCAGGACTGTAAATGTTTGTTTGTACGGCCAAGCAAGAAATATGTTAACTTTCAGAGACAAAGTATGTGTAGTAGTCTTGCACAGTACTTATCATAGCCTGCAAGCGTCTTCTACGTTAGACGATGTCAAAAGCGCACATTCTACTCAAGAAGCATCGAAGTATCCAGCAAAGAACAAATAAATAAAACTAGTAATACTAGAAAAAATATATTGAATAGCACAGAACATGATTATAAATTAAACTTATCAAGGCACATAATCACTTTGCTTCTAACATTAAACTTCTATACTTTCCAACGACTCGTTTTATAACTTCTCTACCGACAGTGAGCGAAGGGCAAACTTCGATCAAACGCTTTAGAGGCGCGTATTTCTGCAGAGCGTTTGAATTCCCGACAACTAGGAGCTTGTGTTTAGCGCGAGTCACCCCGACTGCCAAACGGCGTTGATCGTTTAGTACTTCTCCTTCCTGATAAACAAAATACAAGCTTTTAGTTAACTTTTAGCAACCCTGAATTTTAAAGTTGACAACTCTATCCCAACGTATTTCAATAAACCACCGTGAAATCCGTTCATCCGTTTAGGTGCTACGATGCCACACAGACACAAAGATAACCACGTTAAATTTACAACATCCCTCTATTTGGGACTTGGTTAATTTGCGTGACATTGTACCGTGATATTTATTTATTATTTACGTCGGGGGTATCATTATACCCTAAAACGAAAACTTACCTTGACTTTCTTATCATTGGCGTCATCGCGCTTAGTGCAAGAGTAAATGATGACGTTCTTGTCTTTCCCCTGGAACTGGTCGACGGTGCTGACGTCTGCTCTCTTGCCCAGCGAGCGGCGCAGGAGCGCCACTTGGTCTCGAAACGGAGATATTACACCGATGTCTGACGTCTTAACACCGCCCTGCAATCATTTAGAATGACAAGTGGTAAAATTAGGCAAGTTTCTTCCATTGATTTGATACGGAACACAGTTTAACAGAGCCACACCATTTTCCTTCGGCTTAGCCTTATTATGACCATCAATATGTTTCTTATGTAATACGATTTTATTAGCTCGGTCTCTTCTCTGTTTGGTACAAGTCGTCTACATGCATGATAGCAGATGGGCCATAGACACCACCGATTGGCCTTCACGAGATGAACCTCGAAGCGGAGAAAAATGGTCGAATGACTAAGGCATTTTTGCGAGTGATTAGCAGGGTAGGCTCTGCATGGGAACGAATGGAGAAATAGAGAAGCCTTTGCTGAATCGTGACACAAAAACAGCCTGCATTGATTTAAAAACTTACTTCTATCAAAGCATCCACTAACGCCACAACTAGACTCGCTTCATCTGCATTCGCACAAGTTTTACCACTATTTTCTGACTTGTCCATCTCTTTAGTATCTAGGAATAATACCGCATCTCCGGTGTCTGGACTACAGGCTCTCAACAGCCATGTTTCATCCGTATATTGATTTAATTTCTGGAAATAAAATTGATCTTCATTACTCAATACTTTATCGCAATCGTAATGTATCTACAAATATGCAAATCTACGAGTATAATAAATGTTTCACTACGAAACCTGTAGAGCACAGCAAATTTATGTATTGAGAGAGGGAGACTTATCCTCAGTACAGTCACTAACAGTAATAGTTCTGCCTTGCGCCTCTGTTAATCAAAGTTCGAAGTTACGTTAGCTCCGTCCTTATCTGTCAATTGGGTCACAAATAAAGAGTGAGGGAGACATGACATTGGCTCTGAACTTAGGTGATTCATAGTAGACGTCCTGCGACCACAGTATGAATTGACATAATTATGGTTTGCCGTTAGACGTTCGCTATGACCGACTTCTATAGCGACTAAACAATTAATGTTTCCAAGTATTAAAATAGACTACAACCAAATCTAAATGTTAAAGACAATTGGGTCACACTACCTGCAAATTAATGTTCAGTTTCGCTTGTGCCACACATTCATTGGCGCACTCCAATCTGTCGTTATAAGCCACTTTGTTAGCCAGATCGGCCAGAGCCTGGTTCATTCTGTACTGCAGCTGCAGAGTAGATGTCGCTTCTTCGCTCAATAGTCTATGAAACAAGCTTTCCTCCATACCGAGACGCCTGGGAAAGTATTAAGGAAATTTACATACATACATACATAAATCACGCCTGTTTCCCAGAGGGGTAGGCAGAGACCACTTCTTTCCACTTGCTACGATCCTGACAATACCCTTTCGCTTCTTCCACATTCATACATCGAGTCATGCATGCACGTCGGTTTCGGGTACTTAAGATTCGGCCCTTTTCCAGTATTTCCCCGATTTGATTCAAAAAAGTACGCCTAGGGCGCCCCCTTACGACCCTTCCACTCACTTTAGCACAAAAGAAAATTTAAAAAAAACAAAAGAAAAAAATTTAAAAAAGAAGAAGGAAATTTAAGTTTCATATAACCAAATAGGGATTACGTTCATTGCTCATCTGCATTTTTAGCTCAAAACAGGAGTTCCCAAACTGTTTTCTTCACAGCGCACTTATTTTTTATGTAGTTCCATTGCCAAGAGGCGCTCAAAGCATTAATATTCAGCCAGGGCTTTTAAATTCATGTTGCTCAATTAAAACCTTTATGTTGCATTGCATTAATGATACCCACGAGGTGGATATCTCGTCAAAATAGAGGGAGATTGGATGCGTAAAGCCCAAGATCGAGAGAGATGGCATGCATTAGAAGACACCTACACTCAGCTTTGGGTTGCAACAAGTTTAAGAACAGAAAGAGGAGAGAGGAGAGGAGGAGCTCTGCATAGTTTTTGTTAAGTCCAGAGTCTTTTCGTTGTATAAACATAATTAAAATGTACCTGGATTGTAATTTTGGGAAACTCTGGTTCGATTAATGTTTACCTTGCAGCTCGACTTCTTACTACGGGCGGCAGTTGCTCGGGGTCTCCCACCAGGATAAATCTATTTGCAGCAAACAGCGGGCGTAATACCGTGCATTGTAGGACCTGTCAGTTAGAGAAAGGAATGATAAGAAGAGGACGAACGGTACATGGAGCCGAAGCCATCACGCAGAGGCCCTTTAAACAACTTTAGTAAAAGTGATGGGACACCAACAGGTCGTCCCTGAGTTCACACTATAGATGTATTCTCCCTCGGACTACCGGTTAATGTAGCACTATTTAAGGAGGATGGGAACATTAATAGGCTGTATTAATGAAATTATATGGATTAGTAAGCTAGGACATTGATGAAACTATGGCACCTGCCTGGCCAACGCTAATTACTTTGGTTGAAATAGCAGGCGCTGACTCGCCAACTCAATGGAAGGGGCCTCCTGAAATAGCCGCGTATACAGAGCAGCAGAGGGGCAACAGTTCAGAGGGACTAAGAGTGGAGAGGTGCTTCTGGACTTTAAACGACCATAGCCCACTCGCCACTTATACTACACATCCACGCTTCGAGCATATAACTCTTGCGACTCCACTCTGACCGGTCAATAAAGGCAAGCTAGAGGTTAGGAACAGCATCTTCTCTCGGGAGCACTCGGGTCCGGGCTACTCACCGACAGCTCCCCGCTAGCGGTCGAAACTATCATTGATAATTATTATCCTTTCAAATCGTTTAATTTCAGCGCATTGTAATATTTATGGTTTTTTACCTGGGTCGCCTCATCCACTATGCAGATGTCAAAGGATGTTCGAGCTAACATCGCGTGCGCTGCACCGAGACAAGTCACGCCAACAACTTCCTGTATACAAGAAAACAATGTTACTTACAAAGAAACTAATTGAGGCAAATATCACACCAGAGAATTGCGAGCGCCTGTCCATCAAGAAGGTCTGCCTCGACGTCACAGAGTAGACAATTCCATATACATTGCACATTCGACGGGTTTCTACATCACGGGACTTCATCTAAGCTACGCAGCTTACACTGAATTGCCACCTGTCCGGTAACGAGAACTCGCATGGTGATCAGAGTTGATCAGATAGACACTCAAACATTAAAACATTTATGAAATAAATAAATTAAACATCGAATCACACAAATTGATATAGTCCTAAGCTAAGCTCTAAGCTTTTACTTTTGGGTACGAGACAGCAATCAACATACGGATATAGATAAATACATACCTATGTATATACATAGAAAACATCCAAGACTCAGAAACAAATATTGCCCGAATATTGGCCTTACCGGGATTCGAACCGCTACCAACTAGGCTAGGCATTTTTTATGACATAGGGATGGCAAACAAGCACACATGCCATCTGATGGTAAGTGAACTCTCAAACCCTTCGGAATCTCAACTATTAGGAATCTCTAGATTGCAAATCTTACGCCGACAATACCAAGACTGCAATTGCGTTGCCCACCCCGACTACTTCATGAAATGCCTATATGCTAGTCATTCCACCAGTTGTCGTACCCCTGCAACAGAACACAACAATGCGACTGCTGTTTGGCGGCAGGTTAAAGGGTAAGATGGTGGCAGCGACCCAGACGGATCAAGGTTCTTTCACCGCTAAATTACATAGAGTTTGTCCAACAAATACCATAGAGTCGTAGAGCTGTTCGAGCTGCTGCGGCGAGTCGCAGCCGGCCGCCAGCTGGTGCTCGCACTTCGGCAGCAGGCTCGGGGCCACGCGCGCCGCAGAACCCAGCCGCATCACTTTTAGTGTCTCTGGTAACCTACAAAATTGAGTAACTACTGTCTACACAACAGCCTGGTCTTGGTAATAGCGCCTTAAGAGGCCATATTAAAGCCATGGACATAATTGTGGAAAGTTAATTTCTTTGTACTTTTTAAAAAGCAGTTGTTTTTGTAATGGGCACATTAATATGCATGTAAAGGTCTATTTAAATCAGTGAGCCATACAAGGCTACACTTTTCCATAACAAGCCCACAGCTGTAACCCTTACAAGTCCATGATAATTGTAAATTGTTTAAACACATAGCTTTGGGCTTAAAACCACTTTACTATCCGCAAAACTATCTGGCCGGTAGGGCAATAAACGTCGGCTACCGTTAGGGGTGTAACATGTCGATAACTTATAATGACGATATAATCATTAACAGGGAGCGAAACTTTGGTGCCGATGACGTCATTATGACGCAAATTCACACATTGCGACTCCCACTGAATCTTATTAATGCTATAATGATAAAGTAAATATTTTAAAAATATACAAAGACAAAATATTTTATTGGGTAATGTAATTGTAACGAAAAATATTCTGTCCACAAGTAAATAAAAAACATCAAATGAAAATTCGTTGGATTTCGAAGAAAGCAGAACGCTTAAAATTCAAACGCAAACATTCAGGACACTATAACTGTCGAATCTCTATAACCGCACCTGGAGCAAATATTGTTCAAAGCCGACCTTTCTTCATCTAAATCAAATATCTTCTGATGGTAAAGACTTTAAAAATAATTAATTGTACAAAACTACTGGAAATCCCAAATTAAAAAAAAACATTCAATTTACAAATAATAAAATACAAGTAAACTTGTTATTGTCTCAAACCATCTTCTTTTTAATATGACAATGACAGAAAATTATGTTAAGTACCGGCCGTCTCATCTCTAGAGTCAATAAACAATAGTCGGTAAACTAAAGAGGCCAATAAGTTGTTATTAGTGATGATGTAAAATCTATGTAAAAACACTCTGTATGTAGCTTGACGTCATACGCCTGTCATCGGCACCAAAGTTTCGCTCCCTGATCATTATATTTTGAATTGTTATTGATATTGTTTTTAAAGTTATCTAATGAATAATACTAAATGTTTAAGATAATTACATGTTTAAGATATTTCTTAAATAATTAGCTAAATACGTGATTAGGTACGTAGATAATGAGAAATGCATTAGTAATTATAGTACGTATGATTGATAGTTCTATTTA
The DNA here is from genome assembly GCA_949316455.1 of Acleris holmiana. Lineage (NCBI taxonomy): Eukaryota > Metazoa > Arthropoda > Insecta > Lepidoptera > Tortricidae > Acleris > Acleris holmiana. Next base: position 7,593,567 of record OX438783.1, read on the forward strand.
AGTCATTAGGAATAATTGATAACAAAATATTCTATAGCATAAAAGGGTAAACATCACAATGCCTAACTCATTCGTTATACGAACTTTGTCTATGAGCCTACGACGTAATGGAAGATTTTTGCAAAACCAAATTGACCAAGTTAACAAGTGATGTTAACCAACAAGCTCGGCAGGTTATTCTAAACGTTTATAAATGGTTTCAAGAATTGAAAGAAGACCCTGATGCGTAACGCTACCTGCCCTATTGCTGCTCGGCCTGCTCCATAAGCCGTGCAGGTGTGAAAGAGATAGCATAATTCCGATGATTTATGACTAGACCGGCCAGATAGTTTTGCGGATAGTATAAATTTCATAATACCTTATTTCAAATTACCATGGGCTCATAATTCCTAAATGTCAAAATTGTCTCATCCTTAAAATGAACGAAATTCATTATAACTTCGACTATAAAACGCTATATTCTCTAAATACCTAAAGATTGGAATGCACAATTCCTTCAAATACCGAATGACAGAAATTACAAAATATTAAAATAGTCAATCTCCGTGTAATACAAATTTAGGTATTAGTATGTTGTTTTGCCATAATGTTTAGAAGTTTAGGCATTATGAAACTAAGCTATTTAGAAATACGGCCATACCAAATTTCCGGTGTTTTAAAAAAAATTGCATTTTGTAATTTAGGTATTTTGAGACCAAGAAGTTTCGAGATCAGAATTTATTTTCAGATTAAAGAGGTAAAGTGAAATTTAGTTGTTATAAGTCCAAAGCTAAAAATCGTGTTTTGTTCTGTTTACACTTCCAACGGCTGTTTATATGAAACAGCCGTTGTCAAGTTCTCTTTATCAAAAAGACCTTTGTTTTAATTTGAAGGTGTGTTTACGCAGTTGCTACTTTCTATTTTGAACCATATCTTTGCCCACACTTCACAATAGAAATTTGATAACAACAGCTTTGTTTACCAGCAGCAGCCAGATTCGAACTATAACCTCGTATCATTTAACCTCGTGAGATCCGGTGACCTATAGGAGGTATATAATCAAGGCAATTTAGTTTAAACAATATTTTAACGGGAATAAAGTATTTTTTTACTTGTTTCAAAATTGGAGATGGCATTTACGAGCAAACATAATTGAAGTTAATTTCTTTGCTGGTAAATTCAAATTCCCACTCACAAAAATCTCCTGTTTGCAGTATGGTGGGCTCGGGGATAACTAACGTACCTGCTTAGCACCGTGTCGACAGCAGAATGCGTGTGCGCAGTCACTAGCACACGCTGCTTCAGAGCGACCAGCATTTGTATGAGCACGCTTATCGTTTGAGTTTTGCCTTAAAACATTCAAAACACAGATTAAAATCAACTCTACTTAAATATCAGCGGCATTTTATTATAAGTGAAAAAAACCTGCCTTTACCATGCATATTAAAATTAGTTAGTAGCATATATTTAGATACAAAGCACGTCTTTTGTATGATTGATGAAGGTTTTTTTGGATCAAGCTTCATTATAACGTTTTGAATTGGAGGACAAATTGATCCCATGCCTTATAATTATTGTAGGCGAACAACAGATGCAAGGTACATTAGGCAAAATACGTGGTCATTGAATCATTATTTTATGCAAATTACATTCAACTTTATGATAGTTGACTGTATGTACATCTACGTGTGCTTAAGGTCCGCTTACACGGTCAATATTTTGAGCAATAACTGCCCGTCAACATTACAAACGCCTAATTATACAATACAAATGCTCTTTATTGAACACCAAAAAAAACAACACGGAACAGTACATTTAAATTATAATTATAAAACAGGCGGTCTTAATAGCGATCTCTTCCAGACAACCTTAGAGAAATAACTAAGGTCACAAATTCATGGCAGGCGGTGTAAACTAATTCGTTTAGAACTCAAACTAAACAACTACAAGAAACAATTAAAGTATTTAAGTTTTGAAATAAAAACTATTTATACACAAAATAAATATAAATACATAAAGTAAACATAATATACTAAATACATATAATTATACATCTATATTATTTATACATACATACATCCTCCAAAACAGCCAAACAATGATAAGATGATAACACACGAAGTATGAGATAGAAGAAAAAAATGTAGAAAAAGTAAAGGAAATCATAGAAAAACTACGGAAGTGATAGAAAATGATTTAAAAATGGCAACAGACTTAGCACGTCTTGTCTTTCCACAAGCAAAGCATTATTGCCTAATTATATAACACACAATAAGAGTAAGACAGTTATTTTTGCCGGATATAAATGTCTATAATAGTTGCCCGTGTAAGTGTACCTTAAGGGTCGCTTATGGATGCCTAAGTAAAGCGTTAACCCAATACATACTTTTCTTTCTTTCTTTAATATATAAGCGGTTAAAACGTGAAAGGCTTACACCAGTACTTACCAGTCCCCGGCAGACCCTGTAGCAGCGCGTAGTCTTTAGCCGCGAGCGCCTTTAGTACGGCTCTTTGCTGCTGTATGTTGAGGGGCTTCATGAGCTTGGCCCCCAGCCGGCCCACTTCGCGGGGCAGTTTCTTCTCAAACTCTGGGGCTTCTTTATCTATAATTGATCTGGAATTATTGAGAATATTTATTATGTCCACGGGAATTTTCTATAATCCCAGCGGATGGTCAGTTTACAGCTGCACTCAGTTAATGATGATTAAGTCGTTTCTGAGTGACCATTTCTCATAGACAAGTTAGGCTAGTGCCCTGGAAAAATCAATTTATTCCGTCGGGTTCCCTTAATCTGGCATAATATCGATTGTCCGAAATACATTTCGCATAACAGTTATCGCAGAAACATTTTTAGCCGAATGATACTTTAGCATAATAGTATACTTAGCATAACTGTCATAACGCATAACAATCATTTGGCAGAATTTTGAATAGCAGAATACTAATATCGCCGACTTTAATTTCGCAGAATTTTATGTAGCAGAATATACCTTCCGCCGAATTTATTATGGCATAATTGAACCATAGCATAATAATTAGTAACGAACTGCTACCAGTACAATAGGTTGGGTTAAGTTAGAAGTTCTACAATACTAAAACTAAACTGTTTAAATATAAAAGTCACTATGCAGAAAATACTTACAAGTAGGTGAGGTTACGGTTATCTTGTGTCCCTTAGAGCAAGCAAATGTTTTATTTTGGCAAATATCGTATTACCTACGGGAGACAGAATTTCCTTATTTGTAGCGAATGAACAAGACGAATCAGAGCGGAACCGACTCGGATAGGTTAGGTTGGCCTTCGAGGTTATTTTTTTTTATCTGCTCAGAAAAACTTCCTTCTAAATCTAAATTAAAATTGTATATGAGCCAATATGGACCCGGATGAAGTACCTAGTAAAATATTATTCTGCTTTATAACTTTATGCCAACTACATAGTATGCCATACAAAATTCGGCGAAACAATTATTCTACCATAGGACTATTATTCTAATCAACGTTATGCCAATGTACTATTCTGCCAAAGACAATTGTGCCAAATGACAGTATGCGAAGAAATTTATGCCAAAAGTAATTATGCGAAATGATGTTTCTGCCAAGGGTTGCTATGCGAAACGAAATTATGACAACCAATTTTATGCAACATGAATGTAAACCTATTCCGTCATAACAATAATAAAAAAAAAATTGAACTCGTATTTTTTTCTTTTGTCATTTAAACAAAAAATGACGAAGACGTCCCCCCCCACTCCCGAACTTTGATGCGCGTTATCTTTGTCTATTTTGATTTGATAAAACAAAAAAGAAATGTTCAATATTGTTGGATAATCTAACTGATGGACTAATTAGAACTTTATTTTTTTACCCGGGACGCATCCTTATTTTCTCCAAATACAACACACAAACAAAAATACAAAATAAACCAAAAAACACATACAGGATGTTTAATAAACCTACTGTAAGATCAACTTGCAAAAAAATAAAAATCTAGTTTATCTAGTTCTGATACGCTATTCTACCTGGTAAGACCGTATTGCTTTTGACATGTTATTGTACTGCCAATAGATTTTATTTATTTGGCAGACGAGTTAAAAACAAAGCGATTACATGCGAAAACAAAATGGTTGTCATATCCAGACTAAAATGTGATTTAACGTTTTCCGGCAAATGCTTCTAGATAATGTGTAAAAGATACATACTTTCTCAGCCTTTGAGCGCGATCGCTATCTTCCAACAGCACTCCCAGGTTCGTCAAGTTCTGAACTATGGTGGCATACGACTCGTAGGTATCGATGTGATAACCTGTATTTTTATCTAGCCGCTTACTTAAGTCCCTGAAAAATAAAACATTTGTAAATTAGACTTTATCTTAACTGTCATGAAATAACTCTAATGCATTATCACATTATCCGACATACGTCCACTTCTTAATCTAAGTTTCAGGGATACCTATTTTATCTTAACAAGTTTCAAGTAACGTACGATTACGTATTACGCAATTTTCATTACGTCTAAAGGCATTTATCGCCGCATAAGTAAATGTTTTTTCGTAGTCACAGAAGTAACTATAACTAACTAACCTCCGTATTAAATGTTTAGGATATCCTGAAAACTCAACGGTTACAGCAGAAAGTAGCGTTCGATGAAAAAACACAATCGATGAAGTTAAATTAGGTAAAATTATTAGGAATCATATTTCGCAATACAGTACTCTGCATCTCTCAGTATGTGGTCACCATTCGTGAACCATTCTAAGAGCAATACGTCCATACTGTCCATAGTCAAAGCTTAATATTTTGTTAGTTGTTCCGTAGTTAATACCCATCTCTATTGAGGTTACCTTTCCAGCATGATCTGCATTTCGTTTCCTTTAGCAACGGTAACAACTCCTGCCGCGATCCATGGTCTATCATCTATGCTTACTATAGAGAACTCGCCTTCTTGAGGACCTTTGCTTTTATGTCCATTATAAGCATTATCTAAAAAAAACTCGTCATAAGTTTTGGATTTAAGGTTATTATTTAGTATACTAAGTGTATAGCTATCTCTACCTTAAATGACCTTAAGGCTGTCTTTCCACCAGAGATGTATCATGGGGCTATTTTGCGAAGATGTAAAAGCTATCAGTTTCTACCGGTGCTATGCTATGTGGACCAATGAACATGATTGGTGGATGTCAAACGCATCCATAGCTATGTACGTAGCGTAGCACACTCTGGTGAAAACATGCCCTTAAACCAGTCAATAAGTAAGGGAAAGTTTCACCACCCCTATTTAGCATTTTTGTATACTCTAACGCAAAATTAAGTTTTTCTCGAAGAGGAGGATCGGATACCTTGGTTTGTGGACTGCCTTTCGAAAGTATGCGTGTATCTATCTCCAGATGGCACAACAGATCTAAGCTTTAAGTTTGCAGCACAAGTTCCACGCTTAGACCTGAAATAAAAAGATAACGAAATCATGCTAAAAAAACATGTAAAGTTTAGCTTTTAATACTGTGTTGAAATAATAGTACTATGACGTCACGTATTGCTTCAACACAATGTACTCCTCTTTGGCAGTTATCAAACTTCTAAAAATGTTCGAATCCAAGTACATAAGCAAGGGAAAAGACAAAAATGTGGCAGAGATTTCAACCCATGATTACTTAATCATAGGTACTTTTCAACTGAACCTTCTGGGTAGAATTTTATCATGTGAGTTCCAATCCTACTTTTCTTACCTACAGGGGTCCCAAAAATCAACGATAAGCCGGAAATGGGTGATACGGCAGCTCATAAATCAATTTAACCCTCATGTATGTTCACCAATTTTGAGTACTTTCGGAGATATTGATCATTTTAATCGGAATTATTGTAATTTTTCCTTATGTCCATGATACGAAAAAGCCCTAAGTTCATGTATTATTTCAATATTTTTTCAGTGGTTTCTTACATACATAGAATCATTATGAACTTAGGATGTTTTTAAAGGTACTTGCCAATTTTTTTTTGATGTCAACATTTTGTGTTGCTGAAAGACGTCCACTGCTGGACATAGGTTTTCCTCATATTCAACTTGAAATTATAAAAAACTGGGCAAGTGTCAGACTCGTCACCACACTAACAAACCCGGTTCGTATATAGGAATTTTTAAAATTACTTAATTTATATTTATTGTTGCTTTAAAGACTTAAGCAACACACAATATGTAAAACTTTCAAGTTTTTAGCTATTACGGTTCACGAGATACAGCCCTTTGACGGTCGGGCGGACAGCGAACGCTTTGGGTATGGAACCATAAAAACAGCTTACCTTTTGTCCGCGCTATCGGTCCACAGAGCATGCAACGGCGCAGCACTCATCTGCCCTTTTTCCTCCATCTTGAGCAGCGCTGCCCAGCGCAGGAAGTACTCAATGTGATCCGGTGACAAGTGGCCGAGCGCATCCGGGTGTAGTTTAGAGAGGGGGTGGCTTTCGGATACAGAGGGGCCGTTGGTATGCCTGGAACAAATTGTGGATTACTGTAGAACTTATCCAGTCCCGGCGCTCTCCACATTTTTGGCGGTAAGTTACTTGTACCCTAACAAAAATGTAAATCACTTTAGTGTATTGTCATAATAAACTTCAAACTGAACAATAAATGACTAGCATGACAGCGACAATGATATTCACAATGATAAGGGTCAAAGTAAGCTCAACGTTTTTATCGAGTGACTACATAGGCTTGCATCACCGGAGGTGACTTCTATGAGCTGGGTTGCATAAAAATGAATACGAATTATGCGATAGTTAGGGAAGCATGAGGAGGTACATACGACGTACTTAAGACCTTTAAGCAAATATATGTAGTACGTTATTGATGTTTTTGTTTTTCAAGGTTATGTACCTCAAATGGAAAGAACGGAACCCTTATAGGATCACTTTGTTGTCCGTCTGTCCGTCAAGACCATTTTTCTCAGGCGCGTGGCGGTGTCAAGTTGATATTAACATAAAATACTTGTCTGCGGTCCCTTGAGCTGTAAAAAAAACAACCTTCCAAGTCAACGCAATCCAAAGAGCCTTATTTAATAACCGCAAGGGAATCAAAACCCATAAGATACTTCCCATAGACCTAGAACAATGAAGTTTGGCAAAAAGGAAGGTCTTATAGCACATATAAAGGGAAAAATCCGATAAACGTAAATCTGTGCACGGAACCCTCAGGGCGCTAGGCCGAGCGCACTTGGCCGGTTTTTTTTTTCAATACGGTTTTATGGCAATATTGCAGAGCTTAAATCCGAAAAGGCTTCAGACTTAAAACAAAACTTAGTGTAAGTAAGATAATACTGAAACAAAATGCCGAAGACTTGATATTGCAACTGAAATAAGTTGTTCGTGGTGTGTAACAGATTACCTTATTTACTGCTGCGAACCCTCTAGTCTAGGAGGTACAATTTTGTATGGAAATCAGAGTCTGCCGCTGAATATGTTTAAGTATACTGACCAGAGATGGACGGAGCAGACCGTGAGGTAAGGACACTTGGCGCACGCGTTATGGTGATGAACTGGCTCTGGCAACCCTTGTTGCAGCAGCCGCGAGGCTTCCTCGATGTCGCACACTTGCTCTGGACAAAAAATATAGTGTAAGGACTTTAAGGGATGGCATTTTTGATTGTGCAAATCCTTATAGCTTTTGAGACATTTTTAATTTTGGTACTTTTTCATCATGATCTCGGCCATCCCTAAACGTTCTTGTGACTACCAAACACCCTGTACACGATGATCAAATTGAAAGGACTAAACCGATCGGCGATCAATAAAAAATACACGTATTTTTGTGCTTCTATGGAACTGTTTCAACGTAACATAGTCAAACTATTCCTAAGACATTTTACGGTTTAGCTTATTGCATCACTTTAATATATTTAGTTCCATTGTGATCCAGATAATGCAGGAGGCCATACTCCCTGGGACAGCCTATGAAGTGGCATTTTTACCGAATAAAAAGAGTTAGCATAGCAATACTCCCCTCCACAGCCAATAAACGGAATGTCAATTCAATAGCCAAAGCAAATTCAATCCTCTACATTTGGTTATAGGTAGCGGTAGAATCAGTTGCCGGCTACAACGCCTATGAATTGAAGAATTGATTGATTGTCAGCATAAAATTGTAACAAAAGTGAACTGCCAAAGCCTGTGAAGTTAAATATTGTCTAACGTTTTACTATGTTTTTTGTACCAGGTAATATTTGCACGCTTAATTTTAAGTTTATGTTTATGAGGAGCCAAATTCTATGCCCATTTATATTTTTGTAATATAATTGTTTCAGTAAAATAAAGTGTTTACTTTCATACATATATAACATACCATTATATGTACCCAAAAACTACTAGCAAAAATAAATATAAACATTCATTCATTCATACTTGTTCCCGTTCTTGGGGGTTGATTTTCGAAAAGTACTTTCCTGGTGAGTATTATATACAAAATAAAGAAATATAGATACCGCTTATCGGTTTAGGAGGGCCGAATACATTTACTTAGTATCCTTCGAGGACGATACCCCGAAAAAGTAAATTTTGTTCTGGCTGGTAAATTTACTACCTGGGTCTGGCGCATCAGGGCCGTCAGCCAAGTACTGCACCAGCTGGTTCCTTAGCATCATCAGGTCGCGACGCTCCAGGTAGCCGCAGCTGACTTCTCTAAGGTCCACACGCTCCCTACGGAGATATATGTATACTACATGTAAAACTTTAACCTCTTAACTGTCTAATGATATTTAATGTGTCATATTTGTTATTCTAGGTTCTAAAATGTTTTTTTTTTTTTTCAATTGCCACATTTTTATATGCCTCCACCCAAATAAAGTTCATGAAGTCCCTACCTACGAGGCTAGCAGTCCAGGGTTCAATACCCATATTAATGTGATGAGCACGAGTATTTATTTCTGAGTCATGGATGACTTATACATATTTAAGCATTTATTTCTTTATAATAAGTATTTATAACGTTGTCTAGTATGCATAGGTAACGATACAAGCCAGGAGCTTAGTTGTGGTCTGCCTCGGCAGGCGCGCGCCGGCTCTGAGCTCCTGTGACCTGGCGCTATGAGGGGGACTCACTTGAGATAGAGCAGCAGGCCGCGCTGCAAGCCCCGCGCGGGGTCCTGTTTCCTCTGCAGCGCGAGCATCATGCCGTACAGCACGAGCTGCCCGCGGTGTTCCGCCGATGCCGACGCGCGCCCGCTTTTTAGCTCCAAGGGCACTATCGCTGTTTCACGACCTGAAGATATAACGCAAGATATAGTTATAAAGATACCGCCTAGGAGGGCAGAATAGAAAACATGCATATTTCTTTTCTTACGCTCTCTAGTAGACTGTATACGCAAAATAATTGTCGTGTAATTTTTTCATAAGATATGAAGCTTTATAAAGTCATAGTTCAGACCCCCTGCAAAAACACTCTCTACAACATCGACGACAGGAATCTTAGGAACCTTATAAAGAAATTTCCATTTATTTCGTAAATAACTATGTTTAAGACAATACAGTTAAATTAAAATATTACGTTTAAAATGAGGATGGCGAAAAAACATACATACATACATACATACATACATAAATCACGCCTGTTTCCCAGAGGAGTAGGCAGAGACCACTTCTTTCCACCTGCTACGATCCTGACAAAGCTCTTTCGCTCCTTCCACATTCATACATCGAGTCATGCATGCAGGTCGGTTTCGGGTACTTAAGATTCGGCCCTTCGGATAAGGCGAAAAAACAATCTAAACATAAAAGAAGTCATAAAATTTTAACAAGTTTTGAATCTATATAAAATATTAATAAACGGATCAAAACTTAGTGTATTGCTATTATATGCTTTTTTTACATTTTCTCTTAAATCGCATCAATGAAACTGAATTCTTGTTTTCATGCATGTTCTCTATTGTGCATTTACGTTGAAGTTAGCAAGTTGGAATGTTAGGACAATGACAGGAAGAGGGAGAGTTAGTAGGTAGATGTTTTAGATAAGAGACGGATGAACGTGTCATGTTTACTAGAGGCTATGGAGTTAACTGCGGATAGAGGAGAGTGGAAGAAAGCATATTATGCCGACCCCACCTAGTGAAAGACAGGGGCAGGAGGATGATGATGATGATAGGTCATTTCATGTGACTAGCGCGAATAGAATTAACATGCACGTGAGTTCATTCAAGTCATATAAAATCCTGGAAATTCCAAGTGCTAAAGTTATGTATGTTCTTCTATACTTCTATGAGTGGTCTGTATGAAAATACTATGTGCACTGTATTTAATGAATTCGTGAATTCTGCATTTTTAAACACATAGAGGGATATATTTAAAATCTAACATATCTCAAGAATCACCGTAAGCACCGTGATAAACCTAATAAATAAAGAAGTATATTTCTGAGTGAATCTTACCTTTTCGTTCATGTATAGTCACTTGTAAGGTGGCATCGATTTTGCCTTTCAATCCCAATTGAGGACAGCACACATTCTCTTCTATATCTAACACTTTGTTTATGTTTCCGCACCATTTGTCTTTCTGGCCCTATGCAAAACACATTAAAATTATTTGGTCCTTCGAGCCGGACAAATATACGACAATTTTACTAATAACAAAATATGTACCATATTCGGGGGTGGTTTATCCGACATATACATTTGCATAAATTCTGCTAAAGGCGTAACATATTGCTGCATGTTTGAAAAAGCCTCTTCTTCCGACAACCCAGCGTCATAAAGGCTCTGAATAGAATCCTTTATTATTTTGTTCACTTCCTTCCGTAACTGGTCGACCGACTTAATGCACTCAGTCAGAGCTGTTTGTACTAGCTCATGGACTAATATACCGATTGTCATCTAAAACAAAAGATTTTGGTAAAGTAATAAAGTAGTATAGATGTATTTTTTATTTTCTTCTTAAAACTGACGCAATACCCAAACATATTGGACGTTTCCAATATGTTTGGGTATTGCGTCAGCTTGTTCTTATGCTCTCTGTTAGTATTTAATTACAGACACAGAGGTTTTTGAGATAGCGACTACGTGAGATTTCAACTCTCAACATAGAAATAACAACGTATAAGGGCGTTTGTCCACCGCGCCATCACCGAGCCGCCACCGAGAGCGAAATTATTTAATTATGCCTAGAATTGTTGCTGTATTGATCTGCCAGTCAAATTAACCGATTCTTTCCTCAAAAGCATTAGCTTTAACCTATTAAGGTTGTATCCCAAATCCAATAGCCAAAGCAGATTCAATTCTCTCCTGTTAGTAATAAGGTTGTATGTGCTTCAGATATTTTGTCTGAGATACCACCATTTATCTTAGCAGGGTAGTATTATTTGAAATAGCCGGACGACATAGGCTCACAGTAAAACAATAACTATTAAATAGATAAAAATCCCAGATATAATGGCGACCTTCCTTCAGGCCTTTTTTTTTTTTTTTTTTTTTTAACGGAGAGGAAATGTCATTACGCATCGTCCCCCCTGGCCAGGGGCAGCCAAATGGGGGGGGTATGACGGACTCTCGACCACCTCAGTCTCCTGTGAGAGCTGAGGTGGAAGCATACCGTCTAAAACCTCTCCGGTGTTAACCTCCAAGGGGCTGGTAGCGGGAGCACCGTGGGCTGATTGCTATGCTACCACTGGGTGCCCCCCAGCCGCGCGCACACGCGCACTCGCGCCAAAGGAGGGAGGGTTAAGTTAACACATTGAACCCTTTCCCTAGACGTGTAGGACCATAGTGTGGGACCCTATCCCCACGGTCCTACTAGGGGTCCAGGTGGGCAGCGAACTGCCTCCGCCTTCGCCCCATACGTCTACGCCGGAGCGGATGCGCATCCACTGCTTCCTCGCGCTCCCGCTCCGCCGCCTCCTTCTGCGATATGATGCTCTCGCAGAAGGAGACGACCGCCAACCACGATCTCTCACTGCTCAGCATGGCCGACACCACGCTATGCAGCGAAAGATCGGAGAGCCCCGTGTCCGCAACCAGAGTGCGGCGCTCCAGATCCCACTTCGAGCACACCTCAAGGGTGTGCTGGGCCGTGTCGTCTGGATCGCCGCACCCATGGCAAACCGGACTTGGCTCTCTCCTAATCTTGTGCAGGTAATGACCGAAGCATCCATGCCCGGTCATCACCTGCACAAGACGGTACGTGACGGTACCGTACCTCCGACTCAACCAGCGGTCCAGCGACGGGAGGAGTGCCCCTATGGTGCGGAGTCCATAGGGGGAGTCCCCCAGGTCCCTTTTCCACCGGTCCCTGAGGCGCCGCTCCGTCATTCGACGGGCCCCCTCTACCTCCTCTGAGTCCAGGCGTTCTCCTCTCGCCCGGAACCCCGCCCTTCTCCGGTACGTCTCGGCCTGCACCTGAGCGTCTAGCTCCCACGGCGGGGTGCAGGCCAAAACACACGCGGCCGCATGTGCCACCGTGACATAGGCCCTCACTATTCGGAGGGCCACCACCCTTTGGGGCCTCCTTAGTAGCGCCTTATTCTTAGCCGACAACGTGTCGGCCCACATTGGCGCTCCATACAGCGCCATGCTCCGCACAACTCCTGCAAACAGGCGTCGGCACGGCGCTTGAGGTCCTCCCACGTTCGGTAACAAGCGGCCTAGGGCCAACGCGGCGCCTACCACCCGGGGAGCAAGTTGGCGGAAATGCTCCCCAAAATCCCACCTCCGGTCCAGGATGAGGCCAAGATACTTTATATTGGCCTTCACCTGGACCGCCTCCCCCAACCTTCCTTCAGGCCTGATACAACCTTCGGGCCCAACCGATTTTCATGAAACCTAGCTAAGAACCAGCTCAATTAAACTAGTTTTCATAACCTCCCGAGTCACCAGGTTTTTTCTTGATGACAAATAGCTAAATATAAAAGGCACCTCATTATTAAAACAACAAGGTAGCAATTGCAATGTTACTAATATAGGTGGGTCTTACGAGGTTAAAAAAAACGGCTCCAAATCAATTAATCCGTATGGGAGCTACGGTGCCACAGACAGACACAGATACACACGTTTAAACTTATTACCCCCCGTTTTTGTATCGAAAGTTAAAATTAAGTTTCACAGGTTTATGTTAGTGAGCGTTAGCAAATTCAGTAGTAAACTTTTCATACGCAGTTATACTTCGCCCACTCAATAGAACACTCAATATGTTTAAAAAAAACTCACGGCAGTATTAGCAGAATCGATGCCCCTCCATCTCTCCTGCAAGACCGCCTTCCGTTTGCAGAACACGCCTGCCACCACGCTGGTAGAGGAAACTAGTCTGTCTGGCCGAAGCACTATAAGCCCAGAGGTGTTGGTCACACTGAAAAGCCCCGAGGAATCTCTGCAAGCCAGAATGCTGATGGTTTCACCAGGTTGCAGTGGAGTATCCAGCCTGCAAGTTAATGTAATAATATAGTTCATTGTTATATTAAGGTTTCATTTTACACACCCAAAACATAGTGATGCTTTATGGGTGAATTGCAAAAAAATTGTACATAGTTAAGGCCCTAATTGATGTCAATGTTTCGTCTATATTATAAAATAACTGATTGTATTATAAACGTTAGTATGTTTTCGTTTGTTATATTACCCCGTCGCCTCATTTTTTCCCGTCCCGTTAATATCAATATCTAAATAAATTAATCTTGACACGTTTTAGTGCACAGAGATAATGATGATTGACAATAAAAATTGTTATAATTACATATAATTAAAAAAAATAAAAATAATTATAATTAAAAATTCTCACCAAATTCCATCGATATAACATGTAGCTCTATTATTAGTGGTGTTCTTAAGCTTTAGTTCCAGTCTGTTAGGTAGAGTTTTCACAGATTCTACCTCACAGCGCTGCATTATGCTTAAATCCAAATCTTCTAAATCCTGCTAAAATAAATAAAAGGAATACAAATGTAATACAGAATAGTTGAAAGATTTCATAACTTATTCGAGTTGATACTATTAGGTTTTTCTCTACCCAGACAGACATTTTATTTAGTGCAGTTTAGGTTGAAGACCAGCGCCTAGTGTGGGTGTCACAATTTTAATGTTTTGTGACACTTTTTTGCTAAGTTCACTTAAAGTTTCACAAAGCTAGTTTTTAAAATCTACTGTCCGTGTTTTGATAATATTGTATTATTACTTATTATAAATACCAACCAAAAAAATATAGCTTATATGACACTCCTGAATAAAATACCAATTCCACAGGTCCTAAAAAAGTCCTTTGCATAGAAATTGATAGTTTCAATATTTAAGGTGGTTGATATTTAATACATTAGCCTACTTGTGCAAAATGTTACAGAATTATCAACAAGTCTTTTAAGAGTTGTTGGTATTTTACGTATAAATAAATAAATAAATAAATCATAGGACAACGACACACAAATTGACCTAGTCCCAAACTAAGATCTAGGCTTGTACCATGGGTACCAGACAACTTCGATAAACTTACTTACATAGAGAAACATATACTTAAATACATAGAAAACGTCCAAGACTCAGGAACAAATACTCGTGCTCATCACACAAATGTCTGCCCTTACTGGCATTTGAACCCAGGACTCTTAGCTTCGAAGGCAGGGTCAGGTAGTTGCGGTCTATGTGGCATTAGTTATTTCCACCCTGTAGGTGTGGATGTGTTTTATATGCATACAATACTTTGTAGACATTTGTAGGTAATAATCGTTGTACCTACTATGTTCGTTTTTAATGGGAGTAAAATATCCAGACCTTCAAATAGCGTTATTTTTAACGTTATAATATAATTATATCGTCATTCCCACGCTATAACGCTATAAAACTCTTATTCGCGGTATTAATCATAAGGATATAAACTTCATATTGATATTATAATAACGATATTTTCTATAATAACGTTATTCGTCACCTCTTTTAGTGCACTTAATTTCGCTGGTTCGTACTACCACGGTGGCCGTCATTGCCGCCAAATATAATGGTTCTTAAGATGCCAATGTTTCCAGCGGCACGATTATTGATTAAGGGCATTAAGTACATACTGGTAACAGTGCGTAATTCATAACGTTATTATAGTTTTGTTAAGATATTGATTTAGCGATGTAGCATAACGTTATGAAACAAAATCGATATATTTAACGTTAACGGAATATAGCGTTATGATTACTACGATATCTTCTATTACGTTATTAAGGTCCGCAAATATCTGTAACGCAGTGACTCTCGTCTTATCTTGTCTTATTTAATCTGTGCCAATACGTTGTCTCTATGCCTGTGATGTCGACTAAAATTGCAGGTTAGTAGGGGAAAAACCTGAAAATATAACTCGCTTATCGTTTTATAGTTGTTGTTTATTCATACATTAAACGTTTTATGAACAATCACGTCTTTACGTTGAGTCTTGTCATTTACCTAGTAAACTAGTTGATTAATGTTATAATTGATAACATCAAATGTCTGTAAGAAAACCAGGTACTGTGTAAGTAGGTACTCTTACCTAAAAACTACTTTCTGCACAATTTAACAATTCAGCATTGTTTGCATGTAGCAGCTACATGCAAACGGCATGATACAAGGAAGAGTTAAAGTAATGGAATTAGAGCAAGCATAAAAATATATTTCAAAACGTAGTCAGGGATGAACAAACAAGCCTGGGCATAACATCTTTGACAACAAAATTTCAATTTTTTTTTACATATTACTTATGTTAACTACGTATGTATATAGTCAACCAAGAAACTCCTAAACAATTTTCGACTCTATTTGTATGACGTACGTACGTACGTAGTGATTATATTCTCTTTGTGTATAACGTTGACATTGATTTGTCAAGAATAATTTTAAATATTATTGAATCGATTGTTTGATTTACTGGCTGTTGGAGATGTTAAAACTGATGCAGGTACTAATTGTTGATTTAGTTTCTTTAAAAAAAACTATATTTTTATACTTATATGAACCCTGAATACCAAATATACCCATAATTAAAAAGATGTACCTGATTAAATCAATTACGTACAACTTATCAAAATGATTAGTTACGTAATTCGAGGATGCGATTACTATACAATAAATAAACATGGCTCGATACCTAATGGTATAGAATACAGTCTCTGTTTTCCTTTATCGCACTAAATGCTTTTCTATTTGTGGCCATCTGATGAGACCGTAAATAGTCAGTAACATTTTTTTTTCTATGTCTAATTAGGTAATGTCACGAAATGTTATCAACTTATCAACGAAAGACAATATTTACAATGTTCATTGATTCTCAGTAACAAAAAACGGCTCCAGAAGGAGTCACTTAATCTAAGTATCGGGGCCCAACGCGGCAACGGCAAATGTATTAACGGTATGAAACGCGAGCCGGGTCAACGGTCACTATTATCGGCTCCACTCGACGCGATAAAAGTTGATACACAATGCAGACTTACTCAGAGCGTCTCGAGACGCCGCCGCGATCACCATGAGGCTATTAGCTCTCCTAATACTCGCCAAAGTACTCTTTGTTTCAACATTAAACCTCGATTATTTAGATCCTACAAAACTACAAACAAAAACCTTCGCAAGTGTGCAGCAGGAGGCAGCGTCTAACATCATATCTCGCTACCTGAGCGGCGTCATCGTAGATATCAATCCCATTCTTTTCAACGACAACAAAGATGTGTTCTCCATCCGCACGAGTCAAGGGCAATTGCATATACGAGCGAGCACCGGCGTCGCGGCAGTGTGGGGATTCAATTACTACTTGAAGAAGTATTTGAAGTTGCACATCGGCTGGCAGAATCAACGCGTTAGCAGTATACCGAATACATTGCCAGATGTAGACGAAGTGGTGACGGCTAACGACAGATTCCGATATTACCAGAACGTGTGCACGGCTTCGTACAGTTTCGTGTGGTGGAGCGGCGCGGACTGGATGAAGCACGTGGAGTGGATGGCTCTAAACGGTATTAACCTGGCGCTGGCGCCGGTCGCGGTGGAGGCCGCGTGGACTCGCATCTACCGCCGCCTCGGGCTCACCGACGAAGAGATCAACGACCACTTCACCGGGCCTGCCTTCCTCGCCTGGAACCGCATGGGCAACATACGCGGCTGGGCCGGCCCGCTCTCCAAAAGCTGGCACGATAGCCAGCGGGAAATACAGAGCGGTGTCCTCGATTACATGTTCAAGCTGGGTATCGTGCCCGTACTTCCGGCATTCAACGGACACGTGCCGAAGGCCTTTGCTAGAATATATCCCAACGCCACCATCCATTCCGTAAACACGTGGAACAAATTCGACACCGACTACTGCTGCGGTTCTTTCCTGGACCCCAAGGAACCGCTGTTTAAAGAGCTCGGCAAGACTTTCCTGGCCGAGATCACAATAGGCTCCGGCACCAACCACATTTACACCGCTGATCCTTTCAACGAGGTTAAGATTCAATCCTGGTCCACTGCCCTCGTCAAGGATACCGCCCAGGCTATATACTCGACGCTAACAGAGTCTGATAACAACGCTGTGTGGCTGCTGCAGAATTGGATGTTCGTTCATGATGCCATATTGTGGCCGACGAACAGAGTGAAAACCTTCCTTACATCGGTCCCCAACGGGCGCATGCTAGTTCTGGATTTGCAGTCAGAGCAGTGGCCGCAGTATGATTTATACCAGCAGTATTACGGTCAGCCGTTCGTGTGGTGCATGCTACATAACTTTGGTGGGACGCTCGGCATGTTCGGGAACATGAAGACGATCAATCAGGACGTTTACAGAGCCCGGGCGCAGACAAACAGCACCATGATCGGTGTAGGACTCACGCCGGAGGGCATCAACCAGAACTACGTGGTGTACGAGCTGATGCTGGAGACGGCGTGGCGCCGCGCACCAGTGGATCTGCCCACCTGGGTGGCCGACTACGCCGAGCGCCGATACGGCTGCAACGACACCGCGACGGCCTGGCGCCACTTGCTCGACAGCGTCTACAGCTTCGACGGCCTTAACAGGATCCGCGGCAAGTACGTAGTCACTCGCCGCCCCAGTTTCAAAATAAAACCCTGGGCATGGTATAAAAGCCACGACCTGTTTCAAGCGTTCAGGAATTTCGTGGAGGTTTCGAACGCGGAGTGTTACTCGCCCGGCTTCTACCACGACCTGGTAGACGTGACGCGGCAGGCGCTGCAGTACCGCGCCGAGCAACTCTACGTCAACCTGCAGAGCGATCGGTTTTCGAACAGTTGGGTATTCAACGCTTCTATTAACCTCTTTCTAGATGCTATGCAGGATATGGAGAGAATTCTTCGTAACAACCCGGATTTCACTATCAATAACTGGTTGTCCAAAGCGAGGAGCTTTGCCAGCGGCCCAGAGCAAACGCTCCAGTTCGAGCTAAACGCGCGCAACCAGATCACTCTCTGGGGGCCAAATGGAGAGATCTCCGACTACGCATGCAAACAGTGGGCCGAAGTGTTTCATTACTACTACATCCCGCGCTGGGAGATGTTCTTAAACGCTTCATTGACGTCTAAAATCCGAGGGGAATTCTTTGATGAAGGGAGTACGCAAAGGATAGTTCGAGCGACTGTAGAGGAGCAGTTTATGTATGTGCAGATAGACTCGCTGCCGACTGACGACGTGAAGAGTTTGGCGTTAGCTCTGTACCAAAAATGGGCATTTATCCCTGGGGTAAAGGACCTTCCCCTAAACGTGCTGCGGCCAGAGGCAGGCATGCTCACCACTCTATCTGACGTCATGGACGACGATGACAACGTGCAAGCGGAGGAGCAGCCCACAGTTGTGCTGCTCGAAACGACACCTTTGCGGTGAAATTACCGAGTTACGCCGGCGATTTCTAGAAAATCCTAGCAACAGGTTAAATAAACTCGCAGACCAAAACTCAATAAATCACCAGAAAAACACAATTAGTTTGTTTCTTGGGATTAATTGAGTTTTTGACTGCACCTTAGTAGTAAGCGGTAACATTCGTTTAAGTATAGTAGGTACTATTTTCCGGGAGCCTACTTTGATATACTATTTAACAACACTTCATGGTAGGCCTAGGCCTCTGCTAGTAACTCAACTGTGGCTCTAATTACTTGCATAAAATGTTATTATTGATAAATAGATAAACTGTTAATAATAAATAAAAAGCCAGTCAAAATAAAAAACAACATGTCCTGGAAATTGTTTAGTTTCACTTCCATATAGCAAAAAATCTTTACTGATTGGAACACTCTGTATGTTCACAAGAGTATTTTTATATTTATCCTCCTGGATCCCCGCTTCCTTTATAAAGAACTAAATGGACGCTCACTTTAAGTCCTGACACCACGTAAATAAACTCATCCAGAAAACCCGAGTGTACTTTATAAAGTACATAATATTTACGCTAAAATCAATTTTGTTCTAGCGAAATACGGTAACAATTCTTAAATAAAGCGGTCGAAGGTTCACGACTCAAGTGCAAAGTACTTTATAAAGGACTTTCGGTTTTTAGGTTTCTATGGCCAAAACATTGTCCGGATCCAGGAGGATATAATCAAAGTTGGAGATTTTTCATCCCTTATTAAAAACCAATTACTTAAAACAACACAAAATTACTAATTTTCAACATAATCAATTTAAAAACAATATTCAAACAGAAAAACGATCCTGCCTCCAGGTTCTCAAGTCTATGATTGTTATATAATAATATGATAATAATGATTGTAATGGTATATTTACTTAGACAACATAGAGAAGGAAATTATTAAATTTATTTGAAAAGGACTTCAGTGTTAAGAATATATTGTACTAGCTACCCGTCAGTGGCTTCGCCCCACTGTAATTTTTTTACTTTCCTGGTGGATTATACTCTTTTTTTTCATTCATAAGATCCTGATGATAACAAACACAACAAAAAAAGAATTAGCGAAATCAGTCCAGCCGTTCAGTCAGTGATGCCTTGACCATCATGCATGAACTGATTTTTATATATAAAGATTGCACACATTAAAATACAGAGTTAATATATTAAGTTTGAAAAGTTCCCTTTATTTCACATTAATAAACAACAAAAACAAATATATGCAATATTTGTATAACTTTTGTAAGTTAGTTCTATATAAGACTACTTCTTAATCCCTTAAATAATAAAAAAATGGTTAATGTTAAAAAACTATTAGTGGCCGTTATATGAATTACTGAACAATCTTAACATTATAGAGGACAATGGGCATTATGGCACCTGATTCAATAGAAACCACTGTGGTGTTTTTAAATAGTCATACAAAAAGAAAAAGCAAATGAATATCTTTGCTCTACAATGATACTTTGCTTTACCTACTCATTGATATACAAATTACGTCCATTGGTGCGAGTACCACATTCCATACAGTTTTGCCCATTATTCTACCTCCTAAGACCCACCATACAACGAAATTTGCCAATGGAATTTGAACCTATTATAAATGCAATAGAGTCAATTTTCTACTTTGATAGTCGCGCATAAAAACAAAGGAAAACCTATTTTATTCCCTTTGCAATAGGTCTATTTTCTAAAGAACGTATTATGTACAATTTTTTGTACGAGAGGCCTTAGGAGGTTAAAGGATCCTAAGGCTGCGTTTCCACCAGAGCTGTGCGAGGCAAAAATCCACCAATAGGAGAGTTGCACTATGTGTAGCTAGGGAGCATTCAAGTATTACGTAACGCAATTTGGGGGGGGAGGGGGGTCTCGTAAAACGTTACGATGCGTTACAGGGGCGGGGGGGGTCTTTCTTACAAGACGTTACGTAACATTGTTTCTTTTTTTTAATAAAAATTTAGGGAATTAAAACTCCCAAATTGGCAACCCTTTTCGTTTACGTTTTACCGGGAATCCCTCGATTGTATTATAGTCTGGTCGTCATTTTTCATTTGTTCTCGCAAGTTGGCAAACCTTTTCGTTTATATTTCACCGGGAATCCCTAGATTGTATTGAACGTCATTTAATGTTGTTTTCGTTGTCAGTATTCGTTTCAGTTTATGCAGAAGCACATTGCTCTAGTCAGTATTGACTGCGTGTCTCACAAAATTTTACTGAAACAATTAGAGCGTGTTGGGATTCGAGGAGTGGCCTTGAAACTAGTGGAGACATATGTTACAAATAGGTCTCAGGCTACGATATTAGACACTTACGACAGGACTACAAAAACAATTACAAGAGTACAATCAAAATATGATTTGAATCTGCAAGGGGTACCTCAAGGCAGTGTTTTGGGGCCTTTTTTGTTTTTGGTATACGTTAATGAGTTCCCCTTGACAATTAACCACCTGTGTGTTATGTTCTCTGATGATGCCACTATTTTTGTATCTGAAGAAGAGGGCTCCGATATAGCTAACGAGTTACAAAATACTTTGAAAATTGTAATAAATTGGTTGTCCACGTTACATTTAAGTGTAAATCTAGATAAGACTAAAATTGTACAATTTATTAACATTAAGCAAATACAAAAAAGTGACTATAACATAACTTTTAGCGCCTTTAGGGTAAAAATGGTCACTTGAGTGTTACGTAACGTTTAGAGAGGGGGAGGGGGGTACAGAAAAACGTTACGGTGCGTTACAAGGGGGGGAGGGGGAGCCTAAAAACTTCAAAAATTGCGTTACGTAATACTTGAATGCTCCCCTAGGAATTCTATTGGTGGATTTTTTCCTCACACGCTGCTCCTCTACCTCGCACAGCTCTGGTGGAAACACAGCCTTACAGTCATCTTGCTGCTAAAACCATTATTATTTCCAAACATACCTGATCAATATTTTCATCCCAGTCATCACCAAACAGGCCATCAACATCTTGGTCACTGAATTCAAGAACTTTAGCACAGTTTACAGGAGATTTCATTTGAATCACCTTCAAAGGGGATTTCACAGATTTTACTGAACTGTTACTTTTAGGAGTATCTGTGAAACAGTTACATATTTATTATAAAATACCTAAACTTGATTGACAGTAAACAAATTAATCTAAAGAGTGAAATATTGAAGAAAGTTATGTTTAAAATAGCTGTTGCCCATGACTCATCCATGTTGAAGTCGTCTACCACTATATTTCATGAACTTTCAGTATTTCCAGGGTGAAAGTACCATTTGTCCTTCCCCGGACTCAAGCTATCTCCATAACATACCAAATTTCATTAAAATCTGTTGGGCAGTTTAGTGGTGAAAGAGTAACCAACCAACAAACAAACAAACAGAGTTACTTTTGCATTTATAATTTTCAATATAAAAGGAACAATATTTACCATTTCCATTAATTACCAGTATTGCTTTATTTACATCAAGGTTGTGTTCATCATTCAAATAAAAAAAATTGGGTGAAAACTTCCCTTGACATTGGACACGACCATCATGAGTCTCATTGGATGGTGGTGTCTCTTCATCATCAGAGATACTTAATATCCCACCATCTACAATATTTGGAACTAAACTGGGTCCTAAAGGAGATCTTTTGTTTTTTTTCGGAGTGCAGTCCTTTTTATTTCCTTCACTCTCTACATTTGATCCTAAAAGGCTATCAAAATCGTTGATATTTTTTTCTGTTTCATAGCCATTTTCTTTTTCTGGGGACTTTGTTTTACAAGATAAACTGGTTTTTGTTGGAGTTTCTATGGTAACATTTATTCTTTCAGATTTGGGTTTCTTATTTATAGATTTCTTAATAGTAGCACATGATTTGTTAGAACTATTTTCTTCAATAACAAGTGGAGAGGTAGCCTTTCTCTTGACTGCCTTATCAACTTCTTTTAAAGGAGAGGCAAGAATTTTGGATGGCATATTCTGCGAGTTGGAAGAGTTTGCATTTTTAAAAAATTGCGTTATTGATTTTTGATTCTTTGCCGGCCCCGGCTGAGCCTGTAAAGTACATTTTAAAAACCAGTTGTAGTAAGATTGTTTACTAATGGACAAACTTGCAGAATATTTCCGAGTGAAACACTCACCTTCTTTAAGCTTAAAGATTTGGGCGGCATATTCACAATAATATCTATTACCCAACTAAATATACATTAAGTAACACAATGCAAAAATAAAATAACATGATATTCAAACAATTAAATGACATATTTACTCTATTATCTCCATTTCCCGCGAGAACAGCTGTCATTTGTTAATGGTCTTGACACATCAATTGGTCTTACCATAGAATAATAACTAAAGGCATAGAAGGAACGATAAAATAAAAGGCAACATACAGATATACGCACAATAGGCTAGTTGACTCTGTTTTAAAGTAGGTCTCAAGTTATTAATTATTGTCCGATTAGATGAAAAAAAATATTCCCATATTTTTTAGGACCTACAAAACCGCAAAACTTTATTTTAAAAGTTTAGTTTTCGTTAACAGGCGAAAACGCTTACAGCCATATTAGTCTATAGATTATCTGTGCTGTGACGTCATACGGGCCGAAAACAAACATTTGACATGTAGATAAACAATTTATTAGAGATGGGCAAAATGTATCACTTAAAAGAAAAGATTGAAATGTATCTTTCGATCATTGGGATATGTATCACTCTTTTGTATCTTTATATCCCTATGTATCAGTACTTCAGTAGCTCACGCTCGACCGCACGAGCCGCAGCTATTGCCTGCACCGCTCACTCTCTCAGCGTGGCTCGCTTAGCTCAACTCAATCCAATAAATCATAACCAGTATAAAACTTAAATGTTCACATACTGCTGAACGACTTTAAGCCCTACACACCAGTAATAGAGTTATCAATTTACCTTTTTGTGCCGACGTATGTCAATTTATAATGGTTATACGGCATAGCAACCCATCCAGTTCACCCACTCTCTCCATCCGACCTCTCAGTCTTGCAAAAGTGCAACACAACATACCAAATAGTGAGGTGCGAAAAAGACGTCAGTTCGCGTAACCTTGGCGTGGCCGGCCGTAGCGGCCGAGCCGAGCGAAGCGACACAGATAGAAAGAAAATTACGCCGTGAGTGAATGAGTTATAAAGATACACTGATACATTCGGATGTGAAAAGATACAAGGAGTGATTGATGAGAACGGATTGATACATATCTTTTTTATCTATCTCTCCTGAGTTACCCATCTCTACAATTTATCATTTTCGAAACCTCGATACTTTTATTAATAAAAACCATGACTTCCACCAGTTAACATGGAAAATATAGTAATTAACGTTATTGTATATTCAGAGAATGCAAGAACACATCAATTACGACCCCAGGGAAATTATGGATTAGAATGCCCAGTGAAATACATACATACATAACGTCACGCCTTTATTCCCAGAGAGGGGTAGGCAGAGCAACAGAATACATACATAATGCCCAGTGAAATAAATATGCAAAATACATGGCTAAAACTTGCTAAAAAGGATCCTGACTTTATCGACTGAAACAATTTTTGTTTTTTTGCGAAGATTACTTTGATGTTAGTATTTACTTATTAAGTTATCCAGTTTCTATAGAAACGTTTATCTTCAATAATAATAAGCTCGGCAGAGCAGAAATCTGGATTCAAGGTAAAAAAAGTACCGACCATCAATGTGTCGATTCTTGGTAAGTTTGTGCTATCTGCATTCACGAATCCAACATCCATGATTGCTCTTATCAATAAAACTAGAAAGCAGTAACAATAATACACAGATTAGGTTTTTACTAATGTTAAAACGACTACGATCATAACACAACCTCAAAAGTCCATGAGTCATAAATGTCAATGTCATGTCACAGCACAGAATACTTACAGAATATACCTACCATTGCGAATTTCACTCGTATAAGAACCGACATGAAGTTTGCTTAGAGTCCTATGACGTCACAACAAGTCTGACAGCGTTTTCAGAGTTCAAAATAAAAAATTAAAATGAACAATTATATATAAAAAATACGTAGCCATCTTACACTTTTAATATCTGAAAACGATAAATATTGGTTTCTTAAGTCTAATACTACAGAAAATGTTAATTTATTAAGCGAAATTTAATATGAGGCAAGTAGCCTATCTTATTGGGATTCAGTGTACCAAAAAGAGAGTTCTAAAAGCTAAAATATAACTGTTGCTGTTATGTTGGCCACTGTTGCGTATACAGTGTGTAAATGGTATACGGGCGTTTATTAAAACTGGACATAGATTAAGACTCTACTAATCATTAACAGAAAGAATTATTTTGATTACGCTAACGTATACACCGTTATTAATTTTTGAACATACTATCGACCCGCAATGTACATCGAAGTCCATCTGTCAAGTAAGTAAGTAAAGTTTACTTGTGAAAATGTGTATTTCGGCTTAAGTAGCCTCAGTTTTAATAATACTTAACTTTGAAACGTCATTAATTGAGTTTTTAATTCATTGCATTTTTCGTTATACATAAATGTTATGCGTGTTAAATTATTTTGTATGGTTATTTTTTTTTATTTAATTTTAACAAAAGCTGCCTAAATGTGCTCAGTAGGGGTTGTACTAACCACAGTTAAAAGGAACGCCCGTATACCATTTACACACTGTATAATCTACAATCACGGTGACCAGTTAAGGCTTCGGCACACCAAGTCATAGTACAACAAATTAAATTTATCCCGACACATCAAAGTAACGCGTGTACGCGTTAAACTGCTATGCTATGAAGTTGTATTAAATAAGGCCGCCTTGCTTAGCGTCACAGTAGGGCGAAGCAGACGCTGCAGACGCGTCGCGTCAGCGACTCGTCAGTTCGGCGTCGACGCGGGTGCTGTTGTTTGTATTTTTTTACAAGCACGTTTTAGATATCAACGAGAAAATAATCGTTTTTTTTAGAAAACGTATCGATACAACTTATAAGTTGCGGTTGTGGGAAATTATTGCTTATATTAGTAATAAATAAGTATAAAATAAGCTATTTTTTTTTTTGTTTTTAGTACATTTTGAAGACACGAGCGTTTCTGAAGATGTAAGTACTTAAGATGTTGTTGCGGTTTCTTTTGTTGTCCGGATTGCTGTATTATGTTATGATTATATTTTATTCTTATATGATTGTGTAAAAAGCAGGCAGCTTTCAGGATGTGGATTCAGTTCTCTACTTGGTCTTTGATGTGGATGTCAACTCAACACTCACAAGGCCGATGAAAAACGCCACTTTTCTGTCAATATTCCAAAACCGTCTGGTATTAATGTCATGTACGAAAGTTTCATTTTTTTGACTAAAAGATAAAACCAAAAATTATTCATCGGAGTCCGTATCGTTAGACATCAAAGCTAACTACCGCCCGCCCGCGCGCGCGCGTCGCTCGACTGACCTGTCACGCCTAACGCAGCCGCGACGCGTCAGCAACGCGTGCACGCGTTGAAGCTGCCACCCACGGCACCCACCTGCAGTGTGCTGGGTGCCGCGACGCTCACACCACGCGTCACGACGCAACGCTCACGACACGCGTTTGGTGTGCCGAAGAGTTTAGTGACCTGGGCCCAAAAGGAGTTAGAAAGAGACTTCCGCTTGTAATTTGTAATTTGTATTTGCTTTATAAAATAGGGCGCAGTTTACACGATTTGACAACACCTTGGTGAGTTCCTACCTTGGGCATCAAAAGTAGCTGAGTAGAATAACATGCTCAAAATGATCTCGACACTACGTATTCTCTTGACAATAGAGTCGAGTGCAGATCGTTTTGAGCTCTTCTGTTGCGTAGCTACTTCAGCTGCTCATTGTATGGCTAGTTTTATAGCAAGAACGATACTCCATACTCTGCTTTTTGAACATTCATATTGAAATTTTCGAGATAGATAAAGGTATAGATCTTTCAAAGCCTTTATATGCCTTTGATCCTTATTATGCCCTTAGGTCTTATTCTATAGGGCATACTTAAAACCTTACCAATTAAAACGGCTAATTATAAAAAAATACGTTTTTTTTATAAAAAAAATTTTAAAACAGAACTTGTGATTTAGTCCGTCAAAATGTTAATAAAAGAACTCATTAAAATTTAAAGTGTTAGTAATTGGCGATATTATTTCATGATGTAATGAAATATAGGCGTTGTAAACTAAGTTTTTTGCTCAAATGATAGACACAATACTTAAAGAGTTGAAATCTTGTTAAAATATTTGCATTCGATTGATTTCAGTGATGCAAAAATACTTGCATTAGCCTATTAAACCGTTAAAAATCGAGTACTCCTAAAATAGGTACAGTCCAAGGCATAAATATGTTTAAACGAATATAATATATAAAATTGTCTCAGTGAATGAAAATGACAAGGTAGTGAAGTGTAAACATATTTATGACTTCGACTGTACATATACAAACATGGCAGCACGGCACGATAGGATACTGCGTTTTGATACTGCATTTCACAGATCAACCAAGTACGGATAAAGTACAAGAAAAAAACACAAGTGTTCCTATGATTGGAGAAAACTAAATACTAATTTATTTACCTTCTCATTAACGAGCCAAATAACGTTTATTATCTAGTATTTATTCATTGTTACGGTTATTATAATTCGTGTTTCATTCACTGTTAATCTGTTACCTTCCTTCTTTAGTGTCACTTCACTTGTGTCGTATCGTATCTGACGTATCTCTCAGGTACCTAATGTTTTGATTTGAGGTTATAGCTCGTGCTGATTGATACATTTATTTACCAACTATTATTTGTACACAGTAAAATGTCACGACGGCCGGAGTTCCAGGCACCTCCTGAAATTGTAAGTTCACATTGTACTTTTTTTAAACGGTAAAATAAGTAAATGAAATGTACTGAAATAACTTATGTTCTATTTCAGTTTTATAATGAAGATGAAGCGAGGAAATACACGCAGAAGTAAGTCATTCTTCGTTGCATGATCATAAACATACATCAATATTTTTGGAAAAGTTCGATGTTCGTTTATGATCATGAGTGTTGATATATAGATATGTCTATGATATTAACACTTGTCCCCTGATCGCGCCCAGTTTAGTTTTAATAACCCTTAATTGTTCTGGGCGTGAGAATTGATATTAGGGTGTTTAAAGTACATGTACATTTCTTTTATAGGGGCAAAGGATAAAAACACCACTGCTGTTGCCAACCCTGCGGACTTAAAGGGAATTCCTCTATGCTAGCAATATTACTGGTTCACTTATCCCCACACTGGAACACAATAATACAAATGCTGCTGCTTGGTGGTAGGTTAACTTTTGGTATGCTGAAGCACTGATCTATGCCCAATTATCTTATCAATCTTATTTTTAACACATGTTTCAGTATGTAAACATAATCTGAAGAGACTTTAAGTAATACTTACAATAAAAATACATTCTTGCAAACAATACTAGGAGTTATCTTTAGTTTAGCCAAAAAATATGTGAATTTATTAATATAGTCCGAGAACTCCCTACATGTCATTCAATAATAAATTATGCTGCAAAAATTATAAAACCCTGCTTGTACTAAAAATCAAAAGGTTAAGGTGTTGTATTAAGACCAATAAAGAAACAAATTAATTAATTAATTAATTTAAATTTATCTTACAGTTCACGAATCATAGATATTCAAGCACAAATGACGGAAAGATGCATAGAGTTACTGTTGCTACCTGAAGATACTCCATGCTTACTCCTGGATATTGGCTGTGGTTCTGGACTCTCTGGCTCAGTGTTGGAGGAAAATGGTCACATGTGGATTGGCATGGATATATCTAATGCTATGCTGGGTATGTGTTTAGGATCAGTGATGCTAAATTAAGTTCACACCTCTTTGATGCCAATGCACAAAAATAAAGTGTTTTTATTTTTAATTGAGACTGGCGAAAATAAAAAAAACATTTGTTTTCAGTGAGAACAATAGGGAACCTGTTCTTAACAGATGATACTGTTTGTTTTTACAGAAGTAGCTCTGGAGCGTGAAACGGAGGGTGACCTGGTGCTCAGTGACATGGGGGAAGGTGTTCCATTCAGAGCCAGTTGCTTTGATGGAGCAGTGTCTGTGTCAGCAATCCAGTGGCTGTTCAATGCAGACAAGAAGTCACACAATCCTGTTAAAAGACTGTACAAATTCTTTAGCACATTATATGCATCACTGGTAATTGGGAACACTTTTTATAAAGTTATTACAAGTACAAACAAATCACTTTAGTATGCAAGTTAAAAAAGTTGTACTTTAAAGGTTGTTGATTGATTCTTTATGTTTCAGTCCAGATCAGCCAGGGCTGTGTTTCAGTTCTATCCTCAAAATGAGACTCAGTTAGAACTCCTTACCTCTCAAGCAATGAAGGCAGGCTTCTATGGGGGTGTGGTAATTGATTACCCTAATTCAACAAAGGCCAAGAAATTCTTCCTTGTGCTTATGACTGGAGGTTCAGCACCTCTCCCTAAGGCTCTTGGTAAGTAATACAGTAATAAAGTTAGTAGCAAGAAACAATAAGAGTATCACTTTCTTTTCACTTGTTGTCACTTCATGATTTTATTTACCCAACTGCTACACTACACTATTTAAACTAATATTTTGTTTTTTCAAAATCAGGTACAGAAGAAGAGAATGATCTCCAAGTTAAATATGCTCGTAGGGAAGCTAGCAAAAATGCTAGAGGCAAGCCCCTAAAAAATACAAAGGCTTGGCTTTTGGAAAAGAAGGAGAGGAGACGGAAACAGGGCAAAGAGACAAAACCAGACACAAGGTATACTGGCAGGAAAAGGGCTGGAAGGTTCTAAAAAATATTTATTATTACTTATAAAAAATTAACTGTAAAATATTAACTAAGAAATATAAACATAAGTTTACACTTTTATGTTTTAATAACATACTTCCACACAGTGTCAACTCCATGTCCTATTGTTTCCTCTGGAACTAAATTTGGTAAGGGAAACCTACATGCTACCACCGTAGTCCCATTATCACTTTCAGATAATAGCTTGTTTTCAAACTCTGGCATCATTTGTTCAACACCAAATATCACTACATTATTGTAAGGCTTTAAACTAAAGTTCCATAAATTTCGCCTGTAAAATCTTGTGTTTTGGCTTTGAGAGGACAGAACAGCGGCTATTCGAGAGTAGTAAACAAGCCAAGGATTGAGTTCAACTCCATCTGCTTTGAATCCTAATTTAGCGGCAGTGAAAACGATTCGTCCATCCCCCGAGCCTACATCGAGCAACCTGCCGCTCCGTCCAACTAAAGCTGCGGTTACTCCAGCTAGCTGTTCTGTAGTCGCTGGAACGTAAGGCAGGCAAACCTTTCTCAGAGCTGGCGATACAAATGGAATACAGACTATGCTGACTCCTACAGCTAATCCACCGGTTGTATAAATTAAAATCTTTCCTGCAGGTGACAACTTCCTGGGAGCCTTTGTATCAGAGCTGATTAGCTCGAGTTCCATTATGTAATAAAGCAGTAGAATAGAGGCCCAGATAGCAATTTCAACACGGATTTTTAGGTTAAATACAATTACCTTCATCAAAATGTGTCAAAATTGACGTAACAGCTGATTTCCAAAGACAATATTTTATAACTTATTTCGTAACCTTGCAATAAAACCGCATTAAAGTTTTTAGAGTTTACTTTTAGTCATATGTTGATACGGGTATAACAGACTTCATAAACATTCATAAACTTAATTATTCTTGCTGGCAGCACTCAACTTAGTGTCAACACTGTCAAGTAAGCAGTGTTGCCATATATATTTAAAATCTATATAGATATATCTATACATATATCTATATCTATATCTATACAGATTTTAAGATATTATAACAGATCACAGTTTTATTGATTTTTTGAAAGTTGACGCATTTTCTGATTTTGCCTTCAATATAGCTTTGGCCGTTTTTTTTTTTTTCATAAAGTCAGGCCTTCATTCCCAGAGTGGGGTAGGCAGAGCTACAAATATACCAACAAACATTATATTTAATTGGGTTTACTTTTTCTTGTCATGGTACAATGGTTGTAATTGGCAATATTAAGGGCAGTGACTCACACTCACTTCACTATGCCGAAATAAGCGGCCAAAGCTTGAAATGATAGAGATGCAGTTATACGTCATTTCGATAACAGTAACTATATAATAGGCCGATTACTACTTGTGACACGACCAGAAGGGCTACTCCGATGTTTGAAATTTGATAATGACACAGTGCCGTCTCTCTCAATCTCCTGTTAAAAAATACATGGGTAAGCGGGACAGCAGTATATGACGGTCGAATTTCGAAAATTGGAGTTGCACTTGAGACCAACTGTCGTCAATAACATAATTATTTAGTCCCTAGTGATGTGAACCATGAACTTAACCCTTTTTCATACAGATTATAGGTAATTGATGCCATATAGACTTTATACAGATTTAAAAATATTTCACCACAGACTTTAAGGCACACCTCACATCTGTGCTTTGAGGTTCAGCTTGTGGCCAAAGAGAATATAATCTTTGTTTTGTGGCAACACTGGCAACACAGCAAGCAAGTGTCAGTCAAACAGTCAAACCCAAAAAATACTAGAGGCCGGATTTTTGCAAAGTATACTAAGGATAGAATAATTCAGTTTTTTCTGCATCATGACAGCGTTTGAGGAGTTCGGCGTTCTGCCCGAACTTGGGAAAGCCATTGATGAGATGGACTGGACCCTGCCGACAGACGTTCAGGCTGAAGCGGTACCTCTAATTCTGGGCGGCGGAGATGTACTCATGGCTGCAGAGACTGGTAGTGGAAAGACCGGTGCCTTCTGCTTGCCAATTTTACAGATCGTCTGGGAAACTTTAAAAGATATTCAGGAAGGAAAAGTTAGTAAAGTGATAGCAATGACTTCGTCAGAATGGACGATGTCGTTTTTTGATCGCAACGACGCGTTGGCAGTTACTCCAGATGGCTTACGCTGCCAGTCTAGGGATCAGAAGATGTGGCACGGTTGCAGAGCCACTAAGGGTGTACACTCAAAGGGAGTTTATTACTATGAAGCTACAGTCACTGATGAAGGGCTATGCCGTGTGGGGTGGTCAACTCAAGCTGTAAGTACTTCAAAACTTCAAAGGGTTGTTTATTATTAGAAATTTGATACCGTCTTGTTGTTTAGGCACAAGACGTCGAGTTGGGGAAAGCTTCCTTCAAAATAAAATAGAAAAGTGCCTATAGTGAATGTATTTTTTAAAGGAAAGGGTAACATTTTATTTGTATTTATGGGTTTTTGTTTCCTCGTGAAGGCTGAATAGATAGTTTTTTTTTTAAATTGTTAAAGTTAAGGCATAGATTTTTATTAACCTCAGACGACACTATCAAAACATGCAGCAGGGTTTTAGAGTTTTCTTTTTGTTAACTTGTATAAAACATGCTTTTTTTATAAACAGGCTCGGCTAGATCTAGGCACTGACCGCTTGGGTTTTGGATTTGGAGGTACAGGCAAGAAATCAAATGCCAAAGAGTTTACCGAGTATGGCTCAGCATATGGAAAGAATGATGTTATAGGTATGTGATTTACTATTTTTTTTTTTTTTCAGTATATGTATTCATTTCTACTTAGTGCTAAAATCAGTAGATGCTGGTGCAAACCGGCAGACGGGAGAGGTGCTGGCATGCGCACACTGTACACCAAAGTAGAGGGACCTCTGGAGAGGAAAGCTTAGTGCAAACTGCTGGACTATGGGGGAGGCAAAATCGGACCCGTTAACCGCTACAAAGGGTTTAGTTTAGGCATCTGATTTTCTGTTCTCTTATTTACTAATAAATTTTTTGACAGGATGCATATTAAACCTCAATACGGGTCAGATCAGCTTCACCAAGAACGGAGAAGACCTGGGAGTAGCATTTGAGATTAATCGGAACCAACAGTCCAAAGATACCTACTTCCCTGCAATTGTGTTGAAAAATGCCGAGATGAGCTTCAACTTTGGTGCCACACCTTTTAAGGTTTTTTTACCTCTTTTAATGAATGTTATATCCATATGTTATGCAGTTTTATTGCAACTGAGCTCAGGTGTAAAGTTTATGGATTTTCGGTAACTTTCACAATTTTTACCCATGTTTTTAGATAAACTGGACTTAATCCTGTTAATAATCAGTATTCATTATTACAAAATTTTGCAAAATGTGGTTACGGAATTATCAAGAAGTCTTTTTAGAGTTGTTGGTACTTCTGTAGCTCTGCCTACTCCACTCTGGGAATGAAGGCGTGATGTTATTGTATGTATGTACATATTTAATTATTACCTAGAGGTACCTACTGTAATTGTTACCTATTATGATTGTCACGAGAAGACTATAAGACTAACGAGGCGGGCATTGCATAGAGCGGTATTTTTATATACGAAAACCAAGAGCTGATTAAATACATTTGAACATACATCATTATCGCGGGTGTGAAAATGATTTGACACACGCACTGCGGCGCATTTTTTTTTATTCTCATTATACTTACTTACTTTAAAAGTAAACAGAATAAAACTATTCTCATAATATGGAAAAAAAAATGTAAAGATTTATAATATCTCGTGATTCCCTCCTTATTTCGGTATTTGTTTTTTGTAAGTATTTCCTTAATGTTATGCCACACTTTGCTGCGTACTGTCAGAAATATGAGCACAAACTTATTTTGTGCTGGTGTCACGATGAATCTAGTAGTAATTGTTGATCGAAGGTAAAATCGGAAAAAAAACATAAATATTATGTATATCTAAAAAGCTGAAATTAGTTTTGGAAAAAAACCATCTGGTATAAAAATAATATTCCACAAACTTAATAATCCTTATGGCTCCGACTGAGATCAGCGCTGGCTTTAATGCCAGCATAACTCTGAGT
This sequence comes from Acleris holmiana, assembly GCA_949316455.1. Classification (NCBI taxonomy): domain Eukaryota; kingdom Metazoa; phylum Arthropoda; class Insecta; order Lepidoptera; family Tortricidae; genus Acleris; species Acleris holmiana. The sequence goes on from OX438783.1 coordinate 7,627,230, forward strand.
TGGAGCCATTTCGTGACAACAGGCCTTTTGTTAGTACTTTGTTCCTTTTTGTTTATCTGTTAGTCACAAATATTTTTTTCTTTCTTTCTTTTCATTATTGTTTACACTTAGCATTGCATCGTTATTTCTAGCCTTTTTTTAAGCCAGTAGTTTTTAAACTCGGCACTTTTTAAACTTTACGTAATTACTTTATTTTTGCTCATTACAGTATCAGCCTCCAGCAGGTAGCGTGGCAGTTTGTAAGGCCCCAAAAGAATGTGTGAAAAACAATGTTGTCGAAGCCGGAGTGACTGTCGATAGCAAGCCATCCAGCAATGCCCCACAAGCTATTATTATCGAGGTAAATGTACTACAACTTTTCTCCCATGCCATCCTTTCGATTGATAACTTTTGAACTTGTTGTCGTAGCCGTCACGCGAGTTGGCCGAGCAGACCTGTAACCAGATCACCAAGTTTAAGAAGCACTTGGAAAATCCCAAAATCCAAGAGCTGTTGGTGGTTGGGGGCGTCAATGTCAAGGATCAGATCAACGAGCTCAACGCGGGAGTCGATATCGTAGTCGGCACGCCCGGCAGACTCGAAGATCTCATACAGGGCGGTGGGTTCACAGTTTGATTAAGCCTGCTTAGTATAAGTAGCAACACATGACAAGCAAGAAAGACATGGTTTATTTAGCGATGTATATCATAGTATACCAACTAGACATTTTTCCATTCAAGTCTGTCCTGTGTTAAATAGTTTGTCGGCCTAAAGTACTGGCAGCTTGTCGTTTTGAGACAAATAACATCTGCTGTGTATCACTGCATGTGTCTAGTAGTAAATAAATATAGACAGATACAAAAATAGAAAGTGGGGCACGTTCCACTTCTCCATGACGTAAAAAAATGTCTCGTTAGGTTATCTGGCGCTAACGCACTGCCGTTTCTTCGTGCTGGACGAGGCGGACGGGCTGCTGAAGTCGGGCTACGGCGACCTGATCGAGCGGCTGCACCGGCAGATGCCCAAGATCACGTCTGACGGCCACCGCCTGCAGATGGTCGTCTGCTCCGCCACGCTCCACGCGTTCGAGGTCAAGAAGATGGCTGTAAGTTTCATTACAATTGTTACGACTGTTTTTATTTATTGTGTACTCGCCATTGTCCTGTTTAAAAATAAAAACGGCGTTAACCTTTTCGCGGCCCGTGACGGCTAGAAACCATACCTAATGTCAACCTTCCTCAAAGATACTACGTCTATGTCTATGTTACGCAGAAAACCGTGACGGGAATAGCAGACACTGGCCGCGAAAAAGTAAAAGCAGAATCTAAATTTTATTAAAAAAAAGCTGGAGCTAAAAACTGTTGGAGAGCTCCAAATGTAACACAAACTTTTTTGGTTGGTTGTCAGTGTTCCAGAATAAGGTGAAATCTATAAGATTAGGAAACATGACCATAGTTGTTTTTTTTCTTAGAAAGAGTCAACTAAAATAAAGACAAATTATTAGAGAAAACAGGTTTACCTTGCAAACTTAGGCCAAGTGGGTTCACCATAAGCTCCATTAATCCATAAATAGTTGACAGTATAAGTACTCTTCATATGTTGGATGCAGGAGAAGTTAATGCACTTCCCGACGTGGATCGACCTGAAGGGCGAGGACGCGGTGCCCGAGACCGTGCACCACGTGGTGGCGCTGCTCGACCCGCAGAAGGACCGCACCTGGGAGACGCTGCGCAAGTAAGTGGTTATAGCCTGGGTTTGCAGTACAGTGAGAGCCTTTTGTACAGCTAGCAGCAGAAGTAGGTAGATAGATAGATAGATAGATAAAAACTTTATTCATCCAACAAACAAGGCTCCTAAAATAATAATAAAAAAAAAGTAAAGTAAACAAAAACAATAAAATACCAAACCAAAATAACATGAGAATAAGCAAGGAATAAGCAGGTAGACAGAGAATAAGAGTGTGTGTTTAGATAAAACTCTTCGACTGTTTACCTACTTCTGTTGTGGACTGTACCATATATGATATTTGTATTAGCAGCCCTATGAAACTAGAAAATAGTGAAACCCCGGGCGGCGACTTCTACGCATACTTCTTCACTCTTTAACCGTAGCTAAAAACAACTACGTTTAAACTAGCGTTCTATTAAAAAATCGGTTAATACGTTTGGTAGTTACGACCCCACAGACAAATACACACGTTACAGTTATAATACTTCTCTGTTTGCGTAGTTGGTTAATGAAAAAATAACTTCCTTTTTTTGGTTTATAAAAAAAACATTAGCAAAAAAAGCGAGTCTACTGCCACAATAATTATTCATAATATATATTTGACTAGCAAATCTTTAAAGTTAGAATAGTTTTATTTTCGACCCCCCACGCAAACAGGGATCTCATATCTTATCTTATCTTACAGATGGGCCCTTTCAAATACACTTCCCCTTAAAGCGCATCGAGTAATGTAATTAACTCAGAAAAAATCATTGGTACATTTGAGTTCTTAAATTTGTATACACTATTGCACCTTATCCCATTGGAATAAGGTAATAGATCCATCCGTTCGGAGCTGCGATAATAGAAACAGATACACCTTCGCGGTCACCATGTACAGTCGAGTTCTTAGATATGTATACAATTTTGCACATTACCCTATTGAAATAAGGTGTAAAATTGTATACATATCTGAGAACTCGACTGCACATGGTGGCCGCATTTATCGCAGCTCCCGAACGGATGGATCTATTACCTTATTTCAATGGGATAAGGTGCAATAGTGTATACAAATTTAAGAACTCAAATGTGCCAATGAATTTTTCGATTGATCTGTTAAGAAGTTAGTTTTTGCTAGGTCGGATGAAAACTTTTAGACCGATTACAAGTTTGTAGCTCTGAAAATACTTCCGTGCTAAGAGAAAAGGCAGTGCCTCAGACAAAAGCCCTGTAGCAAATGCAACCTTATTATCCTGTTAGGATAGGATTGAATCTGCTTTGGCTATTGAATTTGAGATACTGCCTATTGGGTTTAGAGGGCAGAATAGTATCGATACTTTTATCTTGTTAAAGGCAATTAGCGACAGACGCCGTGCACGCAAAAGACAACATCAACAGCGGCAACACTACGCCCGAGACGCTCTCTGAGGCTGTCAAAATACTGAAGGGTGAATATTGCGTGCGTGCCATCAGAGAGCATAAGATGGACAGGTGACTATTAATCTAGACTTAAGGTATTTCTTTAGTTAATTCATGTTTTACAAAGCATTTTGTGGGCGTTAACATCTTGTGCCGGATCCGTCCGGATCGCTTCCACTAACTTACCCGCTTGCAATAAAAATAATAATGCAATATTGAAATTTAATGTATCGTCATTAATTTTAACCCAAACATATTTGGTGGAACACCGTGGTTCTAAAACACATGAAGTCGCTATTTACTAATTCTTATATATTTTTGTATGTACATACTTATCACTTTGATTTTGACCTTTAGTATTGTCGTATTTTAAAAACGACTAAGCTGACGACCAGGGACCGGCCCGCTATCCCATTCAAGGAGTGTCTAATGGGTTTTTATAAGGGTTTTACTAAGAAAAGCCGAATCGCTTAAAAGCCGTTCTATTTGATTTTTAAAACCTGCTATCCCATTCAAGGGGTTTCGAATGGGTTTTATAAGGGTTTTACTTAGAAAAGCCGTTCGATATGCTTTTTAAAGCGCTATTTATAAGGGTTATCTGTGCTTTAGCTGTTAAGGTTTCCCTTATAGTGAATGGTTAGTTTAACAAATAACTTAGTCATATATTTCGTTCCAAGAGGTTATTCTTTTAGTGGGGTATTCTATTGAGAGGTTAGTCTTTTAAAGGCTTTTATCGGTTGAATGGATGGGCGGGTCCCTGCTGACGATATTATTAGTTGAAGAAAGCTGAAGTATCTTTGCCTAACTGGTCTGCTTCAGCTTTTGCTTCTTCATGTAAAATTTAAAGCTCCATTCCGGGTACCATTTCAATTTTATTACCTTGACTAATCAAGGTATCGCTAGTACAGGTGAATGTGACGCTTTTGTTATATGGAATTTCCTTTCTTCTCTATATAAGTATTATATTCTTTGCTCGGAACCCACCTATAATCTGCCCCTACGTCACCATCATGACAATGACTCGTGACAGGTGACAATTCGGTATACATTGCAAAGTTAACACGCTGATGGGTTTCATATTAGATGCGCCATGTGCACTGAAATGTCACCCTTAACATGTCATTGTCAGGATAGTGAAATAGGGGGCTTGGTGGCCTAATCTGCCTGTTATTGTTGGCACCTTACCGATGATTGGCATTACTTGAGACTACAACCACGTAAACGATACCTGGTGTTTTGAACGCATAGAGTTTTTTATCCAAAAAATGTTTGGTTTCCCCCAGAGCCATAATCTTCTGCCGCACCAAGCTGGACTGCGACAACATGGAGCGCTACCTCAAGTCGTTCGGCACCGAGTTCACCTGCGTGTGCCTCCACGGCGACCGCAAGCCGCGCGAGCGCAAGGCCAACCTCGAGTTGTTCAAGCAGTCCAATGTCAAGTTCCTCATCTGCACTGACGTCGCGGCCAGGGGTATCGACATTTCGGGCCTGCCGTTCAGTGAGTGACTATTATAATGAGCTTTTATCGCGACTCCGTGAAGAAGTTGTTTATGCTATGTCCTCAGGAACTGTTTGATTTTTCGATATATTAAATTCCTGACAAAATAATCATTTTTAGGACAAGTTTTTGCTGCTAACTGTAGTTTGCAAAATCATTATCTGCTTATCCAAACCAAAGTAATGAATTAGACCAAACAAGTTAAGTATAGCGAAGATTCTGTTGCCACCTTCCGACTCCATCAGCAGATCAGCTCTTAGATACCATAACATTGCATTATCTTTGGGTTTACATTTGTGTTCTGAATTTCAGTTCCAATTTTCCTTTAATGGAAACTGGTTCAAAATTGACTTGGTAAGATTTGATCTAAACTGACATGCATACTAGCATTGCAGGTTAATAAAACTCTTTTTAAAGTACCCTGTGTTACCCACCCATATATATCGACCGGTTGTGGCGTTGAACCGCCTAAACGGAACAAACGCACATTTATTATATTAGTTAGGTTACCTGACTACAGTTGGAGAATGAACGGTAGGGCCCTGTCAAGATGAGTATTTTACTTTTGTTTATACTTGGGAACTTTCGCTCAATCCTCAGTCGTAGATGAGTAGCTACTTCATCCGTTTGGACAAAACATTGCCACACTCATTAAAGTAGATTTCATCACCAATTTATGAGTGCTTAATTACGGAAACAGGGATTCCTAAAGCTAAGTAAAGCTCTGTCGCTGAAGCGAAGAAACACGTTCGATAAATTTGTGTATGATAAATTTTAAACTAGTGCGAGTCATTATTATAAACAAAACGAACACAAAACGGTTTACTTATACATTAGTCAGGTAACGGGGTTCGGATGTACCTTGCGATACGGACGCCGGCGCGAGTAGCAACACGGCCCGCGCCGCGCGGAGCGAGCGTGACGGAGGGCGGCTGCCGGCATGCCAGTCTGAGCGACAACGCGCCCGCGATAACACACTCGTCTGAAGAAGGACGATCACTAATATATTAGTAAACTGTTTAGTGTTTGTTTTGTTTATAATCTGTGTATGCTTGAGAAAACTGTTAATTCAGTGATCAACGTGACCCTGCCGGATGAGAAGTCCAACTACGTGCATCGCATCGGGCGCGTCGGGCGCGCGGAGCGGATGGGGCTAGCCATCAGCCTGGTCTCCACTGTGCCCGAAAAGGTACACCAGTACCATTCCAGCAAGATAGCAGTTAAATTTCTACGCGGCTTTAGAACCTTGTCATATCTAAGTCGAAAGAATGTTAGCTTAGTCGTATGTTATAGTGTTTTCAATCCACGAAAACGCGCCACCACTTTATATTACCTACTTTGCTGACGTAAAAAAATACCAACGCACGCACTTAGAACCACGTGCAAGACTTAGTTATATTGGCAATAAACTCGCACTTGCCACTGCACCGTGATGCGCTCACCACTCCTCAACGACATTATGGACAGCGACAGCACAGAAGACATTTTTCAACTCTGAACCTAGATTCCTAGCTTTAACCAGCCGTCACCTAAAATCTATCGTCACACCAAGCTCAGTTCAATAAATGTATGTAGTATTTGTGTTTACTTAGTTTTTCATGAATCGATTATTACTATGTTTGGCTTGTCTTTTAGCTCAATTTCACTATTTAAAGCTTCGGTGTGGCGCACCTTTATGGCTTCAAAATCTTTATTCCCATAAAAAAGTTTATTTAAACTATCTACACCGTTGCTGTTTAAGTATATAATGATTTTCGTTAGGTATGGTATCACGGCGAGTGGTGCTCGACGCGTGGGCGCAACTGCCACAACACGAACCTCATCGACGACCATCCCAAGGGTTGCTGCATGTGGTACAATGAAATGCAGGTAAATAATACTATACATACATTATGAAGTCCCGAAGCCTAGTTACAGGCAGTAAAGAACAGTAGACCTGTTAGTTATATATTTCTATCCCGCTTATTTCCTCGTTTGAATTCTGTATCAAGTCCAAACGTACAGTCGGTCAGTAGTTTATCTTTTCGACGCCAACGACTCGTATATCAGCACCGCAGGTTCACCGCCAACCGTTATAGTTGACAGTGGAATAGAGTGGAATTGTCTATCAGGTAAAAATTATATTAGCTCTGGTGTTGAGCTGTCAATGGCGTGTGAGTGACAACTTTTGAGCGTTGAAAAGGTACTAGCCTATTTTGATTTTTAGTTATTCGGCTGACTGTATTGTATAGGTGAGAAAGTTAAGTAAAGGCCCTGTTGTATGTAGTTGTAACACATCTGTATAGTCCGATCGACATTCTATACTTGAGACATAAGTTTCATATTACTTTTGTATACAACTACATGCAAGAGGTGTTTTACTAAGTTTTACCTGTACACTTGTACTCATCTTATCTTACAAGCCAAAGTAAGTGGTTAGAAATACTAGCGCGAATGTTTCAGTAACTTTAAATTAAGGCTCACTAAACACCGAATTTTACAGATTTACCATTGTTTGCTATGATATTCACCAACTATTTATTTCAGTATCTTGCGGACATAGAAGATCACTTGAACGTGACGATACAGCAAGTAGAGTCGGACCTGAAAGTGCCGTGCAACGACTTCGATGGGAAGGTCGTGTACGGTCAGAAGCGGAAGCAAATAGGAACCGGGTATCAGGTGCGTAGCAAGGGGACAGCCGATTTAAAACACGATACGAAATGTTCAATTTAAATTGTGTATTCAGCAAGTAAGCCACATCGGAGCTCTTTTAACCTTTTCAACGCATTGCAAATACAAAAGACGTCACTCACACGCCAATGGCAGCTTAAAACCAGAGCGAATGTCAACCTTGCCTCCTAGACACTCAGGTCTATTTTGCGCTGTCAACCATGACGGAAATATCCGTCAATGGCGTTGAACCAGTGGTGCGGATATATCCGTCAATGGCGTTGAATCAGTGGTGCTGATATATCCGTCAATGGCGTTGAACCAGTGGTGCGGATATATCCGTCAATGGCGTTGAATCAGTTGTGCTGATATATCCGTCAATGGCGTTGAACCAGTGGTGCGGATATATCTGTCAATGGCGTTGAACCAGTGGTGCGGATATATTCGTCAATAGCGTTGAAACGGTTAAGACGTCTGTAGTGTAGAGTGAATCTACTTGCACTTCTGACAAGACCATCGCGAAGAAGCGCCGCTAGAAAGCTAGTAACTCATTTTTGTGGTTCCGCACCAAAAGGGTTTTAAAGACACTAAAATAGTTCAGAAGTTAAAATCATATTTAATAGAAAACCGTTTTTATTCACTGAAAGACTTCTTCAATGTAAATGATATCGCAGATTAATATCTAAGTGTAAATATTTGCAATACCCTTACACGGTGTCATGTTGTGCTATAGACTGTAAAGCTGGGTACGAATCTGAGCGGCTCAGCCTGAGGCATGCTCGCCCCGCGCAACTAGCTGCTCGCGACCCAAATTGTTACACGTAAACGTGCGCGGGTGAGGCAGGGTACTTGCCGCGAGCCGAAATTTCAAAATGGCGTCGGACACGATGACAGCCGCAGCTGCGTTTGTCATAATTCACCGAATTATTAACAAAAAGAAGAGGAAATCGCCTCGGTGGTGGAACGGCTCAGCAACTATATCAAATTTGTACGCGCCTCGCCCACAGACAACTAGGAACTTGTCGTTCTGCCCGCAGCACGCTCGGATACACGTCCATTCACGCTAGGCACGCACACCGAGGCGCCTTTGAGCACGATCAAAAGACCGACTCCCGACGGCTCGCCGCGCGCCGCTCGCTCGCTGCTCGCGCACAGCGCGTGAGCGTATACGAACTTGAACAAAATAGGTGAGCCGTGCGTGCCTCAACCCGAGGCTGCTCTAATTCGTACCCACCTTAAGATATTTAAGACCAGTATGTCTACATGAGAGCAATAAAGTATTCTAAAGGGTGCCAAAAGGGCCCTATCACATGCTTTCACCTTTCAGCTATACCTAAACATGATTTTTTTCTTTGCAGTTAAATATTTATTGTCAAATCCTAATATAAAAGGTCCCCATAAAAGAAACGTTTTTTTACTGCACCATCGTAAAAAACGGTAATACATAGAAGCATCCAATTTGATGTGATTATAGTGCAAACCCTAAAGAAAAACAACCAATAATATAGGCGACAGGGACTCGCCCTTGACCGGTGTTTATGATCACTATTCAATTCGTACGTCGCCTCGTCGTGTTCCTTTCAATTTCTCTGCGCTTTCCAAAATGTGCAACTGTTAAGATTTCCGAGTGTTATCGATACCTGTTTTTCAACATTTGGTATTTTTTATAGAACGCGAGTTAATGAAATAAATCAGCGTGCCAACATGTAACATATTACATGTTACATATATTATGTGACATATTAGCACCTCTGATGGATTTCACGAAACCAGGGCGTCTATTCAACACTGTAAAAAAATATTTTAATTATAACGTGCTATCGGCTAGTTTTTTTTAACACGGACGCCATTACAATACTGTCAAGTAAATAAGAGCTATCGTATCGTTGCCTATACGATATCAAGTCAGAAGCAATATGGGTATACCAAATTGGATGGAGCCCCCCTGTTTTGAGTGTCTTATTAGCTTAAGTATTGTTATTTTCGTTGCTTATGCTTACTAAACATGTTTCAGGACCACGTGTCACAGATGGCGCCGGTGGTGCGTTCGCTGCAAGAACTGGAGGCGCAGGCGCAGCGTTTCTACCTAAAGATGCACCATAACGCAACCACCGTAGCTTAAAATCTGCTAAATGATAACTTGTTCAATAATATATCGCATTTGGTAAATAAAACGACTGATTTTGCGTAGACTGTAGTTTGTTTATAGTCGAGTATTGTCAGTGTCAGGGGTCATTTTACCACCTTGTTGGAGTGATGCCAAATTACAGCTTTCTAGTAGTAAGAGTCTCTGAGCTAGGCTGCTGACGGACGGACGGAAATGGTGAAAGTTAAAAAAACGTTATAACAACCTACGAAATGACGAAGTATTACAGTAAAAATATCTATACTCGCTCTTATGCTTATAAGAGCGAGACACGCAATCGCAACCGAAAGTATGCTGGAAATCATCCTTCACTTTTCATTAAAAAAGTGTAGCCCCTCTACGTTCATTTTTCGAACATACGCACACTCGTTCCACGTCAATTTGAGCGGGAGGCACCCGCGTGGATTTAATACATTATAACAGCAGTCGCCTCGCCTCGTCTTTCCCCTGATGTATCTTACCCCGATCGCTCACTATAGAACACAGTTAGTAGGTGAAATAAAACAGGAAATAAAATTCATTATTTAATATTTCACTCGATCACTACTGATTATTATTATGGGCAGTGCATGGTGGCCCTTATTGCTAAAACAAACGAGTCTCGTAACGAAAAACGCTACGTAGGAAAATAGCCATAACAATACTGTAGTTAGTCCTTCGGCAGTTTCGCCGTGGCGTAACATACAACAAGTATAGTGTCTAAAAATCTAACCATAATACAAAAATAGTCCATTCTGGCATGATCAGGATACAGGACATTAATTGGTGGGCAAAGTTCATTCATTTAAAAGCAAAATTTCCGCAGAAATGCCCTTAGCATACGCATTTTTTTAGAAAGAGTTCTGTATAAACATGAAATCTTTTGTAATTTACTAAAAACAATCTATACAATACCAATTATTAATAATGGTTCATTATGCTAGTAACTTGGGTATATTTGTAACAATAAACAATAACAGGAGTTCGAGATTGGGTCGATGTCCTTAGTGCACGGGTCATTGGGTTATTGTTCCGTCAACTGTAAGACGTTCATTGCTGAACGTAGCCTTTTTCAAGAATCGCCCGTCGCATCGCCGCACGCATCAACGGATTCAAACGACCCGGGAACCGATTTTTGACTTTAGAGCGTTCGATTTCAAAACGCAGCAGTAGAAAATATTCGAATGCGACAATCTTTCACGCTTTATTTTCGAATGGTACCAAATTCCATATTTTTGAGATTCTCACTCTAAACTGAGGGATTGACTAAATAGTACTGTTAAGTTGGAACGCGTTTCATTATACGCAGTAAGTCGATGTTTTACCGGTTTTTTGTAATCCATATTTTGAATGTAAATAAATGTGTGAAACTATCAAAAGTTTGAAATTATAACAAGTTAATTATTATTTAAGTGCGAGTGAGATTTATTTATTACGCTATTTTACAAATTCTTGACTGGTTATAAATTTAGGTTAAATGAAACGCTTCCTCGTCGGTGGATGTCTATGTCATTGCTAGGTTTCTTTCTTTCGAGATAATAGTAACTGGTTAGAACATGCAATTGTTTTGTAACATAATTGCAAACACTTAATGTTGTATCAATAATAATCACACAAACTAATTAACTTACCTTTGCGTTAATACTTAAATCCCATGGTCGTTGAGCATCCCAGACAAACGGCCTTAACTTATGAATTAAATATCTGCATAGGCTTTTACTTAATCAGTAATTCATCTTAAATTTATTTTCGCTTTCGAGAAATGGCTAGTTTCCTAATTCCGCTAGCCGAAAACGCGGCGGTTGCGCAGGCACAAATTCATCTTCTTCCTCTTCATTATTATTTACTAAAATTAAATACTCCTCCAGACTTGCCATACCTATTGTAATATTTTATTTTATGTCGCTAATTTTGCTATAAGTATTATAACAATATGAATTGTTTTAGTAATAACAGGTTTGACAGATGTCAAATGATGCTTTCTATTGATAGAATTCAAAACGAATGCCACGGACCACTCGTGTTCATATTTTCTATCGCTCGCAAGTCAAAAATACCATTTTATTGTTTTTGGTTACTTTCGATTGAAACTTTCGAACGCTCGAAAGTCAAAAATCGGTTCCCTGTACCTCATTTTATCAAACTGACAATGACGGGTGACAATAGTTAATATAACGCTCATCGATGCATAAATTTGTCATCTTTGCAATGGGTTAGCTACAGATAAATTTTACCCCCCTTGTCAGGTAACTTTAGGCATGGGGTTAACTTTTCTTGTTTTTTTTTCTTTTCTTTGTCTGTGCAATGTTCATGTTTACCCTTGATGGTAAGTACATAAAATTGTCACCTGTCAAATATCGCTGTCAGGTTAGTAAAATAGGAGCCTAGTGTATTATGGAAATATTAACAAAATGTAATGAACTCCGCGGGAATTAATTATGCTCATGTAATGAATGTCTCTGTTTACCCTCATAACTATCATACCTTTGTAGCTAACCGTGTATCAGTCCACTATTAAATGAAACCCACTTCCGGGCTTCTTGAAACAAAATGCATTTTATTTTATCATTTTTGAACGGAATATATTAATCTATTTAAATATTTTTTACCTTAATTTTTACGGGATTAAATTACGCAGTTAGATAATAATGAACTTGGCTAGTCTTAACCTCGACCATTTACTTATTAAAATATAATATAAGGCTTTAGAGGACTAATGTCACCATTTAACTCTATTCGTGTTAGGAAATCACACAACGTGTTAGTAATTCTAGGCATATGGTAGTAGGAACTACATAAGCAATACTACTACAGCGAAGTGATGTTGCTGGATCAGTGCTTTCATTTCCTTGGCAACCCAGTCGCTCGCTCCGTCTCGAACCTTGCCCGACCATCATAACAGGACCCGCGCGCAAGTGCACATTGGGCGGATTGAGGTGTCTACAACATTGGCGGGATATGCATCGAAATAAAACCAAAATCTAAAAACGACCAAGGAACTAATTACAAATAATGACGGGCCAATGCTTACATGCGAAATCCGATTCGAAGCGAGCGACGATAACATTTCATTTCATTTCTAAAAGAATAACATTTCCTCGTACAACCTTGAACATTAGATAATGTTCGAAGAAACACCAGCCAGCAACAATAGCCTATATTGCATAGAAATTTAGAAAGTGCACAGTACATGTGCAAAACTACTTGTAATGTAAGGTCGACCAGTAATTAAAAGTTAGCGACTGCCTAAATTATTATAAATTGATAAGTATTTGTAATGAGCGCAAAAAATACAAATTCGAGATTTGACTATAAAATTAATTGGCAGTTGATGATATCTTATGATTATCAGTAAAAGTATTCATGAGATTGAAGCTGAAATAAAGTCAGGGAAGTATTTTCGGGAGAGAAGCAATAACAGTAAGGTACGGAGAATAGTTCTGGCAGTCGGCACCGTCAATTACTGACAAACGCTTAGTCTATAATAAACAACGACAGTTATATATCTTATACACATTTGGTGATTCCGGCTACCCCACCAGCTGTATTGATCAGCTTACAAAATAATTTACTCTAAGTGACATATAAAAATTCTTAGTAATAAAATTTCTCCTACATTGACGCGTATCAAATTTTATATTTGCGCGTTAGCGATATAGAATTCACTATAAATAATGCGTTCAGAAGTATGTTTATAAACGTTTATTTCAGTCTGTTCGTTACCGCCAACGCACAAGCACAATAGCCTTTTTATTTAATTTTTTTTTCTTCAAATTATCTTCCTCGTTATCTTACATACTCGTTATTCGTTACTCGGGGACATAAGTCTTTATCACACATACGCTTATGATCACTACGATAAGTCACTCAAATGGACTTGTGTAGGTACTATATTTTAAAAAATGCGGGGAGATCTATCTCCAGGGCTCTGACAACATTTTAAAACAATTGGTGAATTATTTGTTAAGGACAGAAAATCTTAACAAGTTAAAAAAAACCCAATTTATAATAACACTTGTTGCAGACTGTACTTCCATCACTGGTGACTAGCTAACTATTAGCCTGTGGTGTTTATACGACCTCCTTTCTCTATAATCGATCATAACGGCTCGATGGTATCATAGTATTGTATTGCCATCGGAATTGCACGACCATGCGTTGTTAACGATCCGACGCGTCTGATGATCAAAAATAGAGTTCAATTGACTTCCAAAATTTATTTACATAGCTACATACAAGTGAAGCTAATATAAGCATGTTAAAAATACGTCCACGTTCTATGGTCAGTTCACTTGTGCAAAACACGCTAATGCACCTGACTGTACTGTATTAGTTCTTCAAAATTACATGACCCTGGTTCAAATAACGATTTCCTTATGAATGGCTGATTGTGCGATGAACATAATTTATGTCTCGGTGGGCCAATTAGTATTTTTATCTTGAAATAAAAAACCTGTATGAGGATGAAGCGTTTCCTTTCAATCAAAATTCATAATCCATTAAATTAAGCATTTGAAAATCATAACATGTCATTAATACACTGAGCAAATTTTACAACCTTGCGTCTTTCTAATGTTCATTTTACTAATAACTTAAAACTAGTGATAAATACAAAAACTATTCGAGTTATTTCAGTGTACATATATCTAGACAGACAGTTCGTGACTAAGTCAAAATCATTTCGGGAACCGTTAAGGGCTGCTGCCCCGTCGGCAACTCTTATTGCGCCGTCATTTTATAAAGTGAGACAACCACTCACATTGGTTTACGCGTCGACAACATCAGCTTTGTTGGTCGTCATGGTCAGTCTAAATGACCAGCTTGTCTTCCCAGGCCTCTAATAAAGGCACCATACGACAATTACGTCACATCATGTTTTCGTCATAATCATAAGTCCCTAGGACATCAGTATTCATAAGGTTTCACTTAACGCAAAAGTTATTTGTACCTTCACTCAGCTACTAAATATCTAACTCGTGCTTTCGTACGTTGCTCAGCAGAAAAGTGTGGTTTCACACTTAGTCCTTCTTGTATACCTTTACAAATAAAATCTACCCTAAATTTTAACTATACCAGACTTTTCTCTTTGTATCAAAGGACAAAAGTATAGATATTCATAATTATAGGCCGGTTGTTAAAATTATATACAAAAACAGACTACACATACACACATACATAACGTCACGCCTTTATTCCCAGAGTGGGGTAGGCAGAGCAACAGAATACCTACAACTCTAAACTTGTTTATAATTCTGTAACCACATTTTGCATAGTCAGGCCAAGGTGTTTACCAGTGTATTAGTGACGGGTTGCAAGCCCATCGCCTAACAGTACTACAAGCCTTTATTCCCTTAGTCGCCTCTCACGACTAATTGCACAAAAAACCAACAACTTACAGGTGTGATAAGCAGTGATCAGTTATTTGGATTCTCCCTCACGGGATATCAAGTAGAAAAGTTAATATAGATACGACAGTTTCCCGCGATACCGAACAAATCGTTCATAAATAAAACAATTTAAATGCGATGTATTTATGAAATACATGACAGTCAATTAACAACATTGGTTATATTATTAATATAAATACATAATATATTCGGTAATTACCAAGGTACATGCTCAATACTACACAATAAATCATTTACGTGTCGGTTCGTCCCGCCATCGCAACTGTGTTTCACAACCAGTTGTCTATAAGGTTTTTTTTAGTCTTACATGGCAACCAGTTCTGATAGAACTGAAATTGACTTTTTGATAGCGAATACATTTATATACAATTATTCAAACAATTAACCCGTAGTAACCATAAATTAGCTGATAGACACGCGTACTTACTCACCGAACTTTAATCCAAACGGTACAAAACGTGCCGGCAGCAAATGAGCTGTCAGTGTGAAACATTGTGCTCATTAGTTCGATTTGGTCAAAAGAACGGTGAGTAAGTACGCGTGTCTATCAGCTACTTAGATGTTTTAATGTGTAATAAAATAAACAGATTGTATTTTTTTTGCCTTTTCTAACAACATAAAGCCCGGATTCCCGGGGCATATCCATACTAACATAATGATTGTTCACCCCGTGTCTAATCCAAATCACCGATCATTAGTGATAAGTTATTTATATAAAATTGGTTTGTTTCAACTTTGATAAAAGGGAAAATGTCTGGTTATTATAGTCAGCACTTGACACTGTTGCTTTTCAGTTGTTTTCATCAAAAGAGTCATGACAAGGTCAAGATGTCTATCCATTGTAACCTAGAAGACACCATTGATAAATGATATAAAGCTGCTTGAATGCAGATTCATTTTTAGAGCGAACTGTCAGAGTTAGGCCACTCATCGTAACAACTAACAACACAGTGAATAATCCAACATCAAACAAAATTATCTAATAACAATAACTTCACATAAAGCTAAATTAATAAATTATGTTTAGTAGTCCATCAGAGATTTCTAGAGACGTACCTGTAAAAAACATGAAATTAATTTTAATTATGAGCAGCAGTCAGCTGGGTTGCTCTCTATTAGGCGCGTCAATTCGCGAAAAATTAGTCTTCCTTACATAATTATCGTGTTTAGAACGCGAAAAATTATTATCTATGTGTCAAGTCTCCTCAATTTCAAATAGCAACCAGTTTTTTATTACATACACATATACATTTCAATTCCATTAAAGTTAGTAAATAAATTATTTATATACTTTTTAATTCTATATTTTTTTGGTTATTAATACTTCAATTATATTATTTAGTAAATTAGCCACATTAGGGCTCTTCTCTTATATACATAGTGTCTATCCTCTAGTATCCTCTACATCTCCCATCATCTCTGTCACCCTCCCATCGTCAAGTTTCCTAGGCTCTTCTAAATGTTAATACACCGTAATCTTTATAAAAACTCACCCAATCGTTTAGGTCAGAGGGCGAGCCAGGGATGGTGGCGCAGCGACTCCTTGGAGCGATCCCCGTAGTCGTAGGTGAGCTCCTCGCCGGGCGCGATGTCCTGCGCCGCGAGCAGCACCAGCCGCGGCCCGTCCACCCACAGGGCCTTCGTGTGGAGATTGCCGTTGCGGGAGTGGTTCACTAGGCGCCCGATACGCCCTGATTCCGCCGTCGCGTCGATACTGAAATGGGCAATATACATAGTTATGATGTACCGGGGTCGCGAAGACACAGTCGCAAATATAAAAAAAAAAAAAAAATAGTAAGAATATCAGTGGACAATCTCACATAAAATGACCTAGTCCCAAACTAAGCTCTAGGCTTGTACTATGGGTACTAGACAACGATAAACATACTTACATTATGTTAAGTTACTAGATTTTACGCGCGACACCGTCCGCGAAGAAGTTGTTTTACTCTTTCCTCGGGAACTGGTCAATGCTTGGGAGGGTCAAAATTAGCCAATGTGCTTTTACAGACTATAATCTATCTGTGTGCCAAATTGCATCTAGATTAATTCAGCCGGTCTGGCGGCAAGCATCCATCAATTCATCCAAACTTTCGCATTTGTAATACTAGCTTCTGCAAGTGACTCCGTCTGCGTAAAGAAGTTTATCACTATTCCCTCAGGAACTGTCCAATTATTCGGGATAAAAAGTAGCTTATGGCCTATTCCAGATTATAATCTATCTGTGTGCCAAATTTCATCTAGATCCATTCAGCCGTTTTGGGGTGATTAAGTAACAAACATCCATCAAAATTTCAAGGGTTTTTTTTGGTTATTTGGTAGTTAGTAATGTTGGCATTTAGTAGGGATATTATTAAGCATGTACAGTTAGTTGCAAAACTGAGTCAATATTAGCACCTTAGTAGAATGTAAATAAGTTGATTATAGTTAAAGGTATTTTTAAATGTTTAATACGACAAGTACTCCTTGAAATTTTCTACAAATACTCCTACCAAATAATTTACCTGTCATTTACAGTTTTTAAGTAATTTTATCGTAAAAACTGTTGAATTAAACTTTTTTTATTTGTCTAATAAAAAAAGCCTAATATTTTAATTCTCTCTGTGGCAACCCAAAATAAGGAACCTGATAAAATTAAAGAAATTTAGCCTTTTTAAAATAAGTAGAAAATTATTAAAATCGGACATACTTTTGGTGGCAGTTATTGGCAACATTAGTTCGGTGCACGGTTCACTTTTGCACCGAGACAAATTAGCCGTACAAACTGGTTGTTAGTTCACTATGGTAGGGGATTAAAATTCTGCAATAACTCGAAAACTACGTCCCTGATGCAAGCAGTTGATACCTCATTTTAAAAAGAATGAAATTCTCTATTTTAAATAGTTTTCTTATTTGGGGTTGCCATAGAGAAAACTAAATTACTAGTATAAAACATAAATTGATTTTATACAGTTTTTGGTTCAAAATCTTTAAAAAAATACAACGTGTTACAAAATAATCCGTAAAAAAGAAATTACAAAAGTAGTGTCAACCCTTATTAAATAATGTCAGTTCAGTATCTTAGGTATACAGTACACTAGGGTTGACACTACTTTCGTAATTTCTTTTTTACGGATTATTTTGTAACACGTTGTATAAATGACAAATAAATTATTTATACAGCAGTTTTGTAGCTTACTTCAAGGATAACTATTCTGTACTAAGCATTTGAAAATAGCTTTGATTGTCATCAACTTATTTACATTCTACTAAGGTGCTAATATTGACTCAGTTTTGCAACTAACTGTATAACAATACCAGTTTGTTCACAAAAGAATACAAGTATAACTTTTATACCTCTGGAATAGGAAAGAAAACAACAAGAGATTCATAAGATTAGCCTACTGGTAGGGTTTACTCTTGAAATGTAGACTCTCATTTCATTGAATTTGTTTTATAGACAAAATGCCAACATTACTGACTACTAAATAATCCCGGTAAGGGCAGATATTTTTGTGATGAGCACAAGTATTTGTTCCTCAGTCAGGGATGTTTACTATGTATTTCTCTATATAAGTAAATTTATCGTTGTATAGTACCATAGAACAAGCGTAGAGCTTAGTTTGGGACTGGGTCAATTTGTGTTACATTGTCCCCTGATATTTATTTATTTTTATTTTTTAATCTCAAATAAAAACAGATAATCATCGAGGTGTGACTAAGTAGCTTAAACAGCTCTACCAGATTTTAAATAACTTTAAATTTAATTTACTACTCGAAAAATTAGTTTCAAAAGCACTCCTTATCCTTTTTACGGAATAAGAAACAGTCAGTCTTCGTACCAATACTGTTGATCTGCCAGTCTAAAGTAATACATGTAGCACCCAGCCTCCGGGTCCTGAGCGTACATGTACTCGCGCTCCCTGGCCTCAGCCACTCCCACTAGCTCCCCGGAGTATTCCACCACGAAGCTGCCGCGGCAGAATGCCCGCGTCGCGATCACACCGCGCCCTTTGCCTTCAAAGAATGCCACCTGTTGACCAAAGGCAGATTAGTCAGTTATTAGTCTTATAGTCCTATAGGCAAACTAAAGCTTTTGAGTTCTAGTTCTGTGTTCATTATTATTGCCACGTGCGTGCGCGTGACACGGACGTGCACGTTCGCGGTCCACTGCGTTGTATAGTATGAATCCTCATACAATATGTCATCTATACAACGCAGTGGAACGCGAACGTGTCATGCGCACGCATCCGTTGTGCCGAAGCCTTTAATTGAGTGGTTGCCGCGTTAAAATTGTGCCACTCCATGTCTTCCTGTGGATGTCGTAAAAGGCGACTACGGAAATAAGGGCTTGCAGTATTGTTAGGCGATGGGCTTGTAAGCTGTCACTAATACACTAGTAAGCTTTTTGGCCTGATTGTGCGAAATTCGGCAACAGAATTAATTTATCAGATCTTTTTAGAGTGATTGGTATTTTTGTAGCTACTTCACTCTGGGAATTAAGGCGTGATGTTATATGTGTAGTCTAATGGTACAATGGGTCAAGACACAGAAGGCTGATTTTTCATGATTTGCATATCTATCATTATCAGTTATCACATTAAATAAGAAATAAAGGCTTTTGACCCCAATTTATCTAAGTGCTATTTTATTAGTTACTTAAACCACAATCACTAATATGTATGATGTAAGTAAAGATAGAAACATTACTTACTGCTAGCCCATCCTCCCTCTGTTCTCTCACAGCCTTCTCTAAGTCTCTCATCTTCTCTGCCATCACACATTTTGATGTCTTCCTAATGCTACGTCTGACAGGGAAATACTCTGTCAACTTGTGATTTAAATTCCCATTTGTAATTTTAGGTTCTACTTTTACAGTCTTTTCTATATCTTTGGGTGATGGAGGCCTCTCTGACTTAGGACTCTTCAGTTCTTCTTTAAAATACTCTGTAAGTTTGTGACTTTCAGTAGCACGAGCCGCAGCCCTAGTTGCCCGTGAGCGCACACTGTGTCCGTTAGTCATGTTGGTATAACCGTTGCTATTTTTCAAGGGTTTAGATTTTACACCAATTTTCTTTAGTTTTGGCTCAGGTTTCTCTTCTTCATTCTCAGTCTTAATAGAAGTAGCAGCAATTATCCTAAAAAAATATGATCAATTCAAATTACATAGTAAAAAAAACCTGGCCATGGGATTTCCACAAATGAGCTGGGATAAGCTAGTTTACAGTTAGGGTTTGTCAAGAACCCCGATTTATCATTACTAAGAGTACTGAATTACTCAGAGCCAGCAGTATTAATACACCAATCATGAGTTAGATGCCCATTTTAACATACCTATTAGAGATGGGCCAAATACGAACTGTACGCATTTAGCATTCAGTTCAGCTATTTTGAATTGCTAGAAACAGGTTTTAACAAGTCTGCTTAAATAAAACTTACTTAATTACAACAACTCTGGTTCTTCTTACTTAAGCTACAATTTTTTGCAAAATTCAACACATATTTTATCTCTTTTTGGTAGAATGCTGCAATAGGATGTGCAATCCAATGAATTACAAAACAATCTACGCTTGTTATTTACTATGTTTATTTGGTAAATATCCTGCAATGTAACCAAACTATTCAGCTGGATACAAACATTGAAGAACTTGCTGAATATGCTGAAAACTAGATATTTACTGAATATTCGGCCCATCTCTAATACCTATTGATGTAAATGTCTAGACAGAAAATTAACTAACATGCAAGAATGCTTAGTACATATTGTTGTACTATTATTTTTGTTTATTTCATCTTAATAAACAAGTTCATTAATATAAGCATCTTATTTTTAATGCAAAAGCAAGCATACAAGAAGGTATGTTACAATCTAAAAAGACTATAAGTCTGGCAAACCAAGCAGACAACAAGTCTGAAGCATTATATTAGGTAGTTAAAGAGAGGAAAATATAAAAGTAAGATAAACTTTATAATATGAAATCGTCAAGCCACAGATACCTGCGCTTTCTATAGTTGCGAGTAGGTCTGACAGGCTGATGCTCACACAATTCAATGCGGTGAGGAGTCTTTACGCCCTCCTGGGCAGCCAAAGTATTGGCTGAAACATAATTTACCATGTCTAACTTGTCACATCAAATTTTATAAAAAAACATGAATTTATTAAATTAGGAATATGTACATTTTTTGCTAGTGGGAGGGTATGACTAGGTATTTAGTCACAAAATTAAAACGTTTTAAGTTTCAGCAAAAAATCAATTTATCTAAATTTACAGATAAAATGAACTTTACTAACTGATCAATCATGCTTTTATATCCTCAAGAGATCCAAGAATGCAAGGTACAGTTTATTTCTTCAAATGCTACTAACAGATACTCAAATGCATACCGCGAACAAAGCATAATACAACATAACATAACCTGACCCTCAACAAATTATTTTCGTATAATACTAACCTCGAACCATATCCTTTTACGCTTGAAGTTCACAGCAAAAATACCACAGGAGACTCTCCAAGGAGAGGTCTTATCAGATGCAGCACTGAGACAGCGTCGTGTTACGGCTGTTTGGTAATAGACCTTGTCATGTCAGGATCGCGGGAAACCTTCATGTGATCAATCATCATCTGGCTCTTGTCACGAGCCCAAAAAATAAATAAATACTTAATATATTGTTATAAAAAACATGTCGCGAACAAATGCTACACGATTTAGGAATTATTATTAGGTTTCTCATGAACTGATCCAATATAGAATTATATATCTATCTATGAGAGAAAGAAAATGGACGCTTGTTTTCGTTACACAGGTTACTTACACTATTACCTTTTCTTTCTCCTATTGGTTGGTAGCTTTGATCACAGTTTTATTTAACCAATAAAATTGAAGTAACTTTTGATGGATTGCAAGCGAACGTTAGCAGTGTCAGTGTCGAGGGTGACGATATTAGAAATTCCATCCATAGACCACACGTTACCTAATTTTATGCTTGATATGGGCTTGATTTGTATCTACGCCGGCTAGCAAGTAGAATGTACAAACAAATCACAGGAAAAAGGGATATATTATAAACATCATTTGGATTTCTCTTACAAAAGGGCTATCATTATTTACCGATTTGCTGACCAACCGAGAGGATTTTGAATTTCTTCCCCACACCGTTTTAACACAAAGAATGGAAGTTACGCTAAAACGAATATTCACCAAATCACGCAGATGTGGCCCGGTGTGACCGATCAACCCTTAGAATAAATTAAATCCCAAAATAAACCGAAAAATACTGATATGTCAGAGCAAATAATATTTAGCCGTGGCAACAATGTTCCAGCTATCAAAAGTTCAACGACCCTTAGATTTCAGTCAGATTCTGACAGATTCCTGGCTTCCCGGCTCCCGCCGCCGTTTATTCATTTGTAGGAGAATACCATTACTTCGTCAACTTTGCATTGCAAAGTTTGCAGTAAAGGTTGTATTTTGTCTCAACGAGATTAATGATTAGTTAAATCACACCATGACGTCCAAAAGTGTATATTACGTGTGGGATGAGAATTTAATCGAACAATGCAACCGCCTACCGGCTGTCCCCGATCGAGTATGTTGTTTTGATGCTACTGCAATTTTAAGAATAACAAAAATATTGCTCCTTAAATTAACTGTTTATTTTTTAATTCAGGCTTCTATGGTTCACGATCTAATCGCAGCCTACGGGCTACTCCAAAGCATGAAAGTAGTCCGCTCAAAGCCAGCGGCTGAAGTGGATTTGCGGAAATTTCATTCTGATGTTTATATTGAACATTTAAAGAAATTCTTAGACGTAGATGAAGAGTACATGGCTAGTAAAGAAGATGAGGAATATGGCATTGGTGAGCATTCATGACTTAGTTTTAGTTTTAATTTATCACCTATTTAAAAAATGGAGGTTCTATGTTCCACTGTATGTATTTTTTCATGGATTTTCACCGATTTCTCTGTTGATTGTGGACTGAGTTTGAAAATTATTTTTTTGATATACTCCCATTGCCACTAAGCAGGATTTGATGGTGAGATCTTGGAGAAATTGATGGAACTCCTCAAATATTGTAGGAATAAATATAGCAGTTTTCGTATTTTCAGTAAAATGACCAGTATTAGCATTCAAAAAGTATCATTTGGTGAAATGAAACTGATGATGAATACCACTGATCGCTACCAGAACCAGATCTCGTCAATGGCACCTATACAAGGGTGGCGATAAGATATCTAGATAAATATGGTTGAAGGATTATGACAAAGCACAAAGCATATTTAAATTGTTTAAATGTATCCGTGGCTGGCGTGAATACGTTGATAACTTGTTGAAAAAGAATGAAGTAATTTGAACTATATGCAATTTGTTCTAAATACAAATTTCACTATCTTTCATCTCGACTTATCAACGTATTCACGCCATGCATGGATATGACCATGACTTTCCTGCAGCGTTGCTTGTTTCTCATCACCTTAGATGTGGGGCTACATAACAGCACATTGTGGTCACAAAACAGTATAAAATAAAAAACAAAATATTGCTTTCAAAAATGCAAGAAATAACTTCTTTTAAAGTCAGTCCAACTGAAGTTTGCGTGAAATATTTTTAACCAAAAGCTGTTTTTTAAAGAAGTTATTTCTTGTTTTTAAAGGTGGTTTTTTTACTTTTATTTGTAAGTAATTCAAATTCAAATTGTTGCTTTTTCATAATTTCACTTGCCATGTTAGTATTTCACATATTGTATCAAACCATCAATTTACAAGAAATGCAAGTGTTAAGTAGAACTGTTTAAGAGAAGTCTTTTTTGGAAAGTTTTTTTAAAACCTTTAATCCTTTAAATTAATTTTAACAATGTTGCAGTAACATCTTTCATTTTAATAATAGAACAATGTACTCGTACATTATAGTATACCAGTAAAAGTGCTACAAGACCTATTGATTATAACCCTCATGTATGTTCAGTGATTATCTACTATTTACAAATAAAAATATTTTTATAAAATTACAACCTCAATTACCAACTACTGTTGCTAGTAAAATTTAAACAGAGAAGACTACAGTTGTGATTTTTTTGCTTAAAGGGTTGTTCAATTGTCTGGCTTAAGTAGTTAATTAATGTTGTGGCCATGAAAATTACCTTGGACGGAGTCTGTTTCCTATGCATGTAAAATGTTCTTTTGCCTTTTTTTAATCTTATTTCAGTTGATTCTCTAACAATTAGTATGGGTAGTTATTTTAGAATTCTACTCATCCTGAACACTTAGAACAGTATAAAGCTAGCATTTGACACAAAAAACATGAATTCATCCATCTCATTAACAAATTTAACGCCAACTCGGAGACATGGTTAAAGCCTGGGTCCCTTTTTAGGGTTTTCTGGTTTCCTATGTCTTGCGAATGACAGTGTTAATGGTAGGAACTTTAGTACCTATCACAACACGTTTGCTTAGTTGGTAGTGACCATGCCTTCAAAGCTAGCAGTCCTGGGTGAAAATCCCGGTAAGGGCAGATATTTGTGTGATGAGGGCGAATATTTGTTCCCAAGTCTTGGATGTTTTCTATGTATTTAAGTATGTTTTTCTCTATATTAGTATGTTTATCACTGTCTAGTACCCATAGTACAAGCCTAGAGCTTAGTTTGGGACTAGGTAAATTTGTGTGAGATTGTCCCCTGATATTTATTTATTTAGGTATTTATCAGGTTTATCCTTTTCCCATTTAATAGTTCTGTTATGTGCGGTTTGATTTCTTTTATTTCCATGATTATTGCTGAGTTAGACTCAATCATTTCTTCTCTCTTGGGCCCTTTTGTTGTGATGGGTGACTTTAACTCTTATCACACTTTGTGGGGTACTAATTCTTGTGACTACAATAAATCACAGCTTTTAAACGTCTTAGACAACATTAATTTATGGCTATTGAATGATGGCCCTACTAGGAGATCATTCCCATTGCAAATCCCAGACTCTGTGGACTTAACTCTGGCATCACCTAACTTGGCTTCTTGCCCTACGGGAGGGTTTTTTCTCATTCTCATGATAATCAATGAGAAAGAACCCTAAAGAAGAGGCGGAGAAAATAAAGTCGGAACAGACACATCAGAGGAAAAGGAAATAAGGCTATCCTGAACTGAAAATACACCGTGTTTTTTTTGATTTACGATAACTTCGGCATATTGTTTGGTACACGTATAGAAACTACGTGGTACATTAGATTTTAAAATATTGCAAAAAAAATAATGAAAAAAATGGTTTAGAACAAAGTAATTAAATGTTGTGTCTTCAATCATTCTAAAAGGGTCTTTAGAGAGAGTTAACTCATAATTAGTGTCAAATACGTCAAGTCAGCGTGACATACACACACACAAGTAAAGATAACACTTGACAGGTGCACGATCGCTTGACTTGGCGGAAGAGAGAGAGCCTTTTACATTAGTTTAACGTGATTAACTGATTAATTTTAATAATTGAATATCTTTATAACCGTACGAGTTATCATATGTCTGTCTTCGGGAAATTAGCTTAATTTGACTTGAAGAACGTGCCCTTAAAGTTATCGTAAATAAAAAAAAACACGGTGTATATATAGAACTAGAAAGGCTGACTGCCCTGAATATTCTTCTTTGGTCTCTAATGAAGTAGTACTCCTTCCTCCTGTTTCTTTTGATAATTTTCTTGAATTGTATTCTAAATGTGTCTCAATTTTAATAATGTCACCTGACTCAAGTATTCCTACTTAAAACTCTTCACTACGCTGGGCTTCCTCTCCTCCATGCTGATTGTACTTTAGCTATTAAATAAAAAAATGAAGCTGATAAACCTATTTGGTGTTCCAGTTTCTAATAAGTACTCATAGCGTTTATTATCTTCTAAAAAACGTCTTGGTTAGTCTAGTTTTGGCGAGAACTCATACAGAGGGGGTATGAGTTCCTTGGTATTGAAGAATATTAAAAGATTTTGTGGATCCATATCTGATTCTGACCCGCTATCATAAGAATGCGTCTAGCTGGTTGGAGGGCTTTTTAGATAAATTAGCGTCTCCGCCGGATAGATCCATTTTCTTTTAGGGAAATTTCTCCTGTGTTGGAATCAACCTCACGATTCTTCTCCGGGAATAGACGGAATTCCTTATTATTTTATTAGACGGTACCCTGACTCTTCTTCCTTTCCCTGTTAAATCACATTTATAATTCTGGTTGTCTCCCTGATTAATGTTAGGACCAAATAATTAATCCCATTGTAAAACCTGTTAAGAGCCCCAGTGACCCCTCTAGTCACAGACCAATTGTTCTTTCATCTGTTCTCTCCAAGATACTTAGAGCATGATTAAGAATATGGTCAAGAGGATTTTAAAAAGTCAAGGAATCCTTTCCAAATTAATTTGGTTTTCATAGAGGCATGGGGACTGTGGATAGTTAAGATATTCTTACGTCCGATATTCGGGTGGCTCTCTCCAGAGGTCATAACCTTGTTAGTGTCTTTTTAGAAATCTGCATAATATATCTACTCACTTATATAACTTCTACATAATTATGAGAATGTGCAACTTCCACTTCTTAGGTAAAATATGTCACAACTGATTTTTACGGTGAAGATAGTACTTATATGTCAAATCAAATACAAGCTTTGGCTAAATCATGGCTCGTTCTAACTCAGTTCGTTTTCAAGGTTCTTTGTTTCCTTCTAGGACCATTTGGAAGGGTCTTCCTCAGAGTTCTGTATTAAGTCCAATTCTATATACAGTCTTTATACCGCTTACTCAGGTCAGCTCAGTTTTGTAATACATATTTTACAGCTTCCTTCATTTCTAAGTGTTCTCAGTCTCTTAATTCCGCTGAAAAATTCTTCTGCTCTCTTCAGATGACTGTGTGGGTTTAGCTGTCTGGATACCTGGTTTTAATATTAAACTTTATATCTCCTCCTCACTCTTCAGTTTACTCCGCTGAAGCGGGTGGAAAAAATCTATGGGCCCTGGAGGGGTGTTCAACTTCATGGGTATCTATCTCGTCTCGTGTAAGTATATCGTGTATGAGTGTAAGGCCAAATATTTATCAGATATTTTATTCCTGTTCAATAATCCTACCGATTACTATAACAAAAGAGCGAGGGTTTATTTTTTAATTTTTAGTTCGTTTGATTCCCGGGTGAGACAAGCTAATTTTAGTAGGTCTTTGAATGCAGGTTTGTTTCTTTTCAAAAATAACGGAATGTTTCATTTCAGTAAAATGACCTAACTTAAGGATTTAAGGTAGATCCCTCCAGGGCCAATAGTTTTTTTTCATCTGTATACCTATAATCTGAATCACGGCAACGTTTTTGATGAAAATTGCGGTATAGAGGTTTTTCGGGTCAAAAAATCGATCTGTCAAGTCATCTTCGTAAAAATTTGGGTACCGACGAAAAATTGGGTTCCGAGGTATTTGACATATGTAGTGTAGACGACACTATCGAATTGTGATTTAATAGTGTCTTCTACATACACCGGAGCAGAGGTCGGTCGCCAAGGAACTAAAATCCACTTTTTTTTACCTTTTACTTTTACTTATGTTTACAGGCTATGACTGTCCACCAGTATCAAATTTATCAGAGCTTGTTTCAACAATTGCTGGGGGTTCAATCACCGCAGCTCGCTGCCTCACTCTAGGGTTAACCAGTTTGGTGATAAACTGGTGCGGTGGGTGGCATCATGCTAATAGGTAACATATTTGCTGACCTGAGAAAAATACACATACATTGTTACCAGAATTAAACAAGAGCTCTTAAAAAAGCTAAAGCTAATTATTGAAGCGAATTAAGTGATAGTCTCATTTATGAACAAATTAAATATCCAATTAAGTTTGGGCCCGGTCCTACTAAACTTTACAAGTGGACATGTTAACAAAATAACAAAGTCTTCCATAAGAAAAATAATTGGAAACTATTTTGTCTTGTGAAGTTTTGTGAGGTAGGTATATTTGATTTGTTTGACAAAATTATTTTATTTTTACATTTTATTGTAATGTTTTAGGCATGGTGCAGAGGGATTTTGTTACATAAATGACATAGTACTAGCGATTGAGTATCTAAGAGAAAAGTTCCCCAAAGTCCTGTACATAGACTTGGATGTACATCATGGTAAATAAATGTTTTTGAGAAGCACATGCCTGCGTAATAGGTGGGTTGCAGACTTGCTAAGCAGAATCCGAGCAATAGATAATACGATTTCTATACTAACTCTATATTGATTTTCTTCTTCCGGGGGGCTGATAGTCAAAAAATTTAGGAAAATAAATATACAAATCAATGGGATAACAAGATATTGCTGAAATCATAGACTAGAGCTTGAAGCCTTTGAAAACGGTAAAAAGTGAAAAAAAATTTAGTACGATGAAACCCATTGGAAAAAGGAAGAGAATATAACGAAAATTAAAGGGGGGTGGGGTGGTTAAGGGTAAAAACGGTCATCTCGATTTCCAGCATAACTACAAGTCCTATGGAAAAAGTGAAATGGCAAAGTTGTTAGTAATTAAATGATCTACAACTTTTGTTTATACACTTTTTTCACATAACCTCAAAATAAATGTGAAAATTAAAAAAAAACCAATCACCAACTTTATGGTTTTTATTTTAATCTTTTACAAAAAAAGGTTATTTTTCACGAAATTTGGTGAAAAGTTACCTTTGTATGTCCCAAACACACTGTATTTTTTTAATTAAAATATTTACTCTTTCGCCTTTTTTTGAGTTATTATCGAAAAAGCACCCTAATTTTCAAACAAAAGTTCTCACATCAAAATATCAGCTTAGTCAGTTGGTTTTTTGGTCGTTGAAATTTCTTGTTGCGGATTATTCTTACAAAAGTAGGTTAATGAGATAATGATGTTACAAAGATTTTTTTAGGAGTCTTCTATGGTTTTATCTGCTTAATATAAAAGACGTGTTTTAAGACGATCTATATTAATATCAATAAAATATCAGACAAACAAGTAAATGTCTACAATATTAAAAATAAGCCAGGGATTGAGACAGGTGAAAGTGTAATTTTGTTGAGAAGCAGCCGCGGGGTAACATGCTAACACTGCTATCAGTAGGTATACTGGTTAAAGGTATTTTAAATGCGGGGAAATTGGATAGGACTTTGAGAGGAGTGTCATTTGTGCGCTCAATAGACTAGGCTACATTTACGGGTGAGCATGCAGACGAAGTTTCATTCAGTAAAAAGATTTTTATTTTAACTGTGTCTGTCATTTGTAATCATGATGTGGAGTCCCATAAAATGAAAGCGGTTTGGTGCATTGGTGAGTGTTCCGTTAGAGCGGTTCCGCACTAACGGAAAACTCGGATATTGCTTACGCACTAGTCCGATCCGATCCCGTGAAAATATGGGTCTAGAAAACTCGTAAACTTGCCCGTGTGGTTGCCGGGTTAGAATAGTGCCACTCCATGTCTTCCCGTGGATGTCGTTAGAGGCGACTAAGGGAGTGAGGGCTTCTAGTACTGTTAGGTGATGGGCTTGCAACCTGTCACTAATACACTGGTAAACATCTTAGCCTGTTTGTGCAAAATGTGGTTACAGAATTACCAACAACTCTTTTTGTAGTTGTTGGTATTTCTGTAGCTCTGCCTACCCCACTCTGGGAATGAAGGCGTGATAGTATGTATGTATGTATGTAGAAAACTCGTAACGAATTCGGATATTGCTTATAGTAGGAATTTTATAAAATGTCGGAATCCCAAGTACATTCTCTCAAGTGAATTCCGACCAAATTGCCATCGCGTGTAGGTCGCAATTCACTTGAGAGAATGTACTAGGGATTCCGACATTTTATAAAATTCTTACTATACGCACTAGTCCGATCCGAACCCTTGAAATCATTCAAATAATCATACGTCAAAAATCTTCTACGGAATGGAGATTCTAGAATGAGCAAAGAAATCGGATGACGGAGATCGGATCTAGTGCGTAAATTACCATAGAAATAGTTCTACGGTTACTACGGACCATATTTTCACGGGTTCGGATCGGACGTAGTGCGAAACCGCTCTTAGAGTTACCTTAACAGTTTGGGAACGCCTGGGACCCGTTTCACGAAAGCTTGTAGCTTGTATTACAAGATTTACAAGCGTAAATCGCTTTTCACCTATACGCTTTGAGACTTCCACGTGGGCTGGGATTCTACACGATAATAACGATATCGTCTTTGACGTGTTTCCGTATTGTCAACGTTTTGATAACTCTTATGTCATTTACAATAATGCCGATTGTGACATAAACGATTCTAAAACACGTCAAACGCGATTTCGTTTTAACGCTGTAGAATAGAGGCCCTGTAGAACAACTTACAAGCTTTCGTGAAACGGGCCCCGGTCTAAACTTTAATTTTAGAATTTTCGAGATCATAACTTTTTCCTTCTATTCAAACTTGTCATGCATAATATGTACCTATGTTTTCCTAGTTTATTTACATTAATCGTCTTGAAACAGGTAATGGAGTCCAAGATGCATACAATTTAAGCAAGTCGGTGTTTACATTATCTATCCACAAGTATGAGCCGGGTTTCTACCCTGGAACGGGGGATATTGACGATGTGGGCACGCTCGTTGGGAAGGGGTATTCGTGCAATGTGCCTCTACATGCATATTATTCTGATGCTTCTTTGGAGAGAGTATTTTACAGGTAACTATGTTTATTGACAATTTTTCATGCGTTAAGGTATTTTGATTTGACAAAATTCGATTCCATGCTTGTATAAGTGATAGGGTACTGACCTATTGTTGGCACCCTACCAATTATTTAACCTTGATTTTAATTTCAAATTAACTTATTGTTGAGGCAATTGTTCTACACGTGCTTCAATGGTATTTTGGATGCTCTTAGCCTGCTTACGCGCGCAGAACTTGTTTTACCCTATTTCCTCAAGAACTGTATGATTTTCCGGGATATCAAGTCGACAAGTCTTTATATGTCCGGATAACAAACTATATCTATACCAATGTTCACATCGATTGGTGGAGGCGTTGAATCGTGACGTCAGAACAAACACTGTTGCAATGCAAATGTTAGGAAGGATTTGATGCACCTAAATAATACCTGATTTACATGCAGCCACAGCCGCTGTCGGCAATAACTCTTTAGAGGGTGTTTACATGCTGATATAGCTTGAAATCAGTTGATCTCGATCCAGATTGACTGTGTAACGTGTTGGATTGATGGATTGCGATATCAGATCACAATTAGACTTTTGGAAATGTCTCGAAGAAGAGATCTTGGTCGGATCGCCATTGGGATTGACTGTAATTGCTACCTAACTTACTGCACGCTCAACTGAGGGCAATGGCCCTATCCGACTGCTGCATTCTGCACCAAAAAGAGCCATTATGGGCTGGCAGCGCAAGTAGCACAGCGGCAGGGGCATGAGAAGTTACCGCACATACTCGCGCTACCCACTGTCCTTGTTCACTACGGCTGTATGTTACTACCGACGCACTAGGATGTTGTTCTTATTTATATTAATAAGATTCATTTTCCACTAATGTTGCCCGTGACTACGGGAACTGCAGAATTTTCCGGGAGTAAAAATATCCAATGTCTTTTCTCAGGGTTAACCTTTCAAACCTTTCTCCATAGCAAATTGCATTCAAATCGGTTCAGCGGTTTAGCTGTGAATGCGTAACAAACAAACAAACTTTTGCAATTTTAATATTGGTATGGACTTATCGTATTATCGTCCTTTCAGGGTTTTCGCATCCGTGTTTGACTCCTTTCTCCCCGACGCGATAGTAGTGCAGTGCGGCGCGGATGCGCTCGCGCAGGACCCTAACGGCGGCGCCTGCGTCACTGCGCGTGGGTTCTGCGCATGCTTGGATAAGATACTTGCCAAGGGGAAACCTACCATGCTTCTCGGAGGAGGTAAACACCATATCAGCTGAAAGATTGGCCTACAATGTTTTGATATTCCATTATACCTATTCTACCGTACCAAGTCAGTAATAAATAAGAAACCTTTAATTTCTACCTCTAATTAAGATAACTGTCGTTACTAATGGAGAAGCTAGGTATATTTGCTTAATCTCGAGTTTTCTCAAATTGTGACCACCAAACTGGAATGCCCCGCCATTCAAATTAACATTAAGTAGTGGGGCGCGACTTGGATCGAAAACTATAATATGATATATCAGCTGCGGCAAGTGCGTCAAACTATTTTTTTTTCCCTAAAAATGTATGATTTGTTCCATGTTTCTACCTCGTTAACGCACTTTCCCCATCTGACTTACGCCTTACATTTATAGATACTAGGCACTAGGTAGTCGTATTTCGTTATTTCAGATGACTAAGCAACATGTGGTTATCTATAATGGGTTTTTCCTCATTCTGTAATGAGTCATCAGCTTATTGACATTTATAATATAAATGACAATTCCTACTTGGGTATTTTTGTTTCAGGTGGTTATAAACATACGAACGCCGCTAGACTTTGGGCGGCCATCACGGCTTTGGCAGTCGGAGTAACTCTGGATGAAAACATTCCTGAGCACAACTTCTGGCCCGAATATGGCCCAGACTTCAAATTAGCCATCCAACCTACACTTTCTAGAGATGCCAACAAAGAAAGCTACCTTGAAGACTGCATAGCGAAGATAACAAGTATTTTGATTATCATTAAACTTAGATATCATTATTTGGTCTATTAGTAAACTATGAACGAGTAACAAATGTGTCTAAATAGGCATTAAGTGTCCTGTTGCAGTGCCCTCGCAGGGTTTATGTTGAAACTACCTAATGTATTTCTAAGACCTCATGTCCGGCATAACGCAAAAAATATATATGACTAAGTAGCAATTGATTTTGATTTCAGGTCATTTGAATAGTTACCTGAAAAAAGATGAACACATTACTAAAGGAGCTCAAAATGATTCTCAACCAATAGAAAGAGTTAACCACACTCGAAAATTATTCAAACGAAACAGGAGTCCTAACGTACCTGTTGACAATACCCAATCAATGGATGATGTATACGCCTTTATAGAATAAATTATTTTGTTACACTTGAACATTTATTTTTTGTCTTTAGAGTGCCTTTCCACCAGAGATGTGCTATGCAGCATAGCTGCGAGGATGTGAAAGCTACCAGTTTCCACCAGTGCTTTGCTATGTGGACCAATCAATATGATTTGTTTATATCAAACGCATCCATAGAAACGCACTCTGGTGGAAAGGCACCTTCAATGAGAATGATCCCGATCACAAACAATACAAGGCCCAATTGTATGTAGAATCAGAATGAATTACATTAGAGCAATAAAAGTGCTCCGTTACCCAAAGAGGTCATCAAATACAAAAATATTACTAGTGTCACGACATACAGTTAGTTGCAAAACTGAGTCAATATTAGCACTTTAGTAGAATGTAAATAAGTTGATGATAGTTAAAGGTATTTTTAAATGTTTAATACGACAAGTACTCCTTGAATTTTGCTACAAATACTCCTACCAAATGATTTACCTTTCATTTACAGTTTTTAAGTAATTTTATCGTAAAAACTGTTGAATTTAACTTTTTTTATTTGTCTAATATTTTAATTATCTCTGTGGCAAAATAAGGACCCTGATAAAGTTAAAGAAATTTAGCCTTTTTAAAATAAGTAGAAAATTATTAAAATCGGACATACTTTTGGTGGCAGTTATTGGTAACATTAGTTCGGTGCATGGTTCACTTTTGCACCGAGTCAAATTTGCCATACAAACTGGTTGTTAGTTCACTGTGGTAGGGGATTAAAATTCTGCAATAACTAGAAAACTACGTCCCTGATGCAAGCAGTTGATACCTCATTTAAAAAATAATGGAATTCTCTATTTTAAATAGTTTTCTAATTTGGGGTTGCCATAGAGAAAACTAAATTACTAGTATAAAACGAAATTGAACTTTTACAGTTTTTGGTTCAAAATCTTTAAAAATATATAAATGACAAATAAATTATTTATACAGCAGTTTTGTAACTTACTTCAAGGACAACTATTCTGTACGAAGCATTTGAAAATAGCTTTGATTGTCATTGACTTATTAACATTCTACTAAGGTGCTAATATTGACTGTTTTACAACTAACTGTACATACAATACTTTGGGTGCTTACCAATACTAAATTTTTTAACAGAAAACACAGAATTAATTCGGAAAAAATATATATTTAAAATTCTCACTGAATTGATCAGCACATCCGTTGTAGCAACCCAGCAACACATTAATAACTCAAAGAAATAATTAAATAAGTAATACATTTTTACGATCAATTGGATTTACATTCAATACCAACAATATTATACAATACAGATAGGATAACTACTTGATTGGTATCAGACAAATGTCACATTTACTGTAACAACATACAAATATGAAATCTAAAAATCCTTGACTATAACATTGATCCACACTGATTCAAAATGCTTCATACTAGGACTAAAACGGCTCAATTTTTTTTCGATTTTTTTCAAATATCAATTCTCTGGCTTCTGTTTCTAAATTTTCCCCATAATATGTGAATGTTATACATAACAAAACTGCATGACAGGTTGACATCTTTTAGACACCAAGCACAGATTACAATTATCTAACCATAAGAGAATACAAACAGTTGTTTTTTGTTTATGTTAACTTATCAAAATTAGGGAGACCTTCTTAGTGCACACTATAACAAAAATATAATCAAATAAAATGCTTTCCAATGTTTCCCTTCCTAATTAAATACATTTCCAAACCTCTAATGTAAGACTAAGCATTAATTTCAAGCTTTTATCTCTGCCACTATTAACCTTAGTTTTGATATCTCTGTGTACAAATATATATCGCAAGCAACATAGTGAAAAGCTATGATTCAAATTTTAGAATGAGGTTGTGGTTGAATTTGCAGCAGTGCGAATTGAGGTGGCTATTAATTAACTGCATATCATGTCACTCAAAAATATTTCTACCGACTAGCCAAGTTGCCATCTATGTTCTAATGATAAAATTGTGACTTAATAGTTTTATGTGATACATTAATTTTATAACTACAACTGCAAATTACAACAGTAACATGGACAAGAAAACTTAGTTTATAGTATAAATAAAGAATGCAAACATGTCAATGGCAACATGGCAGGCTCACTGCAACAAATTCAACCTTTTTTTGACTGACCACCCAGTTTAGTCAGTAGGTCGCTTCTCACTATGTTTTTTAGTAGATTCTTCTGCATTTTTTGTGAACTTCTTCCTGTCTTTGAGAAACTCCTCAGCAAGTTCTGCACGCAGTGGGTGCTCAGGCTCAGGATCATTGACAAGAGCCACTAATGCTTGAATAACTGTAAAAAGAACCACTTTATTCTACAAAACACAAAATTGTTTAATCATATGATGTGGAGAGATTTAAATTGGAGGCTTTATAGTGGAAGGAGGAAACTAAACTAAAAAAATGGATCTGTCAAGTTATCATCTTCAGGAAAAGTCATTCTGCTGAAAAATTGGGTTCCAAGGTATTCAACATAATAATATAGATGATACTATCAAATTGCGATTTAATAGTGACATCTACATACACCAGAATAGAGCTTGGTCGCCGAGGTACTATGCGTGTTTATAAGAGCTGGTACAGATTAACCGAAGTATAGTAACTTCAAGACATTAAATTGCAATTTACCTTGATCAGTCTTAGTTGCAGGCTTCCAGTTCTCAGCACTGATGATAGGCAGGCACACTTGCCCCTTTTCATCTATATTAGGGTGGTAGATTTTTGTCTTGAAACTAATCTTGGGGGGCTTGAATGGATATTCAGCAGGAAAGTTAATCTCAATCCGAAATGCGCCTTTGTTGTAAGGAGGGTTATCCTAAAAAATGACGCGAATGGAATTACTCTGAACAAAGACATGAAATAAGTCATTATTACCAATGTAATAACTACTTACTGGTACGATAAGTCCCTGCCATGTCAGGATATTAGACTCATCCACTTGAATGTCCCTGAATGATTTTAGACCTGAATGTCTTATATCGTTTAATTCCTAAAATGAAGAAGTGCGAATATCATTAGTAGATTATCAGAAACACTAATTAAATTTCATATTTCTTAATATTTTGTCATCATTCTTATGTACGCAAAGGTATATTGTACAAAACCACAATTCACAAACAAAGATTTAAAACGTATTTTTTCGAATGAGTTCTAGAAATATAGCAATGCGGTGCAAATAAAAGCGATGTCTCACCTTTTGAAGTCTTCTGGTCGCAGCCATTGTACTATCTGTCAGATATCACTTCTCAATTTAAAGCGGTGTAAGATTGCTCACAATCGATATTATATATCTTATTTGGTTATCCTCACCAATAACATAATTAAGTAGAACTAGTCAAGATTCATAGAATACGTAGAACGACGTCAATGCCCGAAAGTTCTGCAAGATTCCACTTCAGACCACTTCCACCATTACAAACTTGCGTTTTATTACACCATGCGTGAGTCATCTCACATAACGTCAATAATCTAGTTCATGTTAGAGATCACTTCTTTATAATATATATTTGGTGTAATTATTAAATTGATGACGTATTTGATACCAAACAAAGATTATTTTTGACATGATATTATAAATTACTTTTTCTAAAAAGTTTCGAAACGAAACGTTTCCTAGATAGTACGTTAATTTGCGAGATAGGAAAGAATTTAATATATTTCAGTGCCATCTAGAGGGTATTAGTTGAACTAATTTATGCAGTCGAATTTCATTAGATGTCGCTACAAAGAGTAGTGTATATCGACGCTATTGGGGCGCATAATGCCCCACACCCCTCTAATCTGTGTGTCCCACTCGCAAAAGTCTCACAACCAAAATTACGCCCCATTCATAAAACGTCTTCTTTGCAAACGACCTCTTGTGTAAAATACCCCATTCGCATAACGTCTCTTTGCCAAAAGGTCCCATCCCGTTCGTGTCTCTTCTAGCATGGAAACCGGACTATCTATTTATACCCTTACAGGCATTAATTTGTTTTTAGGTCGTCTTAAGTTTTGACTTGACTAAACCTGATCTGACCTGTCTCTGTCAAGTAAGGTCTAAATAAATCGATCCCCAGTCGATAAGTTGTGACCGTAACAGTAGAAATAGAAAAAAACAGCCTAGTTTACGTTTTATTTCTTCTTAGAAATACGTAATCTAAAAAGTATAGTTTCTCTGCTGATGTAACTGATAGCCATTCTTGCTAGTTCTTATTCCATGGTCACTGCTTGCGACTTAAAGCAGGGTTCCCCAAACTTTTTTGCGTCGAGCCTCCCGCTTCCCCCGAGTATTTCAACATGGATGAATTACGGTGAAGGAAGAACATCATGAGGCAACCTACACGTTCGAACAGCTGAGTGTGAGAGAGGGTTACCCAAAAGATCCTAAAGTAGAAAGATAGTATTATTATAAGATCATACATACTAATATTAAAATGTGAATTAACTTTGTCAGTTTGTAACGCTTTCACGGCTAAACCGCTGAACCTATTTTAATTAAATTTTGTATGGAGATAGCTGGAAACCCGAGAAAGGACATAGGGTATCTTTTCCCACGAGTGGGTAGGAATAAAATATAATAACTAATAATAATATCTAGTACAGTTGTTTATCTAATGAACGCAGGTGGTTCATACGTGTAGTTGTAACGCGTAGACATGCAGACTACAGCGACGACAGCTACGCACTCAGTATGATACAAGTATTACCCCACCCGCTTTCGTAAATTTAATAGTTATTCGTGCAACAAGAGTGCAAAGTTGTTTTTTGCGAGGGTCGATTTTGAATCCCGAGAAAGCGAAGGATTCGTGAATTGAATCACGAGCGTAGCGAGTGATTGTAGGTTAGAATCCTGAGTGCAGCGAGGGATTCAAAGACACGAGGCGCAAATAACTTTGGTCTTCCGTTGCACATACGATTTTTAACCTTAGCAGCGAAAAAATATTAAAAAAAATAATCTAATTCCAAAAAAAAAAAAATAAAATTCTAATTTCAAAATTGAAATAATTTAATTGTTTCGTGTAGTTATTTAGTTTGAGTTCTAAACGAATTAGTTTACACCCCCTGCCATGAATATGTGTCCTCAGTTATTTCTCTTACAAGGTTGTCTGGAAGAGATCGCTATTTAGCGGTAAGACCGCCTGTTGTATACCTATGATTTAAATGTACTGTTCCATGTTCTGTTTTTATTTTTTATTTTTGGTGTTCAATAAAGAGTATTTGTATTGTATTGTATTGTAATATAACCTTTATCTACACACATATCATAAACCCTCTATGATGCGTTCAAAAACCGCAAATTACGACTAGCATAAAGATAAACTGTTTTGTTAGAACACATTTCTTATTTGTGAAAATATTTTTTTTTTTCCACTTTCGATTATCTATTGACAAAAGACAAATGCGCAATAAAGTAACACCATCGCGAATATGACGTTTCGTTGTGAAACAGAGCCGAAATATATTATTAATGTTTTTGTATTATTTATATTATATTTACGCACCCCCTTTGCCATCGTTCTACGCCCCCTTAGGGAGGCGCGCCCCACTGGTTGAGTAAGTATTACAGAAGCAGACATAGTTTTGATGTCTTAATCTCAAAGAAGGAGCTACTAAATTACACACATTACATTTTAACATTCAAGTATTATTAATGTGTACAAACGTAAGAAAAAATGAAAGGCATTTTGTGACAAATTTCAGCATTTTTATTACACTGCGATTACAATGTGCAGAAGTTGAAACCGGAACTCAGGTAGTTTACAAAACTGATTCATAAAACCTGTCAACTGAATATGGTAGGATATTTAAGAATACACGATAGGCGCGGCGAATTATACATAATACAAAGTTTTGTGTTCACGGGGTAATTGCATCTTTACTGTATTTTACTTAATTGCCAGCTCTGTTTGTGGCGACTTAGAAACACCAGCATAACTAAGAGCAAAAAAGGAAGAAAATTGATATTTTAAACACAATTACCCCGCGATGACAGCTCGCGCGGTTGTCGCGTATTCGTAAACCGTCGGCGTTTCTATTCGTCGTGGCTCCGCTCATCGTCGCGGCGGCGGTTGCGCGTGCGGCGGTTCCAGCCGCCCTCGCGCATGCGCTCCCTCTGGCGGCCGTCGCCGCGGCCCGCGCCGCCACGCTGGAAGAACGAGCCTTGCTTCTCGAATATACGCTCGTTCGAATCCACGAGGTTCCCCACCTGGAAACAGATGGTGTTTCAATAACGTTAATGTAAGCTACCTAAACAATGATTTAAGAATTATTCATTAAGTTTTAAGTTAATTAAAAATACCCCTACCGTTGCTATTAATAGCAGAATATTACCATAAAGGATGCTTAGCGTTAGTCAGAAATTTGGTAACAACACAAGTCTTTTCGAGTAATGCCATTCATAACAATGAACCAAGAATTGAGCACTCAAATGGGCAAGTTACATTCTTCTTCCTCGTACCTCGAGCTTTCGTGGATCTAACACATTAATTAAATAGCCTTTTGACTGCCATTAAACATGTGATGAAAAGCTAGCTCTAACTCTAGCAGTTATCTTAATTTTCTGACAACTAACCTGGGCCTCTATTCTAATGCGTTATAACGAGTCCCAGTCGCCATTATTGTAAATGACATGAGAGTTATCAAAACGTTGACAATACGGAAACACGTCTAAGACGATATCGTTATTACCGTGTAGAATCCTAGCCCTGTTGATCTTAAAACCAATATCCTATTGCGTACCTTATCAGCCAGTTGCAAAGCCAGCGCCTGCATGCGCGTTGGCTCGGAGCGATGCAGGATAGCACACTCGCTGGGGTCGTCCAGCGAAGCCAGCAGTTCTTCGTTTATGATCATCTTGGAAACCAGCGAGTGGACCTTTTGGCGCGGCATCTCGAACATGTCGGCCAGGGACTTGAGTGACAGGGAGGCGTAGACGTGGGCATAGGTAAACAGGTAGGTGCGGAGAGACTCCTCGCGGATGAGGCGGCCGAGCATGGCGCGAACGTTGTCTGCGCCGACCATTAAGTCCCAGACCTAAAAATAGCATCATAAGTATTTATTTAAATGAAAATAACTATTAATAAACTATTATTTGATAAAAAAATAAATAACATATTCGATTTGGGCAGTTTTTTTAACTGAAAATAACAAATTCAGTTGAACCGAATGTTGCCGACGCATCCGGCCACTGACCGTATGTTAATAAATGCTGACTCAAGCAGATCTGACTTTATAGCCAATCACATTTTAGCTTTGCTAAGTAATAGTACATTTTGATGCGCAAGTGCGGAAAGTATGTCATATTACACGAGTTCCGTGAAAAGACTCGAGACGAGTGAAAATGACAGTTCCGCACGTGTATCAAACGACGTTTTTTAATATTTAATTTGCGAAAAAATATTTAATAAATAAAAAGTGTTATTATGTTATTACAAGAGACAATTTTACTATTAATTGTCAGACTTTATAAAATGGCAACGGTTGTGACCATTCAGCTAAATCAGAAGAAACCATTTTGCAAAGCAATTTAATGTCACATAGTAATTTTACGCCGTGCTGGCGCCGGACCCGGCTTCGGCATAGTGTACCGTGAAACCACCTTAATACTCGTTCAGTCATCTTTATGAAAACTGTTTTGAAGGATTTTTAATATTACATAATTGTTTAATTAGTCAAGTACTTAAGCAATTTCAATCTTGTAAATAATATTACCTATTTGTATAAATTCAATGCTAAAATGGCGTAATCAAAAAATTCATAAAATGGTTGAACATGCAAACTCTTTGATTGGACGCATGGCTTGGAAAAACAGTTAATAAAAAAAAAGGGAAAAGTAAAAAGCACTGGGAACCGATTTTTGACTTTAGAGCGTTCGATTTCAAAACCCAGCAGTAGAAAATATTCGAATGCGACAATCTTTCACGCTTTATTTTCGAATGGTACCAAATTCCATATTTTTGAGATTCTCACTCGAAACTGATGGATTGACTAAATAGTACTGTTAAGTTGGAACGCGTTTCGTTATACGCAGTAAGTCGATGTTTTACCGGTTTTTCGTAATTCATATTTTGAATGCGAATAAATGTGTGAAACTATCAAAGGTTGAAATTATAACAAGTTAATTATTATTTAAGTGCGAGTGAGATTTATTACGCTATTTTACAAATTCTTGACTAGTTATAAATTTAGGTTAAATGAAACGCTTCCTCGTCTGTGGATGTCTATGTCATTGCTAGGTTTCTTTCTTTCTTTCTAGATAATAGTAACTGGTTAGAACATGCAATTGTTTTGTAACATAATTGCAAAAACTTTATGTTGTATCCATAATAATCACACAAAACTAATTAACTTACCTTTGCGTTAATACTTAAATCACATGGTCGTTGAGCATCCGAGACAAACGGCCTTAACTTATGAATTAAATATCTGCATGGGCTTTTACTTAATCTGTAATTCATCTTAAATTTATTTTCGCTTTCGAGAAATGGCTCGTTTCCTAATTCCGCTAGCCGAAAACGCGGCGGTTGCGCAGGCACAAATTCATCTTCTTCCTCTTCATTATTATTTACTAAAATTAAATACTCCTCCAGACTTGCCATACCTATTGTAATATTTTATTTTATGTCACTAATTTTGCTATAAGTATTTTAACAATATGAATTGTTTTAGTATTAACAGGTTTGACAGATGTCAAATGATACTTTCTATTGATAGAATTCAAAACGAATGCCACGCACCACTCGTGTTCATATTTTCTATCGCTCGCAAGTCAAAAATACCATTTTATTATTTTTGGTTACTTTCGATTGAAACTTTCGAACGCTCGAAAGTCAAAAATCGGTTCCCTGGTTCGCAAAAACGATCTTTGCGCACGCTACACGGCTACGAAAAGTACCACTTTTTGAGCAACTATATTAAAAATTAATGAACCTTATTAGTAGTTACGTGCATTAACAAGCATACGCGCAGAAAATACGATAATACCTTGGCATTCATCTTTTCATTGACGATGAAATTGAGGCAGGCGCGCCAGTCGCCGCGGCGCATGGCGCGCGCCGCCGCCACCGCGTGCTCGCGCATGGACTCCGGCGGGCCCACCAGCGCCTGGCGCTCGCTGGCGCGCAGGTTCTGGTAGAACGTTTTGCTGATCATACGGCGCCGCGCGTCAAATTCGTGAGCCGCCATATACGGGATCTCGATCATCATCGCCGACACCAGGTAAACGCACTCAAGTAGCTCTAGATTGATATGCATGTGGAACGGCATCTGACGCTGCTTCTCGATCTTCTCCTGCTCCTTGGAGCGC
This sequence comes from Acleris holmiana, assembly GCA_949316455.1. NCBI lineage: Eukaryota > Metazoa > Arthropoda > Insecta > Lepidoptera > Tortricidae > Acleris > Acleris holmiana. Next base: position 7,669,309 of record OX438783.1, read on the forward strand.
TCGTGCTGTCGCTGCGGCAGCAACCCTTGCGCCAGCAACTCCTTAGGCTTCCCGGTCATCATCAACTCCGCTAAACATCCGTGCGCCTCCTTCACGTTGCCGCGACGGAAAGCGCACAACCCCAAATTGGCCATTGTACGATTGTACAATATCTGAGTACTAGGATCAGAATGTTGGACATTCTCTTGAAGGTGAGACATGAGCAGCAAGTCGCGGGCTTGGAACCAGTTGTCGTGCAGCGCATGGTGGTACATGTGAGACAGAATGGCGCGGGTCCTGAGCCGGTCGGTATCGTCGTGAGCATAGATGTATTTGCAAAGGCGTTCCATCTTCTTAATAGACGTCTCCTCTCCTGGTGGTAGGTCTTTTTTGACAGCTCGGGGATCGAACTTGTAATACAAATGATCAATCTTGCGCAGGTACGCGCGACATATCTCTTGCGGGGAGCCGTCTCGCTCCACAACCAGGCACACGCGATCGATGAGAGCCGACACTCGCACTTCATCTTTTAGCCTTTCTACATACTCATTGGAGTGAGGATCACACTCCTTCAAGAGCTTAGTGAATTCATCATCGAGTCGCTCTAAAGCTGTCAGCAGGCAGCCGCGAACTTGGTAAGGTGGTGTTACCAGCTGCTCGTTATCTTCAGTAAAGGACTCGCTGAGTACCATATCTTCATGCGCGAGCAGTAGCGTGACCATGTGGTCGACGTTTTCAACGAGGCGCGACCAGTACTCGGGCTTCATGGCGTCGGAGACCTTGGGGTTGTAGTCAAAGAGCGCGGCGACGGTGGCGGCGCGCAGTTTGAGTTGCAGCGCGTCTCCGAGGTTGTGCGCCTGCGCGACCGTGCGGAGCTCGTGCAGCAGCTCCAGCTGCGCGCGCCGGTCCGTGCGCTTGCGCCCGCGCGCTGCGCTGATCTCGCCTAGCTTCTTCACAACCAAAGCCGCGTCAATGTCGCTATCCTAACAAAACAAAAACGAATTTATTTCTAGTGCATATTTAAAAAAATAATAGTAGGGTTTAAAGAAATGTTCCTACCTTAGCAAACATTTTTGGCTTGTCAGACGTAGCAGCGCCTTTACGAACTGTCTCCCATTCGCCGCCGTCATCAGGCTGATCCCTCTTGCTGGTCTTGCCGGCTCGTTCGCGCCTCTCCCTCCTATCCTTCCTCTTATCTTTGTCCTCATCATCCTCCCTCTCTGTTGTTTTCTTTAAGAACTTTTCTCGGAGAGTAGCAGCGCCGCGTGCCTCGTCATCAGAGCTAGAGCTGGAGTCATCCAAACTAGAGCCCCAATCCATGGAGTCGTCGGACTCATCGTCAGCCGGCGGCGGACGGCGAGGCGGCTCCGGCGAACGACGGACTTTCACCTTCTCTTTGGGCTTCTTCTCGTCTTCCGACTCATCTGAGGATGAGGAATCTGTAATTTGTTAAGTCAATTAAATAATTATGTTCAGAGGAACGATCACAGTTAAAATAAGTGGTTTTAACAAGACAATAATGAGATTAATTATAATAATAGACCTTTTCTCTCATCATCATCATCAGGCAAATCAGGGTTCTCACGGAACTTTGAGACCTCTGCCTCAAAATCTTTTGTGTACTTCCTTAGCTTTTGCCTCAAGGAAGTCAAAGCCTTGCTATTTCCCTTGTTAAGAGTTTTTCTGCTGTTCCTGTCAGCCCAGGCTCCTACCACCCAGTCATCGAGTTCCACCAGAGCTCTGATGAAAAACCGAGGGGCCACGCCATTCTCCTCCTTAGCTACAATAGGAGCTGCTTTAGTATATGCTTTCTGGAGCTCCTCAAATGAAGCAAGAGCAGAGGAGAAGTCCTTGATTTTGCGATGGTTGCGGATTGAGTGAATGATGCCTTCCAACTCTTCATAGCGCTTCTCCTTCATGGAACGCACAACACGCTTTGTTTCTTCCTCATCATCACTGAACTAAAATCAAATAAGTATTAATTTATCTTACTACATCCTACTAATATTATAACTGTGAAAGTTTGGATGGATGGATGTTTGTTATTCAATCATGCCAGGATGGATAAACTTGATTTTAACAAGTCTTCTCCTAATTTGCTTTATCTATCAGAATAAGGTGTGACAGTTAAGTATCAAGTTCCCGTTGAAACATAAAGTAACAATATTTAAGCCAATATTCAAAAATAACCTAATAAGTTTAGGTCATGCATAGACAGGAAATACCTCAAGACAATATGTCAACATGATTGATTTATGAGGAGTAAAGAGATGTGAAATGTCAACAAAAACTCCTTTAACCTTTATCTTTACATACATACATAACATTGCACCTTCATTCCCAGACTGCAGTAGGAAGAGCTACAGAATTACCAACAACTCTAAAAAGCATCATCTTTAATCAGTGAAAACTAGGAGGAAATATTAAATAAATAAAAAAAATTGAGGTGATAAAATAACCTACACAAGCGCAAATTAGAAATACTTTACTGTTTATCAACTAAAACCAATTTATTACAAATTTATATGCATATATATTTTTTTAATAAGATTTATTTTGAAACTTCTTTAGGTGCTAAATTCAATTATTAACTAAAAACAGTTTTACTTAATGCATCTTCTTGAGAGTTCCTCTCAGACTAGGGTCAAGAGGTTCATTATGGATATACAGTGGTGGACATATAATTAGAAACACTTGCGACGTATTTCACATTATACAGGGCACATTGCCATAAAACTTTTGTTTTTGGAAATAAAACAACAAAATGCATAGAATACGTTCAACAACTTATAATTAATAAAAAAACAAATAAATATCCGAGTTTACAACTACCATTTAGATATTTAGTTACGAACAAACAACTAAACGACATTCGCAGTACGATCCGTCATGGACAAGTAATTAGAAACACTAAAGAAATGAGGTAAAAATCAAAGTTATTAACGTGTTAACGTCAACAATTTCAAATTATTTTTGTAAAATAATGTTTGGTTTACAAAATTTCTTTTAAATTAATATTTAGTTGCATGGCCTTTGTTATTAATGACGGCTCTGCAACGACGTGGCATTGATTCAAGTAATTTCATACATTTATTCGAGTTCCATGCTACACAAAGGCTTTGTAAAGTTCATTTTGACTGGAATTACGTTTAACGGAGCCTTTTTTTTTAACGACGTACCACAAATTTTCAATAGGATTTAAATCGGGACTATTTGCAGGCCAGTCTAACATAGTAACACCTTGCTCACTAAGAAAGGATTTAACACTGCGGGCCGTGTGTTTTGGGTCGTTATCTTACTACATCCTACTAATATTATAAATGTGAAAGTTTGGATGGATGGATGTTTGTTATTCAATCATGCCAGGACGGATAAACTTGATCAAAGCAAATGGTCATCGGTGTAGGGAATCATTGTCTCTTCTAAGATGTTTTTGTATTGAAATTGATCCATTATACCTTCAATCTTACGGACGGGTCCAACTCCACAACCAGAAAAACATCCCCATACTTTAATATTACCACCACCGTGTTTGACTATGCTCCTCGTGTATTTATAATCAAAAGCATGGTTTATTGGACGTCTAATGTAGCGTTTGCCGTCAGAATTCACCATATTTATTTTTGTTTTGTACGGTCCAGTTAAGATATTTCTTTGCAAATAATAATCGCTTCTCTCGGTGTTGCTTGGTAGGAAGGAGTACCTTACGAGAAACCCTCCCGAACAATTTAGCTTCCACTAATCTGCGGCGTACCAGTTTCGAGGAAATGTTCCATGGGTCATCAGGTGAAAAAACTTCATTTCTAATCTCGTTGGAGCCTTTAAAGCGGTCTTGTTTAGCTACACGTATTATTTGCAAATCTTCCCGGGGAGACGTTTTCCTTGGACGAGATTTTCTAACAACACTTTTAGTAGTTCCGTTTGTTTTATAATGAGAATGAGCAATAGCATTGAAAACTTTCTTCACAGAACATTCTAGATGTTTAGCAATTGTTCTATAAGTCCACTTTCAATCTAAATGTAATTTAACCATTAATTGGCTAGTTGACTCGTCACAACTCTTATTTTTACCCTTTTTTAACAATACTTATTATTCACGTAATTCCAAATTGACGTTTAATTGCCGCCGAAACTACAGGAAAAGCGTAAAGAGGTTTTTTTTTAAATTTCAAAAATGGAACGAACCATGGGTCCTGTTTCTAATTAGTTGTCCAAGCGGCCAGTAATAGAAATTCAACTATCATGATATTTAAACTCTTTTAACCTTTTCAACGCTATGTCAAATACAAAACCAGACCGAACGTTAACTTTGCCTCATAGATACTCAGGTCTATTTGCGCTGTCAACCATGACGGACATATCCGTCAATGGCGTTGAAAAGGTTAATAATTAAAGATAGAACAGAATTATATTTTAATAATATTTTATGAGTTTGTTAACTCATTGGCTATATTCTGGCATGGTTTATAGTGATTTAATCAATATATTTTTTACTCAAAACAATAGTTCATTCTGTGTTTACCTAAGTTTTATGTACTGTTTCTAATTATATGTCCACCACTGTAAGTTGTTTATTTAGTTTAACAAACACAACCAATTAAAAATAATAAATATTTAACTACTAGCCCTAATAAAGTAGCAATGTTTCAACATCAAATAAAAGTATAGATGATTATAGTAGGCTAAATCTGCTGTTGGCATGGCAAATTATATATACCTAGTATGTGAAGAAAGAGTGTATTGGAAAGTTTATATAATTAGTAATAATCACTGATGAACGGCTTCTCTTGATTACAAAAGCCCAAGTATATGTATTTGTAATCCATTTTGAGCAAACCTTATGACTAACAGTCCAGTAACCTACCAAGGCCTTAACGAGTGTTAATAGCTAGGCTAGTTAATGCAATAGAGGTGAATTGGTACTTACCGTGTAGACTGGTGCTACGGGGCGCACAACCTGATCTTCCTCACTTGAACTCTCCTCGCTGGAGTCAGTCCCAGTCGCGAAAAAACGACTCATTGCTAAATCAAAACGTTATTTACCTGTAAAAACAAACACTAATAACAACACTGGGTTTACTGAATAATTAAAACAGAACGATCGCATGATACTTAAAGAAACCTTTGCAAAATTATTTAATAATTTAGAATACATTTTTTGCTAAGTATGATGTGTTGTCGCGGCACTTTGAGGTTAAGATTTTAACTTCTCTTTTCTCGGCTTCTAGTAGTAACATTTACCTTCGGAAATAAATAATTCGCGTGTGTTTATAGGTAGCACTTTGTACTAGTGATAACTTCATGAAAATATTTTGAAAATGAGGAGAAAGTCGAGGCAGCCCAGCTTGCCCACGACGCACGTCACTCTAAAAAGAGAGAGATGGTTTGACAGTACAAGGGAGATAGAACATACTTGAGAAAAATGCCACAGATTAGTGCCAAGTAATAAATGCTTCGATTCCAAAAAAGCGTTATTAAATGTAGCTGAAATAAAAATCCTAAAGCTTTGATATGAATGAACGAAATGAACGAATGGGTGAAATTATTAAACCTAATTTGAGAAATAATGACGTTTTGATGTGGAAAGAAACGCATTTCTGTCGACTTCGTTGGACTTTCTTTTAAAATGAATCTCGTACAAGATTGGATGAAAATTTCGCTTTAGCTGTTCTTGAGAATGGGCTATGTATTCTGTCGTACGTCCTGTGTCCAGATTATAACAGTTTCCTAAGTTATTAATATCGATGGAGTTCACAAGCTTGATACTGCCCCTTACGAAGAATATTTGTCGCATATGCCTCGACGAATCGGAGACAGAAATGCTTTTTAACATTCAAGATTTGGTTGAGCATGAGATGACCAAAATTAAACTTATAGATATTTTAGTCTTTCTGAACTGTCTGGAGGTAGGTATCAACTTCGATCGACCTTAATTTTTTGTCTTAACTTTCGTTTTTTAATACAATACATTTAATTTTCAGAACAATGATGAGGATAACTGGCCTAGTGGGATGTGTTCATCATGTGTTTCAACTGCACTAGTCTCCTACAACTTTAAATTGAATTGCCTAAAGGCAAATGCCACTCTGTCTCAGATATTCATTCAAACATCTCCATCTCAGTTTCAGAGATCCGAGATCGATGCAATTGATATCAATGTGGTTTATCAGGATCATGAGTATGATGTTCCATTATTTAGCAACCAGCCCACACTGGACTTTGATGGTAGCTTGACCAATCTGCCAGGTAACAAGGAAGTAACCCCACTTCCTCCTGTCACTGAGATTACATCTGCTGAGCAACTATCTCGGAATGAGGGAGAGAAGAAATATGCCTGTACATTATGTTCAAAATCATTTACCAGAATGTATGGGCTTAAGTATCATATGGTCAAACACAGCAATGTGCGAAAATATCTGTGCACTAAATGTGGCAAGCGCTTTCACACTGCTAGTGGATTGAGGCAACATTCAATTTCACACCAAGAAACAGCTCAATTTAAATGTGGTTTCTGTCACAAAACATATAAGTCTCGCCAGTCTTTGAAAGAGCATTTCCGTGTGGCTCACTCTAATAACCGTAAACTCTTTGTATGTGTTACGTGTGGGAAAAGTTTCACAGCAAAATCGACCCTGATGATGCATATTAGGGCTCATAATGGAGATAAAAAATTTGCATGCTCTCATTGTCCCAAGACATATACAAGAGCATCATATTTGCGAATGCACTATAATATTCACACAGGGGAAGAGAGACCTCGACCATTTGTGTGTGAGAATAAGGGCTGTGATAGAAGCTTTACAACAAAGCATTCCTTGCTGGTGCACATTGCACACACACATAAGTCAGAGCGGCCACATAAATGTAATATCTGCTATAAAGGCTTTGCTACCTCCTCTGGGTTGAAGATCCACAGGGAGTCGCACATTAAAAATGAGATTACTTGCAATATTTGTGGCAAAACTTTAGCCAACAAAAGAGTGCTGCAAAAGCACATCAAAGTGCATGATGTGGATGCCAACGACATGATCCTTGAGACTGTAGTTGATGATGTGTTCTTTGATCAAGTTTACTGATTCATTTCATGTCACTGTTATGTAACAAAACTTCTGTAGTGATTTGTTTGAACTGGTTTCATATTATGAAATATTTGTATCAACCATTGTATTGATTAAAATAATACAAAATATTGATTTTGTTTTACAGTATAATTAAGTAATTAACATGTCCCAACTTGAAAGGTAATATAACTAAATTTAAAATAAAAACCATAGTTATACATAATGTTTAATTAATTTGCATACAAAATAATGAGGAAAGTTACATGTGGGAAATATGCTTATTGTTATACTTTTGGTGATTATTTATAACCAAGATAAAATTAATGAGCATTCCCATTATTTCAGCTGTAATTACTATGTAATAAATCATTGATGTCATAAACGATTGCTATGATTAGTACATATATTTATTTAAGATCAATGATAACAAAGTTTGTAATATTAACATTTCTTTTTTAACCCCTCGTATGCAGGAGGTCAAAAAAGTACCAAGTTCTAGTCTCTTCTGATTATATTATAGTCCATAAACTTAAACTTAAAAAAGATATCCAAATTTTGAGCACGGATCCGTGCCTAAGCATACAAGGGGTTAATACATGCCAAGACTGTCCTAACCTAGATAACTAAATAAATTTCTCTAATAAATGAAGACAATAACAAAAATATGCTAAGAAATATAATTCCAAACAAATTAAGTGCAGTTCTAAAAATAACAAATATTTTTTTTAAAACAAAGCACAACTATTTATGTTCACTGTCAATAACACCTCAGTCGGCATCAAAAAAACGCACCTTTTGAAACATTGACATAAAGCAGGTTAAAACCATATTTCATCTTTTAAAAAACTTCAAATGGTGCTTTGTTTTATGACCCTGAGTGTAGTTAACTATCCTTGGTACTGGCGTTGGTGTGAAGTATCCCATTATCACTACTATAACAATGCATAGATATAACACTAAAATGATGATTATTAGCCTGTTATATTGTTACACAGGCATGTCTTGACACCAGCAACTGCAGGCAAGTTTGGTAATGCAGAACTCCCAAGGAATGTTGCTTTGCATTGAGATTGCCATATATTGAACCCTCTTTTCCTTCATTTCTGTAGCTCTTTTGTTACATTAGTATCAAGATGGTTCATGAATGAAAGGATGAAAAGAGAATATGTAGCAACGGTGCTGCACATCCCAAACCAAGAACCTGTGTCTGGGAAGATAGCATAACATAAAATTGCTAATTATTAATCTGTTATATGCCTGATATTTTTGAGCTGCAGTTGTCTCACATTCTCATTATTTCAGGACCAGAGAATACTGATAGGAATGACTGTAGTGGTAGTCTAGAACCATCATTTGATGTGGAAATCAGGTTTAGTATCATTATTGAAGATCTCAACTGCAGATAACATAGTCTTTTATTTTCTCATTTGTAATTCTTTATTCATGAAACAATTTTAAATCCAGTAATGATGCAGTTTTACAGTAAACTTTACTTTGATTATATGTATTACACTTCTGCAGTTATTTGCCGCTCAATGCACCTTTTAAGCTTTTTCAGAAATTGGTCAGTTTCACATTAATCAAGCACTATTTTCCAAGTAGTTTATTCATTTGCTTATTCTGTGTTCCAATTTTAATATCAGCTCCTTCTACTTTGTCTGTGATTGTGTCTAAGAGTTCATTCTGTTGGTCTATTTCATCACCCAGAGCAGCTCCCAGCCCTTTCAGTCTCGTTATAGCTTGAACCATCTCATCCAAGTTATCATCTAACATTTTGTTGACACGCTGACTGTTATTAACAGGATCTGCCATAGCCTGCTCATTAAACCCTCGAAGGCGGGTTGATGGATGGGAATCAAAATTATCCCTGCCTTCGGGAACTTGTCCTAAATTGTCTATAGTTTCGTTTAGCCTACTACTAGTTGGACCATTAATTCTTTGTGTGTTGAGGGAGGATTGGCTTCGGGGTTGGTCTGATTTTCCAGAGATGTAGTTTTTAAGACCATAGAACACCGATTTGATTCCGTTGATATGTTTTTGAGTGGAGTTGAGGTTGGTGTTGATCGCGTCGAGACGGCGGTTGGTGTTGTCGAGCGCCTCGCGCTGGCGCGCCAATTCCTCGGCCGTGTCGATGCCGATAGTCTCCGAGTCACGCAGCAACTGCACACTGCGTGCGGATGAGTCTAACGTCCGCTGCTCTATTTCGCGTTGCCTCTCTAACATCACTTGCCGTTGTCTTTCCAGATCCCCTATGTACCCTCCGTAACCAGTTGGGGCTGGTGTTGGTCGAGACACAGGTGGGTTACGGTTCCTATAACTGCTCACGAATGTGTCGTCGTCAACATCGTCGTCCTCGAACAAGTTGTTTGGATTGATGTATTTATGTCCAGCCATCTTTTATACAAATATAATTTAGAACACTTATGTATGAAGCGTCACAATCACCAGGATCAACTAATGTTAAACAAAGGGTTTCAATATAGACAGCAGGGATTTTTTTTGTTCTTCCTAACACGACGACATGAGCAATTAGTTCGTTCGATTCGATTTCCATTCACCGATTCACGTACTAACATAAACGTCATGAGTCATGAGGTGAGGAGGACAGAACCGAACCGCCCCCATCACAGATAATAAATAAAAACAATATGGTAGATGGTAGTGTTGTCTATTATTTTCTAGAGTGGAGTTTTACAGTTACTGATACACACATTACACACTGATTATATTCAATTTACACGAGTTCTTTGCAGCTCAACTTGCACTTTTTCAACTTTTACAGAAATCGGCCGGTTTCACCAATCTAATCAGCTTACAGTTCTTTCATTTGCTTAATCTGCGATCCAATGCCAGATTGAGCTCTTTCTACTTTGTCTGTAATTGTGTCTAAGAGTTTATTCTGTTGGTCTATTTCATCACCCAGAGCAATCCCCAGCCCTTTCAATCTCGTTATAGCGTGACCCATCTCACCCAAGTTATCACCTAACGTTCTGTTGATGACACGCTGACTGTCATTAAGAGGATCTGCCGAGTCTGCCAATTCTGCCATAGCCTGCTCATTAAACCATCGAAGGTGGGTCGAAGGATGGAAATCAAAGTTATCTTTTACTTCGCGAACATGTCCTAAATGGTCAATAGCTTCGCGTATACTACTACTATTTGGACCAATATTTCGTGTATCGAGTGAGTATTGGTAGCGGGGTTGGTGGGATTTTCCAGAAATGTAGTTTTTAAAACCATAGAACACGGATTTTATCCCATTAATATAACTCTGCGTGCTGGTGAGACTGGTGGTAATCTTGTCAAGATGGTGATCTGTGTTTTCGAGTACGTTACGCTGGTGAACCAGTTTCTTAGCGGTGGCAATGCCGATACTTTCTGAGTCACGCAGCAACTGCACGCTGCGTGCAGATGAATCTAACATCCTTTGCTCTATCTTACGTTGTTTCTCTAAATCCCCTATGTACGCTCTGTTACCAATGTTACCATTGGGGGCTGGTGTTAATAGAGACACAGGTGGGTTACGGTCCCTGTAACTGCTTACTAACCTGTTGTCGACACCGTCGACGTCGTTCTCGAACAAGTTGTTTGGATTGATATATTTATGTCCAGCCATTTTTTACACGAGAAATAATTTGAAATTTCTCCTATGAAGCTTCATAAGCACCACGATTAGTTTATGTTAAACAAGTACTTGCAATGAACATAACAGGATTATTTTCCTTCCTAACGAGACGAGATGAGTAATTTAGTTCGATTTCCTTCCTTTCACAACTTTGACTAACAAGTACATTAGACGAAGCATAAAAACGGCTTATAGAATCATACTCGTCGCACTTGTAACAATAGCCCTTTGTTAAAAAGAGACGTCTATGTGATCGCTTTCACAAGCACAAAACAGAAAAAACAGTCGACGTGGCATGAGCTTCGCAAACTATAACCGTTGTCGCCAAACTCACACTATCATAAAAACAACAACTACTAAGATAACTTGAAAATGATTGGTCGAAGGATTTTATTTTATAAAAGAATATGCACATTGGTCCATTAACGTAATATAAATTTTATTTATTAAAAAAAAAACATTGGGGCCCTACAGCAAAACTACAAATACAAAAAAAAATTAAAAAAATCTTAAATGAAAGCACATACAACGAATTTATAAAGAAAACTATCACGACTATCAGTAGACATCATTGGTTTTGATGATTCATATAATCAGGCAGTTCAGTCTGCGCTGTTACCCTTACAATCTGTGGTGCTGCTTCCAAAGATCAAAGAGAATAAAAACAGATTTTACGTGAACAACCCAAAGGCTCTACTTTAAAATCCGAACTTCGTCTATTGCTGTCCCTTTTGCTCTAGACGCGTCACTAACTCACTAATTTGCAACAAAGTGACGGGCGATCTGAAGTTAGAGTTACTGCAAAGTAGAGCCCTAGGGTAACTTTTAGACGTACCCTGTCGATATCCCTTCTAATCTGTGGTTGATCTGTGGTAACAACTTTGAACCAGCTGAAGTGTAGTTTTGTTGTGAAATTTATTTATATTATATCATACACAGTGAATTGTGTTTCTGTCATTTAATTAAATAAGCAGCATAGTATACTAATGACGAGGTAAAAGGAAAAATTTAATTGTGAAGAGGAAACCTACAAAATTGACAATAATGATGTCCGGAAAGGGTAAGTCTTACTTTCCTTGAAAAATAACCCTTTGCCAGAAATTTTAATATCAGTTGTTTTTACTTTCAATTTTGTAACTTTCAGGAATGCCTGAGAATGAGGAGCAAAACAGGATAAGATTTCAAGTTGAATTAGAATTTGTGCAATGTCTAGCTAACCCTAATTATATTCATTGTAAGTATAAAGGTTATAAGATAGTATTTGATATTTACAACATTATCAGAAAGTAAAGTGTGAATTGGTTTGTTTTAGTTTTAGCTCAGCGAGGCTACTTCAAAGAGCAGAACTTTATGAACTACCTGCGGTACCTCCAGTACTGGCGGGAACCAGAGTATGCCCGTTACCTAAAATATCCGATGTGCCTACATTTCTTAGAGCTATTACAACATGAAGCTTTTAGACGAGAGTGTGTTTCTGCTCAGGTTTGTGTTAATTTAAAGAGGAATTGAGATTTAATTTAATTGACAACTTTTAGGAGGTAACAGCCTGCTCTATGCCGATTCCGAGTAGGTACTATCTTAACTTTAATTGACTTTATATTAGTTTCTACCTCCATGTAAGTTGAATGACCATCAGTGTATTATTTGAGACACTGAATTGTGAGCAGAGCAGCAGAGTAAAGACTACATTCAATTTGGCTTCTCATTCTAGCACAAAAGGCAGAATAAGATGGCTTGTCTATTAGGGCAAGGTTAACTGCTGTTTGAAACAACACTAAAATAATAATGTGTTTTCTGTTTGTTGTCTGTTTGCAATCTATCTTAACACTTTCAGTGTGAGCAACCTGCTAGGCAAGTTCGTTTTATATGGAAGTCGGAGGGCATGCCACTGAAAGTGCTTAGCTACATTCCCCATGAGCTCCAGACATGAAACTTTGAACATAATGAAAATACCTTGTTTTGCAAATGAGGTGTATTGCCTTTTTTTTTCTCTCTTCCTAACATTTGTTTCTGCTACAGGTGTGCAAGTTCATGGATGACCAGGCAATCCTGCTGTGGCAGCACTACACGCGGCGTCGCACGCGCACGCTCCAGCCGCCGGACGCGCCCGCAGCCCCCGCTCCCCCCGCACCCCCGCACGCGCCGCCACGCCAACAGTCGTGAACCTTCATATCCCTCTAAGTACTTACCCAGTGTCCTACGTAAGCGACGCGTCTCAAAAGTGTCGTACGGGACTCACAGCGTTTTGCATTCGCGCGCGAATTGCTTAAGGTGGGTACGAATTAGAGCAGCCTCGGTTTGAGGGACGCACGGCTCACCCATTTTGCTCAAATTCGTATGCGCTCACGCGCTGTGCGCGAGCAGTGGGCGAGCGGCGCGCGGCGAGCCCTTGAGAGTCGGTCTTTTGACCGTGCTCAAAAGCGCCTCGGTGTGCGTGCCTCGCGTAATTTGGACGTGTATCTGAGCGTGCCACGGGCAGAACGACAAGTTCTAACTTGTCTGTGGGCGAGGCGCGTACAAATTTGGTAAATTTGCTGAGCCGTTCCACCACAGAGGCGATTTCTTCTCCTTTTTCAATAATTCGCGAGTTATTCTAAACGCCGCCGCGGCTGTCATCGTGTCCGACGCCATTTTGAAAGTTCGGTTCGCGGCGAGCACGCTGCCTCATCCGCGCATGTTTATATGCAACAGTTTGGCTCGTGAGCAGCTCGCCGCGCGGGACGAGCATGCCGAAGGTTGAGAAGCTCAGATTCGTACCCAGCTTTACGTGGGTCTCAAATCCTAAGAGTGCTGTATAAGCTTCGGTATTGCACACAGACTTTAATATAATATTATATAAGTATAATATTTGTTTCTTAAATGTGTAAACAATACAAATAGTAACATTTTTACGTAGACATAATTGCCTAGCCGGGACATGAAAAAATAAAAAAAAAAACAATTAAAGGGGACGCATTTATACGGAATGTCTGTACTTTACTTTCTGTATTTGTTTGTCACCAGTACACTGGTGACTTGGTCGCTTAAATGTGATTTAGTCGGGTAGTCTGTATTGCTGTCTCAAAGGTTATACATCAGCACCTTGTGTAGGGTAAACGTAATTTTGTGACTTATCCAACATCACGCACTTTGCTGCTTAAGTGTAAACATATTCTGATTGTGCAAAGTAAACAAAATTAAACCTAAAAATGCGAGGAGAATATGTACTTAAATCAATGTTAATACAATTTTAGTTAGGACACTTGTGGATAGAGGTTTTTATACCTCCATTGTTTGTATTTAGAGAGATGTGATTCTTTATTTAATTGAGCTAGTTTTAAATCTAGACTGTTCAAAACTGGGTCTATTTGATTAAGGCTATGCATTGACGGAAGTCTTGCATGGACGGGCTTCCCATATAAACGATTGATGATTCCGAGAATAGGTTTTATAAAAAACCAAGGTCCGTATTAATAAACTCATCTTGACTGCGAGGCCCGTCAAGATATAATACATGAAAGTAAACATTAAGGCATAGAAAAATGTTTTTTTTCATAGGACAAGGATTGCAGTCAAGATCAGTTTATTATGCTGGCCATGTTTTTGACCAGAAGCTGAACTAATGGTTCAAAATCGTAACCAATTGTTAAATTGAACTAAATTTCGATTCGAGTTTCGAATTTAAACCATTAAGTACCTAGTTCAGTTCACTACTGATGAAACAACTCGCCCTAAGCGCCCGTTGTTTGATCAGTCATTAAAAATACTAAGGCTGGGTTTTATAAATATCCGTTAGATCAAATTTTAATCAGGAATGTCACCCATTTTTGAAGTTACTAAATATTGATATGACATTCACTAACGGGCCTTTATCAAGGATCGGACAAACGCCCGTAATTTTCTTAACATAACCCTGTTCCGTACAGCAGAGACTTCCTTAGGTATATTGTTAATAAAAAACATTGTTAGGTATTTATAGATTTATTATACTATAAGTTTTATGTGTTCAACGACAATTTTATTAATGATTGACATTCCGATGTCTGTGTTCGAGAAAAAAATATTTCGCCTATAAAAATAATGACCAATTTTTCATCCAAATGTTCACTTGTGAGTCATAACGAGGTGCATTTAGGACCCATTTATGAGTTGAAAAAGACCGTTCACAATCTACGGACGTCAATGGGGCGTCGTTGCCATTGGTATACAGTTCTTCCAATATGGTTGTGGCTCGGCGTTCATTTTCTTCTGGATTTCTTTTACAGTAACATAATAAGGATTTCTATTTAATTACACTTACTAGATATTTTGTGAAAACGCGTTAATAAATAAATAATATAAAATTGAATATCTTAACATCATAAGGAAGTCTCTGCTGTACGGAACAGGGTTGTTTTGAAAATGACGGGCGTTTGTCCGATCGTTGGCTTTTATAGAACCGGACCCGAAAGTGGAAAATCGTAACCAATTGTTAAATCTGAACCAAATGTGTCAAATCCTGTCAAACCATTTTAAACTATTAACTATTAAACTATATAGCTAATAATTATTTTATTTGTCGTTTTCATACACTTTTGTTCAGTTAAATATTAATAAATACTAAGCATGTTTCCCAATCTAACTGACTGGCATTTGTAATCTGCAGTAATAAGAATATGTAGAGTTGATTTACCTAAACATAGCTCGAGATTTCATTCACGCGTAAAGAAACATGGTAAGTAATTTAGGCGGGTTACCTTCGTTTCGTCAAAAAGTTTTTGCCAAAATGATTCATTTCGCAAACATATCATTTGACCAAACTGCTTTATTTCTGAAACTGTACATACTTCACGATTTTTATAAAACAAACGTAATCTAATCTATAGGGCCGTTTCAGGGAATTATATTGTAATACTGTACCTATAGGGTTAGGGTTACACGAGGCTACACGATAATCCTTAAATGTACCTAGTTTCGGAAAAATAAAATGTTTGGTCAAATGATATGTTTGGGAAATTAATGAGTTTGGCAAAAGCTTTTCGACGAAACGAAAGGCTCTCCATTTAAGCATTTTAGGTCCACATATTCCAATCACTGGTGTGTTTAAAAAACTCGTACGTGTTGTATAATCAAGAGCAATGAAAACGGGTCATTTAGTACAGAATTTCCTTACAAAGAGACCCGTTTTAATTGCTTCTGTCTAAGTGTATAATTAGGGTCTGAATAACGAAGACTGTTGTGGAGACAGCAGTTATTTTGATCTTCCAGTTAGGCTCTTATTGTCGATGGACTGATGTATTTATATAATGTAAGAGTATAAAAATATATTAAAGTCAAGATATTTTCTTATAGCTTTATTAATTCAATCTTGCTCTACGAGCTTGTTAAGGTCGTGTAGAACGTTGTGGATAAACGTGGATTATTACCTTCTAACCCGCATGTACATAAGTTCGAGAATGACAGATGTTTTATCCACAATTTATCCACTGCGATAAAGGCGACGATTATACGGGGGCAGCAGATATTTTATTTTTATTTATTTAGGTGCGTTAACGTATTATTGGGTGAAGAGTTGCTTTGGCCGTCTCCTCCTCGCTAGGCACAGCGCTCGAAGGGTCAGGTAGTAGACGAGCTCCACGACACTCATCATGCTGAAGCCCATGCAGAGTCCCAGCAAACCACCAGTATTTGCTGTTATAAAAACAAAAATGCTTATAGTACGATAAGAAAGTCTTAAGTCGAGGTCAATGCTGCCAAACATGTAGACCATGTGAATCTGAGATGTAAACAAATTACGATTTGATGTCGGTGATGGTCAAATTAGTAAAGGAATTAAAAATCATCAAATTCCAGTATAACCAAAGTCTAATAGGTACTCGGGTGTCTATTCCTTTCACATCCTGGCATAAAAAATATATTAAAGTTTCCCAAACAAAAATCCGCCTTCAGAAACGCAAAAATAACTTCTTTTAAAATTCTAGGTACTACAACGAAGAATATTTACTTGTTGAAATGCCTATGACTTCCCGGCGGCGTTGCTTGCGGTGCGCTTGAAGCTTAAAGTTTCATATCAACTTTGTAGGGTTCCGTGGTCTTAAGGTAAAATAATATTTACTTCTCTAGACGCATTTTAAATTACAAGATACTTACACAAAAATTCAGTGAGGCCGAAGATTTCACCTTTTGTGAATCTTATGAATGTTCGGTCTTCGAAATAAAAGTGCACTATAAGCATATTGTTTCTGAAATAACAATTGGATAGGTATAGAAACATTAAATAAATAACATCTCTTCTATCTTATCTTGTGTTATTTAATTAATAATTAAGGTTCTTCTGTACTTGAAGTAAACTAGCATAATAGCATAAATATAGTAATACTAGCAAAGAGGCATTCCATCTTAGTCCTCAGGGTTGGCAACACATTCAGGATTACAATCTTGAGATTAGTCTTGACAATTCAAATTTCTATGGGTTTCTGATTCCACTTTACCATCAGGTAGCCTGCTCGTGTGCCTTCTTACCATAAAAAAGTCATCAGGAGGACCACCACTCCAAAAACCGATGTACAGAAATTTGGGTATGTTTTTTTACATGAACCGTGTCTCTAACAAGATACAACGGCGATTTGCACGAAAAAGCTAATTTGTCTTTAGTTTAGATGTGTCAAAATGCGTTGAAATATCAATCCGAATTCTTTTATAAAAATACATTTCTCGTTTTGCTGCAAGTAACTAACTAACCCTAGATCTCATTTTGTTACAAGCCAGCCTTAATAAGTAGTTATTTAGTTTCTCGTTTAGGTAGGCCACAGATTAAATACGTTACTCGAAATTAAACCATGGCTACAATATTTACGTGATGTATTCGGGCGTCCTGTTGTTGCCGATCCGCTTCGCGTATTGCTCCAAGAGCGACCGGCTCAGCTTGGCGGTGCTCATCCGCTCGTAATACGCAATCTCCGTGCACGCCGGCAGGCACTCTTCGCAAGTCAGCTGGCGACCTACATTCAGAGGGGTTACTTCGAAACAGGAAATGTGAAATTTCGTTGGACCCCTTTTACGGGATTTACTTGAGCGTGAGTTACCACTGAACTAGTTTCGAATACCGTTTTCCGTAGTTACATGCATCATACATCTATCGGAATGAAGTAAAGTGCGAGTTAGGTAGGTACAGAAGCTATGTTTAGAGTGGGTCGAGAGAAATACGAGTAGCGCTGGATGTAATGTGGCGTATTGAGATTGCACTTGTGTCTGTCTCGAAACGATTATTAAAGTTGTCGATGGTTCTGGCAATCCAAGAAAAAAGTAGTGTTTATAACTTGGGATTTAATAGCCGATGGGTACGTATTGTGTAACACAAAAATTATACTGTCTCATGACATATCTAATGGGTTATTTTAGTCACATTTTGAACAATGTACAGTCGAAGTCATAAATATGTTTACACTTTAGTACCTTTTCACTTTCATTCACTGAGACAATTTCATAATATTATGTTGTCTTGTACACGGCGCAAGTAGCTTGCGCATTTTGAGGCACTTGCAACTGGTGCAAGTTTGTGCATACTCCTCGTGCGAGTAGCCCGCGCCTCTACTTGCTCCGTGTATAAGCACCATAAGTTTACAAAGTACCTTTGGGTATGAGTTTCAGATTTGAGTAGCATTTAGCATCGGCTTTTCCGCACACACGGGTAGTTTTATTTTCTGTAACAAACCATTGAGCTTTACTTAATTAGTGAAGTTTTAAGCATGAGAAAACTTACACCATCTTAAAATTACATACGAGTAAATCCCTTAGATTCAACCCCTCATTAATGACTCGTAGAAGAAACACTGTTGCCTCTCAAATATATACAAAATTCATGTTTGCTCAAAGACAAATATCTCGCGCAATCAGCACGACTGTAAGAGCTGCCCATAATATCCTATAAATCTAATGAATTGCAAAAAAAAGACTGACAGATTGGCTTAAAAGATTTACCTAAGTACACACGCATGCACGCACGCACGCACAATCACACACACACACACACACACACACACACACACAGACATACACACACACACATATTTTCAAAATATCCTATGAGGTGAGCTTTTTGAGTAGATTCCTGATCATATATGCCGAGGAAATTCTATTTTTTTTTTTAAGGTATGATACGAAGGAAAATAATGTATTTATTTATATAGGTACTGAAATAAAGTATTAAGAATGTGTAAAAGTGGAAAACATGCTGCGTCGACCCCATATAAAATAGAACAAGTGTTTGATTGGATGATCATGAAAAACATGAAATAAGGTCATACTTACTCGGCATGTAGTACAGCACACATTTACACAAAGCCAGCATGTTGCGGGCTTCACATTCCATCTCGCAATTTTTCAACGTGTAGGTCCTGAAAAGAATATTACTTTTAATTTTTAAGCAACTTTTAAGAACGGTACTCGCGTACGTTGCGTACGGTACTTGGTTTATCCCTAAATACGTTCCTGTATCCGTTTCCTCATATCGTCTATTATCTACCTGTGTAAATTCAAAAACAGGTTAGTTTATTGTTTCATTTAACGTAAAAAATTGAAGCAAACAAACCAAAATCCAAATTCCAAAAATAATATCAAATTTGTCCTTATTTTAGGGTAGTTAGACATTTCCTAATTTATGAGCACATTGACAAATAAAAACATGAAAACGCTTAAGCAATATAAAATGAAAACAAAATTCAAAATGTTTATTCAGCAAATAGGCCTCAAGAGGGGTGTTTTACACGTCGGACATTATGAAGTGAATCTACTAGCGCTTCGGACAAGCTAGACCATCATTGCGGAGGAGAAGCGCCGCAAGAAACTCCAGCAGGTCCTCCGTTTTATACAGCTAGGTACAAATTACAAGCGGAAGTCTCTTTCTAGCAAAAGCAAAGAGACTTCCGCTCGTAATTTGTACCTTTATAAAACAGCTGGGCTCAAGAGCTCTGTACTGGCCTACTTACTGAATAAACATTTTGATTTTTATTTTTTATTGAATAAATGAAGGTCATTTTGTACTAATTAAGTATTATAATACTTAAAAGTAAGTTACATTACAAGTACTTAATAATGTAATTATTATTAAAACTGGAACAAATAAAATCATTACAAATGCAAGGTCAATAACATTTACCTAAAAATAATGACTACCTATAGGAGAACAACACGACGAGGTCTCTACGTCAAAAGCCATAACTAGAATAATTAACTAAAGAACCAGTCCTAATAAACAGACCGGACCCCGCAAACAGCACCCGTTCACGAGTATGAGGCTTGTGATAACGCTAAATTAAGAAGTATCGGGTACCTATAAAACACTAATTCCTTTTCGCTAGAGAAGAAGCACAGTCGTTTCTTGACGTCGATGGACCGAAGGGCCGGCTGAGCGTCCGAGATCCTCGTCTGGATAGCCACCCGCGCCTCGATGCCAAGCCCGTAGATATCTCCCAGGTTGGCGATGTTTGGCGTCTCTGTCGGGTTGTGGAGAAGAATCTGAAAAATAACAATAAACAATTTCTCTGAACCTATGACAGTGTATCGAGCTGAAAACTTCGCAAATTCGTTGCTCTTTCGACACTCCACAGCTTGCGTGAAGTTGTCAGCTTGCTAATAGTTATAGGTGCAGAGAAATCGGCTTTGTCACAACTCACCTCAGCCAAATTAGTCATTGAAAATAAATTGCTAATTTTAAGAGGCGATGGGCGGGGCCCATTGCTCGCAAAACGAATAAGCCTTGCCCAAAGACCATAACAGATCTCAAATAGCGACCGCGTTCTAAAAAGACGCATCCCACAGTGGATCCAAATCGAAAAAACCGGACAAGTGCGAGTAGAACTCGTATGGAAAGGGTTCCGTATGATCCTTTTTTCTATAAGTAAACTGTAGGTACTATTCTAAGCTCAGTATTGTCGGAGACAAGGGGAGAGAAATGGTATATTTTATCTTTAATAACTCTAAAGCTATTTATTTTTAAATTAAAAAATATTGTTATTTTCAAACCCCTTACAAAAAACCCTTTCATGTGGTATGCCACACGGTAGGTACTTTTTTTAATTCTAATTTGCCCCTTAAAAGTGAATCCTATATTTACGTTATACATATTGGGTTACAGATATTGCTAATTATGTGTACCAAATTTCAATGTTATCCTCATTTTAATCGGTCCAGTAAATTTGGAGCATATTGGTTGTAGATGTACAGACAGACAGACAGACACACGAGAAATAGGGGTTACGATTTTTCATTCAGACATACGGAACCCTACAAAGGTGGACATAGGACCAGGAGTGGGATTTAACCCCACACAGTTAACTACTTTGGGTGTAGGTATAGACTCTAGACAGCGGTCCTTGTGGGGGATTTTCAGCGATACTATAATTTGGTCCTGCATGGTAGGTATTGTGATTTTACTAGTTTAGTTAATCATTTTTAAGACAGTCCATAGCAACATTAGTAAGCTGAGCTCGGTGCCTTTGACTGTTGTGACACTGTCCAAGATAGTTACGTGGCAGCAAAGGAGGGAGGCCCTTCTCCAGCGGTGGGATGTTACATTTCAGCGGGCCTATTTAATTATGGTCATGTTTATCGATGTGGATAAGACATCTGTCACTCTCTGACAAGTATGTCAGTGCGATAGTGACTGATGCTTTATCCACCGAGATAAAGGCGATCATAATTTGCCCGCAGGCTGTTAAATATGATAAAATTATTGAGAGCGATTGGCGTTCTTGCGTTCGTCTGTCATAGATTAGGATATGGAACACGTACCTTAAAACTTGGGCTTTTCGTTGAGGCGCAGTAGTATTCAGCTACGTTTGCGTCAAGAACCAAACTTAAACCGTGGTCGGTGCCAACACCTTAAAAATGGTTGTACCTTGTTTCATCGACACTCATTTCATAGAACGTATCACTTCACAGAATTTTCATTTCATAGGCAGACTTTACTAGACGGAGGAGTTTAGACTTTTTTATAGTCACAAATCTAATCCAACCTAACCTACGTAATTAATGTTTAAGATATCCTGAAAACATCAGAGTTTCAGCAGAAAATAGCTTTCGATGAAGTGAAATTAGGTGAAACAATAAGATCTTTGAAAATGTGACTCTTAAAAATAGTAACATTGCTTACACGCATTCAATGTGTAAAACCTGGGTGATAACCTGATGACCCATGATGGGACGGACGTTTTTTATTTCTAAGAACACAAGGACCTAAATATTTGCTTAGAATAAGTAAGTTCAGTGAACAGGTTTGGGAGCCACTTCGTCGGGCTTCATTCGGGAGTCCTACAAATTGATTATACACTACGACGAAATTTAACTCTCCAAATAAGTTTGAAAGACTTACTTTTGGGTTTATTTATGATTTATTAAATTCATTTAATTGGTATTCACCATGAAGAATCTGCTATTTTACAATAGTGACTGGTTACGTTAATTGTTTACTATATTTTATTTTGAAAAGTTGTGATATCAAACCCTATTTTATTTTAAATCAGCATAAAAAACTAATAATAAAAAAAGTTAAAATGATGGTAAGTGTATTCTTTGATACTATGCGAATTTAAGGGTGTTCTTCCTTAGTACGTTCGCTCGTGCACCTAAAATGTTAGGTGCAACTGAGCAATTGATCGCTTGCGTTCTTCCGGTCTAATTTCGTTAATATCTCCTTAGGTAAGATTTGCTTTAAATGATTTTATTTTATTAGTTGTGACGGCACAAGTAGGACAGATATAATCTGTAAACGGCCAATCAGCGTCTTTGCTTACTGAGAAATCTAAATTTTAGTTTTAGTCTAGTTTTCTGTTCCTTATGGTATCGCAAAATTTGCATTACCTCAATAAACTTTAAATATAGTTACGTAAAGTGATTCCAATCTATATTATTAACACAAAAGTAAGTGCGTTTGTTGGTTTTTTCCGATTTCACAACTGAGTCGCTCGAGTTGCGGGTCACAGCTAGTGTGTTTTAGAATCGTTTATGATGACACAGTCGCCATTATTGTTAATGACATAAGAGTTATCAAAGCCAAAGACGATATAGTTATTGGCCTGTAGAATCCCAGCCCTGGTCTAATTGGTCCATCCACAACGGTTTTACCCAGAAAAAGTTAGTTTAGTTAGGAGATATAATACCTTTTGGCCTCCACGGGAATCCGTTATATGGGGCATCGGTCGGGTAACCATCCTCGGGAGTCCAGTCCACAGAGGGCAATGGGAATGTGAAGTTCATGTCATTTAAGGCTTTACTACAAGAAAAAAATACTACTAAAGTCTAGGCAATATTTTTCTAATTTATACAAAGCTACCATCTTTTGTGTTTTAATTTACGGATTACGGAACATCTTGTTGCGGTGCACTACGTTGAAAGTGCAGCACAAGCCTTCGTCGGTGAGCTGAGCGTTGAACAGGTCCTGACAACTCATCTCACTCGAGTCCCAAATGCACATGGCCAACATCTCGCTACATGGTTGAGTCACCTACAAAATAATTTCGCTTTTACTTACAAAGAATCAATTTCAAATAAGTAAGCACAAAGTATGAGTAGCGTAGACAACGTGTTGATGCACTGTAACTTTTGCAATCTTTGGTAAGAAAATGGTTACGATGACTATTAAAGGATTAGGGTAGGACCGAAGAGTTGGCCACGCTAACTCACTCAATTAAATTTTCTATGAAACTTTTCTGTTGGGTCTCGAAAATTAGCCATACAGTTGTAGGGATAATTTTCGTGTCACAACGGATCTTTTTCCACTTTTGTTGTATGGTTAACTATGCTTAACTATGGTCCAACTATAGGTCCTTACCCATTAGCGACAGCTCTATAGCCATCGCTAATCTTACTAACATTGATCAAAAAGGAGCGAAAATAGTTCCAGTCCGCACTATGCGCGATGTCTTTTTCGAAGATTTCTGTATCATCTTGCGTAGTACACAAACTTTCTAGCAGTTTCTTGTCTACGGGGTCCCTGAAATCAAAGATCGGTTAAGCTTAGAGATTAAGAATACCGTTTCATCGTAATTTCATTTCGAAGTCAACTCACCCATTCTTTTTGTACCGCTCGGCTACTGATTTCTTTGCTTGGTTAACGTTACAAACGGTGATGGCTGGGAAGGGTAGGCTTTGGAGAGGCATGTTTTCGGGGTTGATGCTCACGATCATGGGAGACATGCGCCATTTAGCGTACACGTTTAAAATGAAAAATCCAGCGCACACTATAGAGCAGCTAAAAGCTCCCAGCCAGAAGAATCTAGACAAAGAAGTGCACAGGACGTTTGGTTTCTTAACTCATAGGTATAGGCTTACTGCCGCGTCACACGCACACAAAGAAAACCCAAACTGGTGGCACAGCCACCGCTAATAAAATCATAAATAAATAATAATTACCTACTAAATTAAGTCATTTTTTAATGTTAATTAGAAGGCCCACGAGCACTCAGGCCACCTGACAGTAAGTGGAATCAGAAACCCATAGACATTTGAATTCTCAAGACTATAATCATAAGACCTCAAATGCGTTGCCAACTCTCAGGACTAAGATGGAATGCCTCTATGCTAGTAATTTTACCGGTTGTCTTATCCTCACACCGGAACACAGCAATGCGAATACTGTTGCTAGGCGGGTGGTTAATGGATAAGATGGTGGTAAGTAGCAATTCGGACGGACCCTGCACAGGGTCCTACCACCACTAAACATCGCTAATATGTACAAACAAAGGAAATTATGAGCACGTCACTAAATGACGTGACTGAACTTCAGCGTACGGGGGGATTGTTTAGGTAAAGATAAAAACCAACTAGATTTGAGATCACTTAAATTCGATTTGAGAGTCTCCGCAACCATACATAATATGTAAGAACTGACTACGGTCTTGACTGTAAAAAGACTTGCCTTTCAAACCAGGTCAGTTTTTTCTCTCCCACATATCGAAGGCCATGCAATGTAGACGTCAGCAAGTATTCTCTAAAGTCCTTTCGAACACCAGCGGTGGTCCATTCCGGTATTATTGACTTGCTCTGTCTCTCCTGTTATGTTCAACGTGCAAATACAAAGACAAAGACATTTATTGCCAGAACATAGTCGTCGAACAGGATATGCTTATGTTCTACCTTAATTAGGCATGCAATGTTACACAATACAGATCGTTTTTCATCAAAGTGCTCCCGAACGGAGTAAAAATATTTTCGCATGGGCACCTTGTGATTAAATAGGTAACTCATCACTTCATCGAATGTAAAATTTAATCGAATTTCATTGCATCGAACGCTATTTTCTGCTGAAACCATAACGTTTTCAGGGTATATTAAACATTAATTACGTAGGTTAGGTTAGGTTAGATGTTTAAGATACCCTAAAAGCATTATGGTTTCAGCAGAAAATAGCGTTCGATGAAATTAAATTCGATGAAATGATACATTCGATAAAATTATAGACAACCGATTATATGGTCAAATTAATTTAAGGGGCATTTCTGTTATTAGAGTTCGTAAATGATTGTAAATTTGAATTGCCATAAAGTAAGAGTTAACTATGAAAACATTACATTTTGACCGAGGCAAGTATAGTTTATCCTTGAATCTTGTGAAAACTTTAGCATGAGTAGCAAACACATGCATGGCAGAGGCAGTAACGTGGAATACTGTACGTGGCTTGGAATAGTGGTTTAGATGGAGTCAAAAAAATACAGCTCTTACGAGTATACGCCTCTTTTGGGCTACAAATCGTCGTCTTACTTACTCAAACTCGTATCTGCATATTTTTTTGCTCTTGGTAATATCATTTTCATTCACTAATACTTAAGAGGCAATAAGTTTACCAACAGCAAAAAAGATAAGCAGATACGAGTTTGAGTAAGTAAGACGACGAAATGCTTTCTTACAATGTACGGAATTGCCCCATATCAACAATCCGTTACTAAGCTTAGAAGCTTCAAAACCGTATAATATGTGCAACTTCTTTTGAGCAAGTACTAATTAATCTTCTTAGAGCGAAAACAAACTTATGAAGTATAGTATAAATGCCATTAACGTGCGCTTTCCAGTAACAACAATTATCAATAACGATTCCTAGAAAATTTGTAGTTTCAACTTCTTTAAGGCGTTAATTTTTATATTCTGTTTAAATTGTAAGTATGGCTTTTGTGGGTCCTAAATTACATTATATTGGATTTACCTATATTTAATCTTTAATTATTGTTTCCTAACCAGTCAACCACCTTCTCTAGATTATTGCTAATGTCATTGTTATAATTATTTTATTATTATTTTAATTATTTATTATTTATTTATTCATTATTATATTTATTTTGTCCGTTTTAATTATTAACGTTGTATCATCTGCGTACGTTACACAACCGTTGCTTAAATGATCCGGCTGATCGCTGAGGTACAATAGAAATAACCAGGGGCTTAGAATGCTTCCCTGGGGTACCCCGCAGTGACCATGTCTAAAATTGGACCTCATGCGTAAAAGAAACTAAATTTTCCAAGTAATTTAGAAAGTAATCAATTGTTACTTATACTTACTTCACTTCGGCTTCTTGGTAAGGTTCGTTTTTGGTCCCAAACATACCACGGTGTCGGATCTTGACTATTTTCAGTAGTCCAATAGTTTTGCTTGTAAAATAAAAAGTATGATTGAGACATTTGGTAGACCCATAATAATTCTGCCATGATACAATTACGTAAGTTAAAGTATCATCATCATTATCATCTAACATCAAAGCCGGTGCTAAGCACACACCACACAAGCCATACCTTCTTCAAATTTCCCACAGAGTCTTTTCGCGGACGTATTCCGAAATTTTGTTGCGGATAGACCATCATGACACTTCTTACCAAGTTTACACCAAGCCCTGGTCGTAAGAGAACACTCCGAGCACTACTAAGCGGAGTGCGCGCGAAGTGCCAGTAAAACCTAATTCCCCATAGTAAATGTTTGCAGGGTAATCGTTTGATTGCGCAGCTGAATGATAGATCGACCTTGCTCCGCCTCCATTGGTAGCTTTCGATACCACAATTATACATTTTCTAGTTATTTGTCGTCCTGTCCTGATCTATGTAATTTGATTTGAAGTTGCGTTTGTTCGATGTCCAACCATTAATTTTGTTAATTTAGATTGGTTTTTGATAAACATCTGAATAGTTTATTATTAGTAGGTATACCGTAAAGTAAGTCTTTTTATATCAGATGCAACGTTTGTGTCAGTTTAGATCGAATTTTGCAGGTAAATTTTGAACCAGTTCCCGTTAATGGTATGGGCTACATGTGTAGGTAAACCCGATAACAATGCGATATTATGGTATCTAATACCTGATTATGGAGTCGGAAGGTGGTGACAGGATGTCCGCTATTCTTAACGTAGGTAGATCCACTGTGTGGAGTTGGGACTCATTAGTTTGATCTTGATAAACAGATAGTGAATTTGCCAAAAATGAAAATTTCGACATACATTTATTTAGTCAAATATTGGTGTCTTAAAAAGATTTTTACACAGGCCTTCTGTGTGCGAGCTCCCGTAGATAATGAACAATTCCAAAGTCATTAAATAATAAGTTAATTAATAATGATTAATTATCTTATTATAAGTTAATTAATAATGATTAATTATCTTATTATTCGATGACATATTTTGGCAATGGCCAAAATACCCACTAAGTTTTGTCTAAGGTATGTTGTCTGTCGGGTTCATGACGGTTCTAGTCATGAAGGGTGGGATGACGCAGTTTATGGAAATAGGAACATTGGCATAGATTAGCAAAAAAGAGTTTCGAAAATATAAGAGTGCCATTGGCACCCTCATAACGGGAAAAACTGGAAATATGTCTGCTTTATGTGGCTGTTATCACTTTAGAATATCGTAGGTCCAGCCGCCACAACGTTAAACACTCTGTGCCAAGCTATTAGGTGTTCTAACGAGCTAACGAGTTCTTGACCTCCGCCTTAACCACGAATTCATTACTTTACTAACAAGAAAGTTGGTATTAAAAAGGGTTGCCCTAGTTAGTAGTAGGGTAGTGAATAATGGCGCTGCCTACAAAGCTGGTGGTCTCGGGTTGATTTCAGATAATATTTTAGTTATTTGTTTATGTAAAACCCAACCCCGTCCGTTGTCTAGAACTCAGTTAACAGACTACTAGTGAGCATTATCGTAAGGTGACAACATTCACAAATGGTCAGTTCACTGTGCTGCAGATGGTACTACAAGCCTAGAGCTAAGTTTATCACTAGGTAATTTTTTGTGTGATTGTTTGTCAATTCCATTCTTTATTGTTTAAACTTCAATAGGATTAATAACTTACACACCTATAGCATTTTGTGTCAGTCCTACTCGTAGTTTGTATATAGGTAGGTACTATATGCATAGGTACCATGTAATTTGTTGGTAATTTGTAGAGCAGTGTCAACAAAGTCTTCGCAAACACTGTACTCTTTGTTGACAATGTTAGTTTTGTCTTGATTGTTCACATTAAAAACACGAAAGCGCATTCTAGTATCGATTCATTATCAAAGTTCGCGGAAATAACTCGAATGACCGTTCAGTTCGAAGCTCCGATTAAACTCTCTTAGATTCCTACTGGCCCCTATTTCACCATCTTGAAAATGACACGTGACAGGTGACAATTCGGTATACGTTGCAAATTTAACACGCTAATACATCACTGGGTTTCATATAAGCTGCGCCAAGTACACTAAAATGTCACTTGTCACCTGTCATTGTCAGTTTGGTGAAACAGGGGGCTGGCCATGTCCGATATTACACAATAAATTTAAAAGGGTACGAGGTTTGCTCAATAATTTCAAACTACCAAATGTTTTCCGTTTCATATAATTCGTTATTACGCATACATACGGTATTATGTACAAAATATCATTCAATATAATTTTATAAAAGTAACAAAAAGCCACAAGAATAGAAGAGGCTGACGCACTTGCACTTTGAAGTGTTTCTAAACGAAGAAGAGATCGGAGGAAAGGAGAGGGCGCTCCGGCGGAGAGCTAGCGCTGGACGGCGCTCGCGGGGAGCGAGTCAGGGGTTAGCGCTGCGCCGGCGCGCGGGGAAGGAGAGAGGGTTCACCAGTGCTGCTGGTGCTGGGGGGCTTGCGGGGGAGCGGCGTGCGCGGCCTGCGCGTGGGCAGCCAAATGCGCGGCGCGCGCGGCGGCTACCTCAGGGGTGTCCAGGATGCCAGAGCCATCGTGGGACAGCCTGATGTTAGCGGCCTGGTGGGAGGGGGCACCCTGCCATGAAGGAGCACCGTTCCACTGCTGCTGGGCGGGAGCGTTCCACTGCTGGTGGGCAGGGGCGTTCCATTGCTGAGCGGGAGCGGACCACTGCTGAGCTGGGGCGGCGGACTTAGCGGCAGACAGGGCGGCGAGGTGGGCGGCGCGAGCTTGCGCTACCTCAGGGGTCTCGGCTACGGGAGCGGGGCCGGCGTTCCACTGCTGGTGGGCGGGAGCAGCGTTCCACTGCTGGGCGGGGGCGGCGTTCCACTGTTGTTGGGCGGGAGCGTTCCATTGCTGGGCGGGGGCAGCGTTCCATTTGGGCTGCTCAGCGCGTTGCCAGTACTCCTCGCTATCCCAACGGGGATCGTATGAGCCATCGTCCTGGGGGTTGGGGTTGTTCTGGTTGGCCTGCTGCAGAGCGGAAAGGTGGGCGGCACGCGCTTGCGCTACCTCAGGAGTGTCGAGGATGTTGCGTCCGTCCTGGGATAGCGCGATGTTGGCCGGGGGACCGGCCCAGCCCTGGGAAGCCTGGGCTCCGCACGCCAACGCCAAGCAAGCTACGATAATCTGTAAACAACAGGCGAAAGGTCAAAAAGGTGTTTTTGCTCGCATGCAATACCTATGCCAGTAGTTTGATATTAATGGTAGCTTTATGAATCTAGGTGTTGATTTTATGTTTTGATATAGGAGATTTAAATAACAGCTTGTAATAACTACGGCTATAGTCAATTGATAGAGCCTTCTAACGAGATAATACTGCGAGTTATAGTCCAGTATCGTGTCTAATTGCAGGCCGCGCCAGCTTCTCGCCACGTTGTAGAACAAGTTACGAGTACACTCGGGTTTGTATAATTGTGGCACCCGGCGATAGGCCGCCCTCGATACAGTCAGGTGTCTGTTGTCTCGCAATGGTTTGGTACTTTGTTTGTATTAATTAACTACTGGTAACAAGAATTTATCCTGATACAGGAAAATCAATACTAATTTAGCCATAGGGTTTAAATTATTTGTGCGTTTTGGTAAAATCTTGTTCTGTGTTTGAGCATGATCTGTGCGGGTACCGCTTTTATAATATAGTTAGTCTCTTATTTGTTTAAATATTCAATTTAAATATCTTTAGCGAGTTTCATATAATTAATTAAAGGTATGCTAAGTAATGGTTCAGTCTGTAACGAACTTTTTGATGGCATCAACAAGTGCTGTATGAAGAATTCAACTTGAGTGATGAGCCCAGAGAGATAAAATAAAACGCTTTTTTTACAATAAATAAGTATTGCATGTACATAGAACGTGGAGTCAACTCCCGACAGCTGTGTCCGTATATTACAATGTATATTATTCAATTGCGTAATTTGTGGTTATTTAAGCACGCTTAATATATGTAAATCAATGCAAATATACTAAAGCTTGGCTGCAATAATGTTTATGGTCTAGTTATAGTTTCATTTGCTGCCATATCTGATGGCTTTGTAATAGAATTTTATTGTATTTGTACATAAGTAAGCATAACGTGAAATGGACTCAACCTGTCTTTCTTAAAAATTGTTCTAAGCTTCAAATGGGTTTGGCTTAGAAATTCGTGGAATTGACGACAAAGTTCACTAAAGTTCAACTAAGAATTGCGGCAGGAATTTGGGAAGTGGACTCTTTAAACTTGAAAAGTCTAAATGATATAAATGGTGGCACTTGTAGATTAAGTCACGCCTACGTATATGAGTAGCAATGTTCCAGTTGAACGATTCTTGCTTATTTTACTCGAGGCAATGAAAATTTAATGAGATGAGTGCATAGGTAAAGAATTTGCGTCAAACCTAAGTTCAGAACCGAGCAATGATGTCAGGGCTTGTGGTCGGTCGATCGCGGTCACCTAGCCCGATCTAGATCTCCCCCTCACCACAGTAACATAATCGAATTGCAGATTTACTCGTTTCTGCAGTTTTAATGCCTTACATTGATCCATTTCTAATACTCTTTCATGGAAAGCCAGTGTAGTTTATGGTCACGTTTGCCTGAATTGCGCAACAACTTGTCTTCTTTCGATAAAAAACAACTAGGCGTGAATTACTTTTAAAGTCTTATCTTTAACTTAATTCAAATTTAGGAATGTGAATGTCCGCTCTTGCGCGTGACGTTGCAAAATATATGATTAAAATCGCAAGTAGTTGGCTCTGAGAATGCGAGCACATCCTTGGATCCCAGGCAAGTAAGATATGGTGAAATTAATGTACTTATTGTAGAAATTAATAATTTAATTAGAACATGTAACTAGGAAATAAGGTCAGATTTTAATCTAAACAATAGGTAATTTCAATTTATTATGTTCATTGAATCGTAACGTTGGGTTTAATTACGTTTTGTGTTGGTTATAGGAAGTCTGTGAATAGTTCGGTGACAATGAACTTCTGAATCACTTGCAAAACGAACAAAAAATTACACTCGAGCTCTAGGCGTGGTGGCATGCGCCTTCCAGTCTAAACTATAAGATGTAGCGACTTTTATTAATATATAATGCAACTTTTATCGCAGAAGACAGCATTTCCTATTTTCTGTGAAAGTCAAGATAAAAATAGGTAATGCTCCAATATTGTGTTATCGTTATTTTTTTCTGTTCGAAAGCGCAGGCGCACCGCGTACTCTTACGCATTATTCCAATAAAAGTAAGTCCGTCAAGTGAGCGGCGTCAAGGTCTGAAGGCCTGCCCAAGGTCGCAGGAGCAGGAAGCAAGCCTTCCGGAGCTGCCCACGCCACAAACCGACCCTCACATGTCTCGTTACCATTTGCACTTTCCATAATACTGCACTTTTTGCGGCTCCACTTGTTGATTGACAGCCGTAGCTAATCTATCGAGCTAAATGAATGTCCAAGAATGCTAGGAAAAACTTGTAGAGGCATAATTGTAATCCACTTTGGATGTAATAAACGCCGTACGTGACTGCAATAAGATTTTAATCAGAATTGTTTTGATGCAAAATAAACTACTTAGACTTGTGCAGTTATAAAATTCAAATTCTGCTTAATTATCTCCATTTCCTTATTAACATTTTAACTTCCTTTTTCTTTCGGAAGGTTGAACTATGTCCATTTATACTTCGTAGTAATGCAATAGTTTAGTACCATCAGCAACACAGTTTACTCACCATTTGTAATCTTGTCTCCCTACAATAAGGCTCTCTAGTGGTCAGTTAACAGTTATGCTGTTCGTATAAGTAATTACTTTATGATAAAAAAAACGCTGATATAAAGTTGAACTCAAAAGTTAAAGTTGCTTGTAAGATTATTCATACTTCGCAAATTTTAAGTAGACTTTTAATAAATTCAATATTGACAAAATAAAGTGAGACATTCAAGTGTTAACTGCGCCATAAATCTCTCGCGACACCACTCTACCATCATTGTCCGCGGTTTATTGATTTTTTCAAGCCGCTGACATTTATAATAGTTTCGCATCATTTTACAAGTAATACAAAAAGTAATGTCGTATTTATCGAGTCGAAGTACTTTTTAATACAACGAGATATCAACAATCGACCTTCTGAAAAGTGGTTTGCATTTAAAGTAATGGCTGATGCAATGCTCCCACGTGATGCGTCACACGTGTGGAGAAATTAATGGACGAAAACGCCTGAAAATAAAGGGCGAATGGAAAACAAAGAAAAGTTACATAAAGATTAAACCCTAGCAATACTGGCTGCAGCGGTGGGTGTTTTACGTATAATTATAATTAGGATATCGATTAAATTGCCGCGGGGCGGTGCGTGGGCACTGGGCATGCCCTTCTAAATCTGTGCGCGGTGGAATGCAGACAAAAAGCCCCAGTGAGCGGCGAGGCTGGCGACACCCAAGCACCCGCAGCTCGCCTGGGTGCGCCGACACCAACAAAGACATGACCACCCTCACAAACCCGCTGCACATAGCAATAATGATAGACGACACAGCTCTAATAATCTGGATTTGAACTGGGTAATGTTTGACAGCTTCAGTGACAATAGTTCATACCTTGACAATAGCTACAAGCACAGTCGTAAAAACAAATCAAACGACACACAAATAATCAAAATCATTGAAAGATAAATACCGATTATATCACAAAACTAATTCAAGAGTCATGAAACTGACATTATTATAATAATAAAGATATCGTGGACTTTATAAGATTCAATAATGATATTCGTCGAGGCAATTGGAAACGAGGAGGTGGACCGAACTGTTGACATTGTGGACGTAAATGAAGCATGAACAGGCGGGACAGAAACAGAACAGGGCCATAGCGAGCGTGGGTGGTGCGAACTAGTAACGCAATGCTCATAATGTCGTGCAGACTGCAGGCGAAATGTATTCCTTTACTGCTATTGATATGGTTTTAAATGGATTCAGCAGTAGGTAATGGCCACAACAGCTTCTTAATCTTGAAATTAGGTAATTTGGGAGCACGTGTTTTTTTTTTTTTGTGTTGTTTCATTACAGAAGAAAGTTGTCAACCAAGAACTAGATTAAGGCGTTACCAGTGCCAGTTAGTTGCTGGTTGGTCACTTCAATAGTTTATATAGTGTTTTGATATGCCTCGTTTGTTTATTTGTTTTAGCTACTTAGTAAATTTACAGGCACGATATCTGACGCAAGTCTTTAAGAAAATTCTCACGTTTAAGACAAGTAAGGCAATTTACAATTCGTCGTTAGAATGCAATTATGATTTAAATATCTAGGTGGTCGTAAGTTATTTTAATCTTAAGTTGATTTAATGAATCGCTAGAGGCAATAATTTGCATTTAAATACTATCGGCAATCTTATCGCCAATCTTATTTCCTATTAGGCTCTAAAAATAATTCATCAATTTCAAACAAACCAATAAATAATGATAGCAATAGTTGAGCAAACACAAATATTTGATGATGTAAGTTGCAATTTGATCTCGTTAAGTTTAAGTAGCGCAATGTCATTGTCAAAGTTGCGAATAAGTACTGAGCAAGTGAAGGTTAAGTTAGTCACTAAATACTTGTGATCGGCTTGTTAATTAAAATCCAAGACTTTCTTAATGACATCTATCATAGGCTATTGTTTGTTGTTTCAAATCTACTTAAAATTCTAGTTTTAATCATGTATGTACTGCATCACTGTAACTTCCGCAGTGATTCAACGAAAGTTTTTATTGCTCTACTTGCGTACAACTGGTATGTACTCGTAGGGCCTCTATTGTTTAAATCCACGTCATTGTCATATTGTTATGATAGCATCTGGCAGTAAAGGCAGCCCTTTTGAAAAAGTAATAAGGTTTCGAGAGCAAGATGTGTAAAAAGAAAACAAAGTGTACTAATAAGGCTTTGATCTAATATGGGCCGTGCTTCCGATTTTAGTTCTTTCCGTCGCTAGTTCTGTCAATCTTGCCCTGCCCTGATTAACGAGGCGGTACACAATCACGATGATTATGCCTCTACAGCAGTAAGGACAGGTCGCCCTTGCCATAAAGATCAATATCTCCGCGATTGGTCAACTTTCAATGACATTGGTGCGGAAACGAGTTGGGTTTCGTTTTGTGCACTCGTTTTTCGAACTTTACCGCGCTGGTTTATTGTTATTGCAAAAATTTAGTGATTTACTATAGAGCTGACTCAGAATAAGTTGGCCAATAGACCCGATACATTTTATTTGACCGTAGCACGCGTAAATTTGAACGACTATTTTGCCCCATGCAATAATTTTGCGTAAGTCTGCTCGATTTTTACAGCTATATTCTCTCTAGTGTTTTTCAAAGGTGGTTCAATGATACATTTACGCAATGATGTAACATTTATGTAAGTATTGAACAATTAGTTCATCGATAAGGCGTGGACTGTAAAGATGAAAGTGGGCCTGATAAACATAATAAGCGGTTGGAAGCTCGGTGGCTTGCACGGCAAACTGTTGAAGCCTGCTATCTACCATCTTTAACCGATGTACAGTCGCGTCTAATAACGAAATTGAATTACTTCCGTCAAAAAAGGAGATATCATCATTTTGAACTCTTAGGTCATCTGTACTAAAAAAAAATCAAGTAAATTTATAAATAAGTAACAAGTAAGATTTAACTAGGTACGATCGCCGTGACATATATCGGACCATATAAGGTGTTCTTTATTAGGGTACTTTATTAGTATTAAGCGTCAGATATTCTTTACATCACATTTTTTGTTCTAATTGATGGTAACGAGTGTTACGACATATTATTTCTTTAGAGTCAAGTAAATCGTGTCGAGTGTTATCCATGAATGTTTTTCAAAAAAGACGTTATGCGTAATAATTATTATATATCATGAATTGTACTGTGACGAGTTATAAGGTAGCAAATGAAATTCACTATCGAATACATTATACTCTTTGCGGGTACATGAAATAGATAGTGGTTAAAATTAACTACTAAAACTTACGAATTTCTTGGGCGATTTACATGTTAATTATTTTGCATTATGCACTGTTATGAGTTTTTCAACAGAGCATAAATAATTATTTTTTAAATTCCTGGCAATGACCCAAGCAGTCGCGTGCCGACCTCACGTGCCGCGCCGCTAACTTTTTAATTTTCGACACAGGCCTAGTTGCTCACGTCATGCCTGTTAACGACATGATTATGACAAACCGCATATTTTTTAATACTAAATGAAATGAATGCTAGGAAATGGCTAAATACTCATAATTTGATGATAATGGGCAAATTTGCAGTAGCACCGGTTGGTTTACTTTGTAATTGATTTGTGTCATCACTGGTGAATTATGTCTGAGGATTACAGATCATGTAATTATAACAAATAATTTTGTAACCTCACAGTAATTGATTGACTTCTTGAATTTTACCTTTCGTCTCTCTCTTTAGTTTTCTTGTCGAGCTTTAGATATAATCGTTAATTCTGTTAGCTAACCGCATATTTGTATATATTTAGTATGTGTATATATTTAATTTATATGTAAGTACCCACGTTTAATTATACTACTTGTATTGTAGAATATTAAAAACAAATAATAGTAAGTACATTTTTCCAGATTTATGTAAGGGAAAATATTGATACTTTATGGCACTACCTACTTTTGATTTCTGTTTTATGGTTGACTGG
This sequence comes from Acleris holmiana, assembly GCA_949316455.1. NCBI lineage: Eukaryota > Metazoa > Arthropoda > Insecta > Lepidoptera > Tortricidae > Acleris > Acleris holmiana. The sequence goes on from OX438783.1 coordinate 7,705,262, forward strand.
TAGAGAATGCTTGTAGCATTAAGTCCGCCTTTTGTACACTATGTAATTTTGTGCATAAAATATTTAATAAATAAATAATTGACCTAGTCCCAAACTAAGCTTTAGGCTTTATACGGGAACTAGACCACAAAGAACGTAATTAGAAAATATCCAGAATCGAAAACAAATACTAGCGCTCATCACACATATATTTGCCCACACCGGGAATCAAACCCTGGACCACTATGATACAATTAACCAGCTGGTAGGGTCACTAGTGTCACTACAAAATAGGCTAATTGCGTCATGCTTCATTAAATCATCACTAAAATAAAACAAAGTCGCTTTTTCTGTCCCTATTTTTTTTTTTTTTTTTTTTTTTTTTTATGGCATCGAGAAGGCAAAAGAGCACACAGGCCACCTAATGGTAAGTGGAAACTGTGACCCATAGACATTCGCATTCTCAAGACTGCAATCTTAAGACTGCAAATGCGTTGCCAACCCTGAGGACTAAGATGGAATGCCTCTATGCTAGTTATTTCACCGGCTGTCTTATCCCCACACCGGAACACAACAATGCGAACACTGCTGTTTGGCGGTAGGTTAATGGATAAGATGGTGGTAGCAATCCGGACGGACCCTGCACAAGGTCCTACCACCCGCCCCGCCCATTTACCCAAGTATGCTTAAATCTTTAAAACTACGCAACGGATTTTGATGCGGTTTTTTTAATAGATAGAGTGATTGAAGAGGAAGGTTTATATGTATAATACTTTAATCCGGAGCGAAGCGAGGGCGGGTCGCTAGTTATTATTAATTTATGACTAGATATCAAATTCTAATATAAATTTCTTTGTCAGTTTGTCGTGTCTGGCAATGTCATTCAAGTAAGTTTGTAAGTTCTTTGGTTAGTTTTTATTATTTTATTTGTCTTGTTAAATCTTATAAACTTTACAAAAATCCTAATAAAATATGACTTTTTAACCTTTTATTGAACTAAACCTTAAAGAATAACCCTCTTATTCAAAAAGGCACAATAGTTAAAGTGGGTATATTCTTCGGCCTTATCTTTTATGGTGACATTTGAATTAGACAGAAAGTGATAGAGCATATTTTAACTAATATAGGTTTATAAGGGGTAAATCGTTAACTGTCTATTAAACAAAGAAAATTCTTATTTCGACTCTTGAATTACGAGTATTTAGTGGAATTAAAATACGCTACCGAGTTTGAGTAACCCCTAGGATTTATTTTTGTTTGCAATATAAAGTCTCGTTTGTTTATTAAACAAGGTGTAAAGATTAGTTCACTTGTTCGATTTCCGATCGATCAGGGGTCAGGTATCCCGCGGCGCCGCAACCAAGAGTTGGGCAAGGCTCAAACAAAGCACAACTGGTTAGGTATCTGATCCAACAATAAATTGAGTTATCGTCGATACGGTGCGGGCGCACCATTAATCACTCGAACGGGTACAATTTGCATAAGTGATCTACGACACATCATTAGATCAATATAGATCAACTGTCCGTTTGTATTTGGACTTAATTAAATTGAAACTTTTTTATTGAATGTATTTGCGATACAACATTGAATGCAATCTAGCCGTAAGGCTTTTAAGTATGTTATGTATAGCTCAAAGTAGATTAGCGTTAATAATATTTCGGTTCTTTTTTAAATCACACATGTCACTATGAAATTTAATTTTAATTATATTAGTGGACTTACCATAGGGTTCATTTTGAAAGGATGTTAGCACAGTGAAAGAGATAGTTCGTTAGCGAGTGATCGATATAGCGCTGCTGGAAGACTAGTATCTTCCAGGACTCGCTATGTTGAAGTGCAACTTGCGTCTGAGTTGAATGAGGGCGAGCGCGCTTTTATACTGCGCTCGCGCAGAGGGGGTGCGGCGTGAAAGTGCGGGACCACAATGCGCCATTGATAATAGAATATCATTTCAATGGCAGTGCGTAGCCATGGTGGTGCGATTTTAGTGATATTTTGACTCTCGCGCATTGATTGATTTGTGTTTGTAATTTTAAGCGTTAGAAAAATGTATAAGGATTTGTTTTTTGTTTAATTAAAATTTTAGAGTCAAAAGTAACGTATTTAATATAGTTTTTTGGTTACCTTTTTAAACTAATATTTTACTTATTCCTTTCAAACAATCCACTTGAACTATGGTTTGGAAAAAATATGTGGATTTATATCAATTACACTTTTTTTTAAAGATAGTTTTTTGTTTTGTGAAGTTATTTACTCTAAGATACTTCCACGAAATATAGGAAATACTGAAATTGCTTGATCAATTTGATATAATCCTAAACAAAAAAAAATGTGTGGATTATGTATGAGACTAAAACAGAGAAATCTTAAATATCTTTATTAGACAAATGTATTTTTTATGAAAATCAGACCATCCTCTTTAAAGCAATAATATTAGATGAGGTAATTAGGTATTCAAAAAGAAATGGAGAATGTGCCGTAGAGGGCGCGTAGCGGTGTAGCGCCCGTAGCACCGCTACAGGCGGGCTCGCTTCGGTATTAACCGGTGTACGCTTCAGTGATTGACGGACCCTTCTTATCAAATAATATAATTTATTATCGTAGATCATACTTTAATGAAGTGTTAAGTCGTAAACTAGGTCGGTCGCTGTGATAACTAAAAGATCAGCGCGTGCTTATTTGATTTGTGACTTAGGAATACGTATTTAGAGTGTAAAAACTTTATTAAACAAAAAAATACAATTATAAACAGCCATTTTTTTTAAAAATAAAATTTAAGACTACTGGCGAGTGTTTGAAACAGAGAGTGAACTAAAATATTACTAACGTTATGAAGAAAAGGGAAAAACATTGCAAAATTCGAGTGAAAAAAGTGAACTGAATGCCTTATTGACGTTCAGGGGGGTTATTATGAGCTAGCTTTGCAGTTCATTTCACGGTGAGCGTAAAGGACAGAGCTATGGCAGTTATATAACTCTGTCCTTTTCTCTGAGCGTAAACAGAACTGCATAGTTATGTTATAATAATATTATGAGCTAGCTTTGCAGTTCATTTTACGGTGCGCGTAAAGGACTGAAATATGGCAGTTATATAACTCTGTCCCTTTCTCTGAGCGTAAACAGAACTGCATAGTTAGTTTATAATAACCCCCAGATTGTTTTGTTTAAGAAACAATTTAATTTCAACTTCTGTCAGAAAGAGACAATAGAAAAAAAAGGCTTGGAACTAACTGGCTTCTCATGAACCACATATCGACGGTTCTGTGACTCAACCTCGTATATAGAATATTGTCCGGTATAAACTGACACTCCCTAAGTACGCGAGCACATACTTAATGCGTGTCAGTTTATACTGGACAATATTAAATATACGAGATTGAGTCACCGTCGACATGATACATCAATATTTTCTCCTTGATCTGATACGTTCACGAATCAAATGTGATCAACTTTTTTTGACTTTATACGGAATTAAAATTGCACTCCCGTAGTGTGTTAATACAACTCATATAAAACGTCTTCGAAAATAAAACTAAACAATCTGGGGGTTACCATGACATGGCTTAGCAATTCAGTTTAGGATGAGCGTAAAGGACATAGCTACAGCAGTTATATAGCCCTGTCTCTTTCTCTCACAGTAAACAGAATTGCTAAGCCATGGAACCTGTACAGCGAACCTGTCAATATCATTCACACCACTGGACCTCACCAACCAACTCATTCTACTAAGCATATTATCTTCACCCTTGAATTAAGTTTGGAAAAAGATAGCTTGTCCCTTGCGGTAAATATGAATACGATATCTCGGTCACACCGACGTTTCTTGATCTAGCCACAAAATAGGATTCCTTGTCGGTACAGTCACCGTCACAAATATCAACGAACTTTATAGTTGTTAAAATGAACCTTAAAGGTTCGTGAGGTTACCCTTAATTTGGCAAAAAATAAAAAAGTCGTGAATTCAAACCCTATTTGATTTTGAGCCAGCATAAAAAAATATCAATTAAAAAAATACAAAAAGTGAACATTATGTTATGTCAAGTATATTGGACACTATCAAATGAAGGGTTAAGACACACACATTTCGCGGAACCCCCGTTGTGAAAGTGTAATAATTGACGAGCTTTAAGTTTTATTAAATGTATTATGTATGTTAAGCCTGTAACACATTTGTAAATATGGGCCTCGTTACCTGAAATAAAGGTTTTGTAATACATGATAACGATAACGACACCTTAGTCTAGTCGGTAGTGACCTGGGCTGGGATTCTACACGGTAATAACGACATCGTATTTGACGTATTGTCAACATTTGTCTAGCGGTCAAGGGTTCAAAACGCGGTACGGGTAAATATTTGTGTGATGAGTCTTGGATGTTTTTTATGTGTTTAATTATGTATTTTTCTATGTAAGTAAGTTTATCGTTGTCTAGTACCCAAAGTACAAGCCTAGAGCATAGATTGGGCAAAAGTTAATTTGTGTTAGATGGTCCCCTAATATTAATTTGAATTCAAAGTACACTTAGCCCAGCTTACAACTATTCTCGAAAACCAATATTCAAAATATATTTTCATAATCCGAGTAAGAGGAATAGTTGACAAATTTGTACAATTTACAGCTGAAGTAGTGGACACAGCTCAAAATTAACTAACACGAAATTAACTAACAAAAATAAAATTAAAAGAAAGTACGAAACAAATTATTATACGAAATAAATTAGGGCCTACTTTTTTTTTTGTAACAAGTGCCAACACTCAGTAACAAAGAATGCTCATGTTTAACATAAAATAAAATGATAAAGAAGTAAATTGTGTGTTTGTTTGTATGTTAGTGCGTAGACATGGTTATAGCGAGTCAAGTTAGGCCAGATGGCCGAGCTCTAGGTAAATGATTATCATTTATAATGTATGTGTATTCATTGTTGAAAAAACATATAAATTATTGATAAGTTATCGACAGCATTAAAATATGTGGTGTATAATCTTATAGTGTAACTTTTTGCTCGGTGGTCTCTCGACCTAGAATGACGGCTAATAAAAAGTTACTCCGCCGAAACACGCACATCGAGATCATTAATTGATTGTGCAAACTCCGCGCGTTTGCAGTCGCCTTAACGACGCTCGCGCCGTCATGACACTCATGACTTGTTGCTAATTGCGATAAACTTAACACGTTTTGATTAATATTGATTAATTGAGAATTAATCGATTTTCCAATAAAAATCTTGAAATGTAGAGTACGTTATTTATTTTGGTATCTGTTTTAACTTCTTTTCTTTGTAAGGTAGTCTGGTAAAGATCGCTATGTAGCAATAAGACCGACTGATGACTCACTTTGTAACATTTTATTTGTAGGTATTTACTTTCCAAGTTGTATGTTGTGTTTAATAAATAATATTTGTACGGTATTGTATTATATTGTTTTGTTATAACAGGTTGCTTTCAAAAAGATGGCAATGCCAAATGACAGTTGAAGGTTTAATGGTAGAAATAATGGAGTTTTTTTTATAAGGTTGGGACTCAATTGATAATTGATAGAGTTATTTCTTAAGACATGACGTCGTATAGTCGGAATTGATGCGTTTCATTTGAAAATGTCGAAATTACACAATATTTATTACAAACAAAATGCATTATAAAAACTCCGAAATATAATTATGTATTAAAACACGAAGATACAATATATTAAATACGTACATAAACGTTGTTTGTAAATAACTTTATCTGTGAGTATACGAGTAATTCCCGTGTTGACAATTTTCATGTGACAGTTGGTGACAGTTACTACGTAAATGCGCTTTAGCCATCGGCACCTCAAGGCAGCTCAGCGGGAATTTATTCTCTGTAGGTACTTTATTGGTCCCCCACTGAGAGACGACAATCGCGTTTTAATCCCCCAGCAGTGTCGTTTATTTTATTTCATGTAATTACTTTTCAATTTCGAAACCGAATCTCTTCCATCATTAAACACATTCAGAACCAAATACACGATATGATGTCAATTCTGTATGGGAATCAATACGTCTGGTACTTAATGTGTAAAGCGATTTTTTATCGATTTATTGGTCCGCATATTTGGATACGTGTAAGGTGTGTTTTAATTACAAATTGATTTTAAATTGTAAATACGTTAGTTGGATCGGGTATGAAGGTGATCCGCTCGTTGGGCTGGTGACAAATTGATGTTTTTAAGTTTCAATGGACACCTACTCCTACCTAAAGTAAGTAAAGCGCGCTCCTGAAGAGCTCTAGGTTTGTACTATGGGTACTAGACAACGATAAACATACTTTTATAGAGAAATATATACTTAAATGCACAGAAAACATCCAAGACTAGGGAACAAATACTCGTGCTCATCACAAAAATATCTGCCCTTACCGGGATTTGAACCCAGGACCCCTAGCTTCGAAGGCAGGGTCACTACCAACTAGACAAGCGTGTCGTCAAATATCAACAAAACGCTCTAAAGTTTGTTAATAATGTTCATTCTGTTAATAATATAGGTAGTTACGATACAAAAAAAAACCGGCACTCAAAAGTTCACAGCCACTGGGACCTATTGATGAAATTAAAAAAATAGTCGCGGTAGGACCCTGTGCATGCTCCGTCCGAATTGCTACCACCATTTTATACATTAACCAACCGCCAAGCATCAGTGTTCGCATTGTTGTGTTCCGGCGTGGGGATAAGACAACCGGTGAAAATACTAGCATGGAGGCATTCCATCTTAGTCCTAAGGGTTGGCAACGCATTTGAGGTCTTAGGATTATAGTCTAGAGAATTCAAATGTCTATGGGTCACAGATTCCACTTACCATCAGGTGGTCTGAGTGCTCGTTTGCCTTCTCTTTATCATAAACAAAAGTTTGTATTGTAAGTAGAAATCTCTTTCCAACAGTATGAATTAAAAATTAACTTCCACTTGTATTACAAGTTACATGCTTTTTTAGTTGACAACACACTAAAATAATATTTAGAATATGGTGCCTGTGATGGAAAGGAAATAAAATGATGCCCCATACTCCGTATTTTCGCGAGTTGTCTAGAAAGCTCTCCATATGTATTTTCCCCGACTGCGAAATGTCTAGGGCAATGATTATGATGTGATACATTAACGGCCGCACTCAGAGTGAGTTAGCGATGATAATGGGCCCGTTTATCAAACGCTTGTAACTTGTACTACAAGCGGAAACCTCTTTCCAATAATATGCAAATATATTGACGACACGGTGGCCTAGTTGGGAGTGACCCTGCCTCCGAAGCCAGCGGTCCTGGGTTCAAATCCCGGTAAGAGCAGATATTTGTGTGATGAGCGCGAATATTTGTGCCTGAGTCTTGGATGTTTTCTATGTATTTAAGTATTTATTTCTCTATATAAGTATGTTTATCGTTGTCTAGTACCCATAGTACTAGCCTAGAGCTTAGTTTGGGACTAGGTCAATCTGTGTGAGATTGTCCCCTGATATTTATTTATTTTTTTAAAGACTTTTACTAGTATTGCTAGTTACAAGTTTTTGATATACTGGCCAAAAGTTGTTCCTTAGTAATTAACTAATGATACTTGTATTTCACACACTAGTTTGAAAAAGGAATGTGTTAATTGTATCTAAAATATCTCTCAGTACGGCGGTTACTACTGAACTACTAGAGCGATTGTAAGTGGGATGTATCTATCTTATCTTATATTTCAGTTGGCCCTTTCGGATACACTTCAACCCCTTTAGGATCTTTTGGGCTGGTTTCCTTACGATGTTTTTCCTTCGCCGTAAGAGCATCGGGTAATGTAATTAAGTTTCTGCTTGAAAAGTATCTAGGAATAAATAGGTAGTTATAGGTACACATAATATATACCAATAAATAAATAAATTGTTAATTAACTGGAATGTATTGACAGCTAAATAGGCTAAGAGCCCTTTCACACTAGCCTTTTTGTCGGCGGTTTCTCGGCGGAGCAGGAACGCGACCGGAACGCTGCGAGCACGCGACGGAAACGCGATGATAAGAATTGCAAAACGCGGCGTGCACGTCGCGATTTTTCATCCGCTGCGGCACGGTCGCGTGCACGCCGCGTTTTGCAATTCTTGTCATAATCACGCCGCGTTTTCGTCGCGTGCTCGCAGCGTTCCGGTCGCGATCCCGCTCCGCCGAGAAACCGCCGACAAAAAGGCTAATGTAAAAGGACTCTAAAGATATTTTTTTTTTTTTAATTTAAGTTATTTGTACATGCTATGTAACCTGTAAGACATACCTCTTTTGACACGTAATATTATTTTAAATATTATCATTATAAAATCTCAATCTGAATCTGTTAGAAAAACTTATTATGGTACATGGTTACCGCGGGGGTTCAAACTCGGTACCTAACGATCACGAGTTAACCCTCTAAGCCACTCTAAGCCATCGACGCTCTTCATTAGGTTGTAATATGATTCGTCAAGAATATTCTTGACGAATCTTATTTAGGCGAGTCTTATTTAGGCTTTACAGGGTTGACTTGACGTAAACATCAAGGTAAAGGAATGTCAATTATTTATACCGGCCTAGATATTAGTATTAGAGTGAACAAAGGTATTGATGATACTATGGCTAATTGCAACGATTTAATTGTTTTGATCAAGTTGTATCAAATGGTGCCTATTTACATCGATCAGAAAAATATAGGGGAGCATAATACTAGTCGCTATTTAAGGTTTCACTTCTGATTTATTTAGACGGACAGGTGACCTTACTGTCAAAGAGAAGAGGCAATTTTCACGCCCTAATAGTGTTTGATCCGATACTGTTGCGGTCGGGCGATTGTTATCTGGATCACGAACACGAACAAAATAATACTCATTAACATACTCCACTGACAAAGTGTTGCCAGAAGTAAGAATTATATGTATATATCCGACTGCCGAAGAAAGAGATTCCTTTGCAAACAACGGAACGAACGTTTTACCATGAATACTTTTTAGGGTTCCGAAGTCCATGGCGAAACTATAAGGAACCCTTACAGTTTCGCGATGTCCGTCCGTCCGTCCGCCCGTCCGCAGCCTAGCGCAGAGACTCTTAGTACTAGAAAGCTGCAATTTGGCATGAATATGTACATTAGTCACGCCAAAAAAGTGGGACAATAAAATGTAAAAAAAAATGTTTGGGTATTTTCCCTTACATGTAATTTGGGGATGTATTTGTTTTTCGCGTCTACCCTATAGTGTGGAGTTTCGTTGGATAGGTCTTTGATAAATACAATACAATACAATACAAATACTCTTTATAGAACACCAAAAAACAACACAGTACAGTACATTTAAATCATAAAAAATTTAGTTATCAAAAATATTACGGGTTTGTGAAAACAGTTTTTTGATTATTAGTCCGTTTATGAAATATTAAGCTTTAAAGCGCTAATTTTTTGTTAGACTCAAGTGTAACAGCCAAAACTACAAATACTAAAAATTAAAAAAAAAAACTTAAATGAAATAGCATATTATGTTATGAATTTTAAAGGAAAACTATCACGACTAAGTAGACATCATTGGTTCTTGAGATACATACGATTAAAGTGTAAAAACATCTAAGACGGCACCAATTGACTTTAAATAGAAAATTAGTTATAACTTGTTAATTTTTATGTTTGTAGCACGTTACGGATTCGCAACCCTACACTGAGCATGGACCGACTTGCTCGTACCCGGTTTTATTCATGCAGTGCAAGAAACTGAACTGTAAAAAAGATAGTAGGTACGAATAAAGGGTAGTAGTCTAGGCTTTTATTTAATTAATACATGTTTGTCTATTAATAATCTCAGCGCAACGTTGATGCAAAGTTTTCGATAGGAATTTGGCTATTTTAGGAGTACCTAAAAACGTTAATGCTGGTAATTAGCGCTTCTAGCATTAAAGACTGTATAAGACCAAAACTTTTCGGGCTCAAAAAAGGGACATGCATGATAAACAGAATTGAGTTATTGAAAGCATATAGAACTCAAACGCGATACACCAAGTTTTTATTAATTTATTAAAAAAGTATACAGAATAAAAGCTTGTTAAAAAAAAGAAAACTTGTTTTAAGGTTTAAATTGTTTTTATCGGCATCCTCATTTTATTTACGTAATATTTAAATTTCATGATACCGGCTTAAACATAGTATTTTCAGATTAGGTATTTCAGTTAAAGGTCCGTATATTTATTCATGGAACAACAGCTGTGACGTCATTCCTGTCATCGATTTTGTATACTTAGTGATTTTTGCTGGGGGTCTGAACTATGACTTTTAAAGCTTCATATCTTATGAAAAAATAAAACGATAATTGTTTCGTGTATACAGTTACCCTTCTCTTTCATAGCACTTTCCAGAGAACGTAAGAAAAATATATGCGTGTTACCTATTGCATAAGCTGAATTACAAGAACCATTTCAGTGTAAGTGGATTCTTAGTTCTTAACCCTTATTCAACGTACTACCAACTTGTTATAGCTAAAGTATGCTATGTCACTTTCTGTCACATACAAACGTTACAATGACATTAAGGGATAAGTTCGCCTTTGTGTTTGTGTTTCGTTTTTTACTTTGTTATCTTTGGTTGTGCAATATTTTTTTTTTTTATAAAAACATACATTATGAATAAGAGGAGCCTGCGAATCGCTGTGTCTTAGCTATTATACACAGCAAATGTTAAAGCAAAATTGGATCAGTTTTTAAAAATCGTCTTCTAAGGGAAAGACAAAGGTATCGTATTTCTAATAAACGCTGATAACGAAAGGAAAGCTTGCGTTCCGAGTCATAAAATAACTCGTTGGAGTAGTGCCATTCATCTGCAAACGCTAACAGCTAACTAGGTGTTAGAAATGTAATTTAATAGCAGTAATAAATTCCGGTAAAATATTATTAGAATGAATACAATACTTAGTATCAAACAATTACAACTGGCCAATATTTATCAAATCATACTAGGTATAAGTACCTATTATACATATTAAGCTTGTATTTTCTTTGAATTGGAAGAGTTTTCCACATATACATTTTTTTTTGGGCTTTTGTAGTAATTAAAAAATTAATAAATTTATAAATTAATTCCTAAACCCGACTTATACCCGATATGTCGTAATTTTAGGCGAAAAATACATTACGTGTAAAGATAATTATGCGTAATGTTCAGGCGTAATTATGGTTTTGTAGAGTTCCGACGCCGTTACCAACAAACACAAAAAACTGCATACAAACATAACATCACGCCTTTATTCCCAGAGTGGGGTAAGCAGAGCTACAGAAATACAAACAAGTCTAAAACTATTTGAAAAACAGCAAAAATTAACTTATTTTCAAATAAAGATATTTGGTGATTATTTGTTTGGCATAAATGTATTATTAGTCATAATTTTTGCAAGTCATAATGCATTTATTCACGACAACGTTTTTTTTTCAGGATTTATATACACTAACCTAACCTATTGTAACTAATCTACACGATGGATGGTTTTTAAATCCATTTATTTCAGCCTGAAAATAGTTATGATCATGCACAAAAAATACTTAGAGGGATTATTTTAATTTATACATACCTACACATTATGTAGATACATACATACATCGGTGCAGTTTAGGATTTAAAAAAACTAACCTAACCTATCTATCCTAACTAATCTACACGATTGATGTTTTTTAAATCCTTTAATTTCAGCCTGACAGAAGTTATTACTTGCTAATATTTTGAGTATTATTACTAATAATACATTTATGCGACTAGACGGCTACCGATCAAGACTACTAAGTTGTGGTAGTTTCCAATTAAATTTCTTACATTGTAGTTTTGGCTGTAGTGGGTGGGTATACGAAACTCTAGCGAAAATGGCATTTTTAGAGTTAATATATCCTAATATAAAATACATTAGTGACATACACAAAATGGTTTTTTAATCTCTTCAACAATATGTCAAACGGCGTTGGAAAACAAATAATAAATACCATTTCTTTTCATATTGTACCTATACTCGTACGGAAGGTACCCAAAAAAAAAATTTTTTCTACTTATTTTTGATCTTATTGGGCAGTATAAATATCTATGTGTACAACTATAAAGTTTTGTTACTAAGATAGTTTCTGAGCAAAAGTGAGTGTGACATACAGATAGAAAGACAGACGAAAGCGAAAGTATAGGCCTTTAACGCTTTAAAACTTAACAAAACATTATTCTCGGAAAGAAGTCAATAATTGATTCATTGGATAAAACAAGAGTTAGTACAAATTAAAATCCATTTAATAATTTAACGACAACAGCGAGCATCATCGATTACAAACGAAAGTAAAACTACATTTCGTTCGACACGTTTCGTCGTAGAGATTACGCGCATGCTAAATTTCAAGGCCAATAGATCCATGACAAACAAATATGTAGCCTTAGCATTTATTAGACCTTATACTCGTATTAGTCGCCATACACAGCTTTAAAGACGGATTAAAGTTTAACTTTTTGTTTACTTGCAGTTTTCCGGGATATAAAAAAACAGTAAGTAAGGCACGTCAAAGTTTTGCCCTGATTTAAAAAACGTAGGTGTTATGTACTTATGTATGATAATTGATAACGTACACAGATAGAAAATATATTTTAAGTTAAGAGGGAAAACCCTCTCAAACACTGTTTTTTACATAGAATAATATAACGCTTCATCTAATAAAAGTGTCTTTAGCTAAAGGGATCATACTTTTTCAAAGAAGAACCAAAATTGTTCAGTTCCATCTTTATATATCATCATAGCAAATAGGAACGATTTAAGTTAAAAAAATATTTATTTGCAGCAAAAAATTATACAGTTTTAGTATGAATATGCTAGTTCTTGAAAAACGTATTTGTTTCAAGTAACCTTCATCAAACCAAAGATGCCTCCAAGTTAAAAGAAGAAACACCAAATTTTTCCTATAAGATTGTTAAGTTTTTAAGTGTAAACCATTACTTCTTGGTTTGATGTTTACAATCTACGGTCGATATATAAGAAGTTCAAATATAGAAATACACGGTTTTACGTCAAGATTTAATACATTCTTGGCTTGATTTTAATATTACTTGGTTTGATGTTTATAAACTCCATTCGAGATTCAAGAAGATCTTAAATAAAAAAGTAGCACGGGTTTACGTCAAGATTGTGTACATTCTTGGTTTCATTTTACAAATTCTTGATTTGATGTTTACAAGCTCCATTCGAGAACAAGAAGCTTAAATCAAAAAATTACACGGTTTTACGTCAAGATTTAGTACATTCTTGGCTTGATTTTAATAATACTTGGTTTGATGTTTATAAACTCCATTTGAAATTCAAGAAGATATTAAATATAAAAATTAGCATGGGTTTACGTCAAGATTGTGTACATTCTTGGTTTCATTTTACAAATTCTTGATTTGATGTTTACAAGCTCCATTCGAGAAACAAGAAGCTTAAATCAAAAAAATAACACGGTTTTACGTCAAGATTAAGTACATTCTTGGCTTGATTTTACTAACTCTTAGTTTTATATTCTACAATGTCCAAACTACTACATTGAAGATTCAAGATGTTTAAATAGAGAAATAATGCTCCATTTAAAACAGTAAGATCTTTAACGGTGTGCAGAGCGTTACTAGTTTCTTGTGGTGTTGCCACTAAAAAATATTTTCATAAAATGGGTATATTTATAGGGATGGGGGTTCCTTATTTAATACTACACGTATTTTCATTAATAAGAATTTAGAAGAATTAATAAGAATTAACAAAGAACCCCCCACCCTCAAAAAATAATCTCAGTCCAGTCTCATTTTATTTGTCTTTCAGTCAGAGCACTTTTCTTCCTACGATGAACAGATTTCTTGTAAAACACAAAAAAACGTTTAATCCAGGACCGTACTCGTGTTCAAATCATAATATGATTTGAACACGAGTACGGTCCTGGATTAATAAATTGTTAACCACCGTTTTATTATTTATCTGTAAGAGACAACGTCACGATTAACATATATATGTTAATATGTTAATCGTGACGTTGTCTCTTACAGATAAATAATAAAACGGTGGTTAACAATTTATTTTTTAATGGACCGTCTTTCGGCTAATTCTATCCGACTAAAAAGTGGAATAAGACTTACTCCTACATTAGTCTATAGAAATTTGGCGTTTAATCTGGGTATAACACCTTATTTCAGTTTGGTCGAATCCACGCTAAGCAAACACTGTATGATGTACTGACTGTATATTGGTGTTCTATCTAATCGAAATATTTTCACGTACAATTAATACTGGTCTGCCATTTTCATGGTATGCCATTGGTGTAAAAGTCCTGTGAACAGTGAAAACGGGAATCCATGAATTTTCTTAACTAAAATTTGATGACTTCCTACGCAGGAACTTTATATAGATCAATAAACACATTGAAAGCGCTATCAATAAAAAAATATTTTCCTATCGGTACAAGAAAAGTTCATTAATAAACATCTACAAAAATATTTTATACTAGCTGTTGCCCACGACTTCGTCCGCGTAGAAAAATAAAACATAGCCTATGTTAGCGATAGTGTTCAGCGATAATTGTAGCATATTTCTAATTATTAGAATGAGCATGTGAATGCACTAGCACTATTTGTGTTTGTGGAAGTGAACGGAGAGAGAGGCACAGGTCTTGATTAATACACAGTGGTGCGCATGACGTTGCAGTAATAATATTTATTATATATACGGTCACAGCGGTCACTTATTTTAATAAACATTTTAACACAACGTAGAAAGCAACCATCGTCCCAGAAGGCGGAAAAAGGAAGGGGCGATAGCAGTGTTGCTATCTGTCATAATGGGTAAACATTAAAAGCAATGTTATAAGGGATACTATAAACAATCCAACACTAATGATGAATGAATTTTTGAAATCGGTCCAGTAGTTTTTGAGTTTATTCGTTACATACATACATACAAAAATATAAATCTTTCCTCTTTATAATATTAGTATAGATTATATTAATACTTTGTGATCTATCCAAAGATGATGTTTAATAATTAATAAGTAGATACCTACCTTAGCTTTATTACGATTGATTCGCAGAAAATCGAGTCTTACTTTCAATAGGTGCATAATACTATAAAGTCAGAAACAAACTACTTAGTTCGACAAAAAAAAAATATTTTTGAAACAAACTTATCGGGAAATAAAATTTATAAACTGGCAACACGACTGGGTCTGCGACAGTGAGTGAGTGATGCACAAGAAAGTTCCCTTCCCGCTTCCCGCCGTTCGCGTACCTAACTAAGTTCCAAGTTGAGTTTGCAACGGTCTGCATTTCATTTCATTTCCAATGTGGATCGTGGCTGCTAAAGACAGGTACTCTTCTAATCTGTGCAATTTGGTTCTGGCTGGACAAATAGAAGAAATAATATAATACAAATGGAAGAAACGAGCAACTTGCTTCATTCTTGGTTGATGCCACCTGAGGTAGTAAAGAATTTCCTTGGTAAGTTTTAATTCTCAGTTATTCAAGTAAATATTAATGTTTAATAATATACTTAATTATGTTATATAGTAGCGTGACCCAAGCAAGCTACTTGACCGGGTAGTGGTAGGTAATTACCTACTTCCAGCGTGAAGCGTCCATATAACGATTCCAATCGCCTTTCCTTATTATGCCTTAACCTCCTAGCGCCCAGAGGCCTTTTAAAAGGCCTTTTGATAATCGATAATCTAATTTTAAACTTTCATTAGTAAGTACCTATGTACTGATTTCGATTAACAACATTTTTGCCATGGGCGGCAGGAGGTTAAGCCTCAAAGTTACAGAGACCGGAGGCGGCGCGGTCTCGTTCAAAAAACTGTCTCCGTCCGCCACGTTTTAGGCTTTAAAGTTCAAACCGGCTATAGGTAGGTATAGATAGCGGCGCGGTGCGGCACGGTTTATGCAGCGAAATGGCGCAACTCGAATTTTATATATGTACCTACTGATTTACGAGTATAATGATCTAAACGGCATTAACAATCGCGTCATAGCTGCCTCTGAACTACTTTGAAGTATTTTGCTCCGCTCCGTTGCCGCCGGCAGTGCGTTAAGCGCGCGGTTCTTTTGTGGTATTCAGCGCTAAACGCATTGCGATTGACCGCCGCTGCTATGGACCTGGAAACGATCAAGTACACTTGTAAGATGAAAATTTCCATCTTGCTCTCACTTCATGTAACAGGAATGCGATGGATAGCTGAGACTTGACAAGTGCACTTGGTCATTTTGGGGATGCTGTGATCTGATTGGACTAAAATACCTATCTGAACATGCTCTTACCTCCAAAAATATAATTGTAGACTGTGCTTATAATGTTATTAAATTTTATATTTTTAGATAATGATATTTTGATTGAAAAATTTAAAGATTTAACCGATGCATATCTGAAAGAACTGTGTCCTCATATAGGACAAAGAATGTTATTAAAAACCCACATCCATGAATTGCTGGATTCAAACAAGAGGTTAAAAATGCAACCGGGCTTTCATTGTTAGAAACTTCAGGTGCATTAACTGATGAAGGTAATATCCTTATAAATATAATTATTTTTAGATGCGTAATGTATTACATAATTTCAAAAAAGTTACATAATGTTATAAATAGCGTTGATTATTTATAACTGAAAGTCATGTTTTAATTATTATCATATTTGATTTGAATACTTATATTTTAATGTGGAATATTCCATTAGTGAATTGGTTGAGCTCATCATGAGTCTTGAGCGTAGGTATTATTGATGTGTGTAGATCTACAAACTATTTTTTTTTTAGATAAAAAAATACCTGTGCAGATGGCCTTATTAGGGTACTTAGTACCACCTAAGGGACGGTTTTCGAGAAAAATTAAATTTTCTTCAGCAGAGGCAATAGGGAGCCTCCTTGTACAAACCAATGTAAGTTGAAACTCTTCCTCATAGTTAAACTTTCAAACTTCAAAGAATTGACTACTACAGGACCTTTTTTGAAAGGTGTCCTGAAAAAAATCATGCTTATAGAAGTTTGTCTCGAAAGTATACTATTTTTTTTTTAATATTTTTTGATCATTATTTACCGAGAAAAAATATTGAATATTGTCAGCGTTTGCTACGCCCGCTTTGGAATAGTGGTCGGAATGACGTCATTTTGTTTGTAACCGCGTTCTGTTTTTTCAAGTCTAGCACTAGCTGTGACGTCAGTTGTACCATATATGGTGTTTAAGCTCTTTAGCCAATAGCAGATATTTGTTTATTTATTTTCTCAGTAAATAATGATCAAAAAAAATTTAAAAAACACTTTTGAGACAAAATTCTATAAGCATGATTTTTTTCAGAACACCTTTTAAAAACGTTCCTGTTGTCAATTGTGTATGCAGATAAAGTGATTCTGTGCTTATGATTGATTAGTACTTATACTTTGTTTTCAGAGTGCTGGTGACATCGATAAAGTGATTCGAAACCAAAAGGAGATTTGGGAGCTTGCACAATTTTGCGGCACTTTACATTATAATTGACGATGTAAAGTACGTCTTTCAGTCCGCAGCTACGGCATTTGATACATTGTTCAAAATATACCACGTGCTACACGCTAAGTACCCACAGGCAGCAGATTACCTTTATCTAATTATACAGATAAAAGTATATGAAATTAAGACTAAATTTGACAAAATACCACCACATATCGTAGAGATTTTAAACCTGTAGTTAAGGAGATATACAACCTAAAATATCGTCAATATGTTGTGCCCCGAGTGTAATAAAACTATTCAGAACTTTAAAATGTACATATTGCATTTAGACATAGTACATAAAATTACCAACTATTTTGTATGTCCTGTAATTAATTGTACACGAACTTATGATACGAAATATTCCCTGAAAGACCATTTAACTGTTTTTCACAAATTGTTCAAAGAGCGTAAACTTGATAGTAATGAAATAGATGTAACTCAAGAAACACGAAGTATGGGTGATACAGGTTCAAATATATATTGTGAAGCTTTAAATTTAAATAATACGGTCACAAATACTGGGCCACAAGTGACAGGACCAATTTGTGATGTTGGTTTTACCTTAGAAGATGAGTTAAATCAAGTTAAGAAAAGTCTTAACTCAAATGTAGTTGGGTTTGTAATAAATTTATACAGTATGCTTAATATTCCTCGAAGTAAAGTAAAACATTTAGTAGACAGCTTCAAATCATTGCTAGCGGATATTATTTTTCCCCTGAAGAAAACGATTAACGTTTTAAAAAGTAACTATATGCTTGATGAAAACTGTTTCAAAACTATAAACAGTATTATTGGAGCGGTTGAAAACTGTTTTGATTATTTTGATACAGAACATAAAATAATAAATTATTCTAATGGGGTAGGAAAATTTGTGCAACCTGTTAAAATAAAAATGGGTGTATCCAAAGCACAACACAAAAGGAGCAATACTGTCTTAATGCAACTTAAAGAGGAATTTATGTGTCTTTTGCCGTTAAGGAAAACTTTAAAAATGTTTTTGGAATTACCAAACGTTCTAAATACTGTATTAGATTACCAGAGAAAATTAAGCATGGATAACGGGATATTACGAAGTGTAGTCAATGGAACTCTGTGGAAAATACAAATGGAAAATTGTTCAGATACACTAATTCCTCTTTATGTTTATTACGATGATTTCGAAAGCGGTAACCCTTTAGGTAGTCACGCAGGAAAACATAAAATAGGTGCCGTGTATACATCTTTAGGCAGTATGCCTCCTCAATATGCCAGCAAATTGGAAAATGTATTTTTAACATTACTTTTCTATTCAAATCAAAGAACCAAATTTGGAAATCAAAAAATTTTTGAACCATTACTATCTGAACTAAAATTTCTTGAAACAACTGGCATCAACATTTCTCACGTTAACAAAGTAATAAATATTAAATTTACACTGATAGTTTTGTGCGGCGACAACCTAGGTTTGAATTCAATTTCAGGCTGTGTAGAGAGTTTTTCAGCAAATATGTTTTGCAGAATTTGTACGATAAACAAAACAGAATGTCAAACCGAAGTAATTGAAAATCAGAATAAAATCCGCAATAAACAGGATTACAATTATTACTTAGAAAACAACATGGGTCTGAAAGAAAACTGTGTGTGGAACAGTTCAGAACGATTTCATATGTTTGATAACACAAGTGTTGATGTAATGCACGACCTTTGTGAGGGAGTTCACAGATATAGCATGGCAGCTATAGTTAAATCATTATTAGGCAAAGGTTATTTTACACTAGAACACTTGAACTCTAGAATTAAATATTTTAATTACAGCAGAATGGAGAACAATCACCCCCCACCTATTAATAAACAACATTTAGCTAATGGTTCAATTATTATTTCGGCTTCCGAAATGTTATGCTTTGTACGAAATTTTCGTTACATCGTTGGTGACTTGGTCATTGTAGATGATGAAATATGGAAATATTACTTGGCCTTACTAGAGTTGACTGAAAATTTAACAAGTCAAGTTATTTCGATAGAACATGTCGAATATTTAACACAACTTATCAAAGAACACCATATTATGTATTTGGAATTATTCCAAACTCATTTGAAACCAAAATATCATTTCTTATTACATTACCCGTCCATAATAAAAAAGTCCGGTCCACCTATATTTTTCTCTACATTTAAATTTGAAGCTAAGCATAAAGATCTAAAACGTGTGGCACAGTCAATAACGTGTCGCAAAAATTTATCTTATTCCATTGCATTACGGTGTGAATTGAAAAGTTGTGCAAGATTTCTTTCTGAAAAAGGGTTGGAAGATAATATTAAGATCGGCAAACAAAATCACTTAAATATTCCCAATGGATTGGAGAATGATTACTGTTCTGCGTCGTCATATGAAATCAACGGCATAATTTACGACACATCAAGTGTTTTGCTTCATAAATATGTAAACGATGAGCCAGTATTTATAATTACCCGCCGTATACTTGTGAAAAACATTGATTTAAAGTCAATATTACTGTTATGTAACAAATTACGGATTTGTGACTATAGTGAACATATTAAAGCATATCATGTTGAAAGCAGTGACGACGTTAATTGTGATTTAATATCTCTAACAGATTGTCGCGATTGCTTGCCTATGCCACTTCGTTCTGTTAACGGAAAGTGTTATGTTTCATTTTACAAATAGTTTATTTATTTATAACTAGCAACCCGCCCTCGCTTCACTTCGGTAACACACGTACATAAACCAGCATGTATTTATTATACATATAAACCTTCCTCTTGAATCACTCTACCTATTAAGGGCATATTTTTTTAAAAAGTGTACATACCTAGTTAAGGACTAAAATTAAGAAAATTTAACTTTTCCATTCCGTTACGAAAATTAGTGTTACATTTATAAACTGACCTCATACGCCAATAGGCGGTAACTCAAATTCAATAACTGAAGCAGATTCAATCCTCACACGTTAGTAATATGGTTGCACTTGCTACAAGAGTTTGGTCTGAGATACCACCATTTGTCTTATAGCAGTACAGTTAATTTTCGTAACGGAATGGAAAAGTTAAAATTTCTTAATTTTAGTCCTTGACTATGTTTATTTTGTAAAAAGTATGCCCTTAAAAAAACCGCATCAAAATCCGTAGCGTAGTTTTAAAGATATAAGCATACATAGGAGCAGGGAGACAGCGGGAAGCGACCTTTGTTTTATACTATGTAGTGCAGTGGCTCTAAAGGCACTTGCTTCAATAATTTACAAGGACTATTCACGTATTAATGGGAATAGCCTTTTTAAATGATTCAAGTTATTATACTTTTATTTCCACTGGGTAGGTTCCTATTATCTATTTATGTAACAAAAGAAATTGTTGATATTGTTTGTTTGTTTTGTGACACACACTTAATAGAATAGACCATAGACCTAAGTTCTATCTAACCGGGGCAAATTGAAATGAGGCGCTTGAAGTGCTTCCCGGTATAAGATTCCTTTAAACTACTTGTATATGTCTCAAATGAAATTGAGGCTTTGTGGCAATATTGTCTGTATATATCTAAGTCAGGAGTTGGCGTATTTCTAGATCAAGAATGGTCTACTATGTAGTTGAAATCTAGTGGGTGGTATTCACGGTCTCTGGTCTTGGAAAATAAAAGAGTTGTAGTTTGTATCTATTAATGTTCAAAATCTATTCTATGTCCTCATTTAGGACATAGAATAGATTCTAACCCACAGAACCATCAATTCATCCAGACATTATTTTAGATACGAATAAGGAAGCCGTATTAGAAGTATTATATTACTAACTTTTACTGATTTTGATAAGTAGGTATCTTATTAGGTTATACCTCTTATTGCTGCTGGAAGAGCGGGGCCTTCTGACACAAGTATATTCCTATGCTTACTAGAAGGGCCCAATCTTTGTATTGTTTTTAATTATGTGATAAGATAACCAATAAATCGTTTTTCATTTTCAAGTATATCAGTCTGTGTCGACGCTTTCATAAAAATAGTAAAGGAGAAATTGTATTGTAAAATATTATTGTAGATATTGAAACTGGGTAAAAGTAAAGTCAAATTTATTGTAAAAAAACGGTTATGAAAATAACAAACATCTCTAAATAATACACATAAATACCAAATTAAAAAAATAATAGATTTTCAACATATTTTTTATGATGACTTTGAGCCTAGATTCACCACTTTTCGTTTATTTTGTGATGAGGCCTACAGTATAACCATTTCTATGGATAGTTCTGTTCCTCCGTGAGTTTAATGATACAACTCTTATTTTCCTGTACCTACAATGATCTACTTTTAAGTAATATGGTATACAATGACACAATTCCGATGGCGAAAAATTAGAGTTGTTTCATTGACAACTTTAAGCACAGAATTTATATAATGTTTTCAATGATTGTACTCGAGAACATATGATTGTAATTTTGTCGAACTGTTTTATAGCATAATATATAGCTTTCTCAGTTTCTTATATCTTGTATTATTCCTACACTCTATATTTTTCTGTTATTCTGGATTGATTAGATTGCTTATATTAATAAATGTTTAGTTAAAACAAGTGTTGATAAAAGGTACTGTTTTTAGATTAACCAGATGGCGCTACATGTAACTGAGGTTTGCTTTTGTTGATTGTGACGGAATTTGTACTGTGATAATAACAACAAATATTCGCCACTATTTTAACAACACTAACAATACCAGTAATCTCACTCGCAGTAAACTTGAGAACAGTAATAGGTTTTGTCGTGTGGTACTATACTATACAGCACGACTAAGGATAATTTTGTTATTTCTTTGGCAATACAAATATATTTAAAAAATGTACTTTTATGTTCTTCACATCTTAAAAAATGTATTCTAATAGTTTTAACATGGTCGTGCTAGTTAGACGCTTTCTGACACGACCACGCGAGATTTTAGATACTGAGGTGAATTACACAAATTGTACAAATTAAATGTCCTCAAAATATTTTTTTTTATTCTAGTGTTTCTTTATTGCTTAGTCTACTTTTCTCTTATGTTCTGAGCGCCTGAAGTAAATTGTTTTACAAGCGTGTTCTCTATCAAGCAAGCACTCAAAACTATAGTGAAATAAGCAATAGAGCGGCAATAGAATAAAAATAAACAGTACATTTTGAGTACATTATTTTGTATTATTTGTGACTTTTATAATTCACCTGTGTATCTTTAATCTCGCGTGGTCGTGCCAAAAAGCGTCTACCAAGCACGACCACGACCAACGTCGAAACTATAAGAGCACATTTCTTACAATCTAAAGTACATAAAAGTACCTTTTTTATGAATTTGTACCCTAGGTCGTGCTGTATAGTAAGTACCACACGTTCTTTAATTGAACATTTCCGGAATTACAGAAAAATATTTACCCTTTTGCATCGAGTAACAATTGACATTAGACAAAAAATATTGTATCTTACTTAGAAATACAAAAAGTATCAATGAAATAATATTAATTCTTTACTCAAAAGGCATCAATATAGAATCAAAAGATTTCATTACTTGTCTAAAAAGTTCAAGAGTATAGAAGTTAGATATTTATTAATTCAATTAGAGAAACGTAAAATTTACAATAAAATATATTCGATCTCTACAGAAAAAGCTTAAATATACAACCAAGAGATTTTATTACTTGTTAAAAAAATTTAAAAAATTTAATTTAAAAAATAGGTTTATTCAAGGTAAGAAATTGAAATATTAAATTCAAGTCTTTTTTTTTAAAATTCAGAACTTAATATATTTGGTACAAGATACCTTATTGTTTCACCCAAAGAAACATTAAATTTTAATTCAATTATGTCAACTCTTTACCTAGTACCGTAACAACTTTGAAATTGAGAAATTAATGTATTTGGTATAAGTACCTACTTGTTTCACCCCAAGAAACACTAAATTTTACTTCAATTATGTGCAACTCTTTAAAAAGAACCGTCATAACTCTTAATATGAGCCATTTTCTCAATTAAAAACAAGAAAGATTCTTGTTGTTGTTAAGAATTGGCTGATTTGATTCTGAATAACAATTATCACTGAACAAGACGGTCACGCTCTTGGAATAAATGTTAAAGTTTTAAAAAAAAGATTTTTTTACTAATCAACGTAAAGATATAAAATTGTTAGTGTAAGTAATAAAGTTCGAAACATTTTGAGTTTTATATCAAGTAATTAATTTTTTCCTGATATGGGAAACTGGAAATCTCTTGACTTAAATAGGTTTCTTTGGCTGAAGAGATTTTTTCTATCTGTGTATGTAATCCTACCAATTCTATTTAACCTGCTCATAGTAGTATTGTAGCTTTGAAAGTTTGTGAGGATGTTTCTCTTTTTATCACGGCTGAACGGAATTGGAAGAAATTTGGCACCCAAGTAGTTGGTACATAATCTCAGATTAAAACAGAGTACTTTTTTTCTGAAAAGAAGTTTCCTTCCGAATAAAGATGAGTTCTACGACGTAGTCACGGGCCACCGCTTTAGTGGCTATTTATACAATATTATGATATTCCTCGTAATGTTCAAGGCCTATGTTCCACAGTAGACGTGTTTTGGCTGATATGATGAAGATGAATGATTGAAATTCCACTTGCGAAGATAATGTTCGGAGGCTTGGTGACTCGATTACTCTTTGGCTAAACTGGTTTAGGTGAAATATCCTCGTGAGGTACCATACAACGAACAGGGAGATTTTTTTGAGCGGAAATTTGAACCTACTAACAAGGAAATAAAGTTCCTTTGCTCTTAAATGCCTGAATTGAAATGAATTAACATGAACTTTATAAGGTGATGGCACCAATAAATGATTCTTAACTCTTAATTCAAAGATCATGCGGTTTTAAATTGATTGTTACCAAAAAACAAAAACCAAATGGTAGGAAATAAAATGGGAATTTGAATCTACCATCAAAGATATAAAGTTCAATTACATTAGCTTTAAAATGCCATTTTCATTTTAGAGAAAAGTACAATGGAACTTAGTTTCTATTGTAATCTAGTTTAAACTAAACTTGGCTTGGTTATGTACCTATACCTACCTCCTATGGAACACCGGGTGTCACCCGTCTCACGAGGATATAACATAGCAGAATATTCCTATGCTCTTAGAATATTTTTAGACTAGCACCTTATTTCATCATCCTGACACTGATAGGTGATAAGGGAAAATCTAGAATGGCTAGCAAGGTTTTACATTACTGAAAATCATTAAGGTACGCTCATACATACATACCGCCATTCACTGGTAAACATCTTAGCCTGATTGTACGAAATGTGGTTAAAGAATTATGACCAAGTATAAAGTTGTTGGTATTCTGTAGCTCTGCTCTGTATTTATATATGTATATAAGGTACGCCATGTGCATTCGGCTTCTGGTTAAAAATATAGTGGGACGCCGACGTCAGTTGGACTGACCTTATTACCTATCATTTCAAAAGATGTTTTTAGTTTTTAAAACATTTATTTTATTTCACACCTTAGTGATCCTGTTATGTCATCCACGTTCCTATAATATTTGAGGAGTTCCCTCGATTTTTCCAAGATCCCATCGATCTTGACGTGTTGAAAATGAAACAAAAAATATATTTCAAATCTGTCCAGCGGTGTTTGTGTAATCGGGGAACATACATAAAACAAACCCGACGAAGTCGGGGAAAATTAAATGTCCCCTGTCACCTGTCATTCTCAGGGTGGTGAAGGGGGCATATGATACAGAGGAACGCTAGTGTATTATAAATTCGAAACGTATCAGATACGTTATTATATGCCCTAAAAGGATAAGTTCGCCTTTGTACATCTTTTTATTATTAATCATTGTATTGTTTTGGTTTTTCTTTTGTTGTCGCCCTGGGATTTCCGGTCGGACATCCCGACAACAGCGCCCTCTTCCGGATCTCGCACGCAAGGCGGGACGATTGAAAATGTGGCTACCCTGGTGTTTCCGGGCAGTTCGAGCGGTTGGCAAACCTGATGATGGCGGCAATCGCTCCACAACAAGGTGTGGTGGGACGGACGTGAACCAAGTTCGCCACTTTTGCCTTCGACCAGCATTGAGAGACGTTCACGAGAACTATTGGTACCTCGCTGCGGTAACGTTAGTCATAGGTATATAGGTAAATAATGTATCACTTGTCTTTATGGTTAACTAATGTAATAAATGTAACTAGTGAATGTTTTCTAAATACTGCTCCCTAGTGATAAAATATTGTGATTATGAAACTCCTCTATTCAATGGACGTGTGCTTATGTATTATATAATAAATGATTACATTGGTAATGTGTGTATTCTTTTACTTTTGTACAATAAAGTGTTTACATACATACATATATGTGTGATTGCAACATATTTCTCTCATTCTTTTTTTTACTTAACGTCTTTTGGAATATAGGGCGCTGTCAGATCGACCTGTCATGCCTAAATCAGTAAGGTATTTGCATGCATATAAAATAGTTATTCGGTTAAGACACTCGGTGTAAAATAAAATGCGCCTGCGTATGCGGCCTTGCTGCATTTCCTCTTGCGAGCTCGCTTCCGTTACGGGTGACAGTTAAATGGACGGAGCGGAGCTCTAAATCCGATCTCGTTTGTGTAATCTTTAAAATACCTCGAACATGGCTGTAGGTGACATTATTTTATCCTGCCAGATGACATCACTACAGATTACTCTTTTAAAACATGCATATAGAACTCCATAATTAAACTACATAAAGTATATTTGTGAATTTTGAATTTGAAGCTGGTGGCTCTATTATACCCTCGTGAGAACCAAAGTGCTATAGAAGGTGCCTTATCAAGGAAATTTAGTTAAAATATATAATATTATTAATTGTTCTAAAATTGAAAAAGGCATTTTAGAGCACATGTAATTGAACTTTATATCTTCGATGGTAGATTCAAATTGCCACTCACAATCATTTCCCTGTTTGTAGTTTGGTGGGCTTCACGAGAAAAAATACCTACTTTAGATAGAACGCTACTGAACCATCAGCCAAGGAGTTTTGTTATAAAAACGGTCTTGCGTAAGTCGGCATTTCACACATAAAAAGAAAGATGTAATGTAGAACCTCTTTAGCTGTTCGCTGGGACTCTGCTGAGTTGAGTTTTTTTTGTCGTCGCGATTTAAGTTTGTTTTGCGCTTAGTGACACTAAGCGCAAAACAAACTTAACTCGCGACGAAAATAAAAAAAAGGTTTAGTACCAATTTCACCATACGATGTTAAATTTAATCAAAGTTAATCGACTGTTTGTTGACAACTGTAACGCTCTAATCGTCGGTTAAGTAGTTAACAACGTATGGTGAAATAGGTACTTAAGGTTACATTTTACAAAGCTTACTGAGGATTTTTTCATAGTACCTACACAATTATCCATAGACAAATACCTCAGGCATGCCATGACTCGTATAATAAATATACCATACCATATCATGTAAGTTGTAAGCTTCCACGTTGCCTAAATGTCAGGGGTAGGTCACGTTCCGGCGCCTCCCGCGCCGTGTCTCCGACACTAGTATGTAGATAAGGCGGCTTCACACTGCGCGTGGGCAACTTGGTTTTTGTCGGCGTATTAACTTAGCGGTTGACAGCTCGATCCGATTACGGCGTACGTGTTATTTAGTTTCAATGTTAATGTTTCGATATTTTTAACACGTTCAGATGTTGGTGCTTTTCAGTACTAAAACAAAAATGCGATTGATGATGCGGCTAGTCTAGTTGGTAAGGTTGTACCCCGATGAAGTTAGCGGTCCCGGATCGATTTCCTAAGTTATATTTACGTGATGAACGCGTTCTTGAGTCTTGTATTTTTTTATGGCATGGAGAAGGCAAACGAATACACCACCACCTGCTGGTAAGTGGACTCCGATACCCATAAATATTTTCAATCTCAAGATTTCAGTCTTACGATGACAATCACAAGAATGCAAATGCGCTGCCAACCGTATGGACTTAGACAGAATGCATTAGTATATGCTAGTCATTTATTTAATCGGTTGTCTTACACTCGCACCGGAACACAACAATGCGAACTCTGCTGTTTGGCTGAATTTTAAAGGGTAAGATCCGGACGGTGCCTGACCTTGTGCAGGTTTCCGCCACAAAACTAGGTTTTCTATGTATATGTATAAGTGTTTCTTTTTCTGCATAAATATAATTATCGTTGTTTAGTTCCCATAGTTATTACAAGCACAGCATCGGGGTTTTGGTAATTAGTGTGCCAATGTTAAATTGACAGCTGAGGCGTCAGTTAATATGAACTTAAATAAAAAAATCTAGATTTGGAACTCTTTTATGAAAAAAACATTAATATTATATAAAAAAGAGAGAAAAGAATACCTATATACAAAGATCACAAACTTATTGTGACAAGGCCGCACCATCATCGAAGCCAAATTATTGATTACTTATTGATCGTCATCGGTTTGTTTAGCCCTTTTCTCTTATCAACTGGATGGACGAATTAATAACCGGCGAGTTTAAGTTGTCCCGTCAAAGCGTACAAACAACATTTAAGGGCGACATTCTCAATTGGGTAGTTTTATCGTCGCTCGTTCGAGATCGCTTGACAAAAAAGTTCAACTTTCTATAAGCTAGGCTTTTTAAGGGGTGCTAGGACCCTGAGCAAAGCAAAAAAAAAAGCTACTCATATCATACTCTTAGGTTCACGCTCGTGTGTGACTAGACCCTTAGAGGTTAACTAAAACTAAAACCATTCATGCGTCAACATTAACGCAACTAAATACTTTGGCAGCTCACATTGCGGGAAGGTCGTGGAACGCGTTGTTACAAGAATTAATGGTGCTTAGCCCATTCCAATTATTCTTGTCAAAGAAAAAAAATGTAACGGAGACGTTGGAATTTGGAACGTTTACAAATGACTTATCCGTAAAGTTCATGGGTGGCGAGTTGAAACTTTAGTATTCTTAAAGAGAGTCCGATGTGGTTATATTTTTAAGGATTTTTTAATATACCAGAAATACAAAATACTTTAATTTACACCAAACAAAAACATTACAGAGAAATAGCATAATTTAAAAAGACCCAGGTACTCGTATACAACAAGCGGTCTTATCGCTAATTAGCGATCTCTTCCAAACAACCTTATATTCATTTGGATGGCCTGGCTCATCAATGTGTGTTTAATGTATGAATTACATATTACAATATTATATTACTTAGTATGATTTGCGAAATGAACAGTGAAAGCATTCAATCGTGCGTATCAGGTAGAACTTTGTATACTTAGGCCTCAGTTCAGGAATATGTAGTTCAATTCCCGCACACTAGTTTTAATAATATGTAACAGTCAATGATCGGCAATTTAGGTCTTGATATGAAATAAAAGAAGCTGCTGAAGCATCTATATTTGTCTCCATCTAACGAGGCACTGCGGCAGGTGGTAACACTCCTAATTGGGAGCCTAACTGGGCTAAAAAGAGAAAGGAGATG
The DNA here is from genome assembly GCA_949316455.1 of Acleris holmiana. Taxonomy (NCBI): domain Eukaryota; kingdom Metazoa; phylum Arthropoda; class Insecta; order Lepidoptera; family Tortricidae; genus Acleris; species Acleris holmiana. The sequence continues at coordinate 7,734,165 of OX438783.1, forward strand.
ATAAACTTACTTATATAGATAAATATATACTTAAATACATAGAAAACATCCAAGAGTTAGGTATAGCTTCGAAGGCAGGGTCACTACCAACTAGACTAGCGTGTCGTCAAATATCAACAAAACGCTCTAAAGTTTCTGTTAATAATGTTAATTGTACATTGTTTTACTCATTTCATAGAATGTATCACTTCGCAGAATATTCATTTCATAGAAAGCTCATTTCTGCTGTAACCTTACTGTTTTCAGATTATTGGTGGTCACAGGTCTAACCTAATCCAACCTACATAACTCATGCTTAAGATAATCTAAAAACATTAAGGTTTCAGCAGAAATTAGCTTTCTATGAAATGAAAATCCTGCGAAGTGATACATTCTATGAAATGAGTTTCTGTAAAACAATAAGGGGACACTGACATTTGAGATTCCTGCAAATCTTCTCAGTAGCGGTCTTCTCATGGGAAGCATGGTAGAAACTGCCCGTGTGGCCTACTGAATAAATATCTTTAACTTTATCTTTACTTAGTTTAAGTTGCATCTGCAGCAAGGCATAGCTTATGAGTACATGGTTACGCCCTAAGGAGGTCACAGCACGGTAGCAAGCAAGTGGTAATGCAGCGGCACTCAGTAGCTGACGTGACCGGCCGCAAGGGCGCCGGGTCACCCGAGCAACACACGGCGGCGCCGCATGGCGAGCGCATTCTTCAACGCAATCAAATCACTTCCACATAGCCTTTGCATATGTACGCGTCAGCATGCACAGATAGACGATAATCAGAACTGCCATCCAACCCTACACAAGTATCGAGACGATTGATTTATCTATGGCAACAACTCTAAAGCGTACAGCCGTGGGATGATATGGTACGGCAGGTTTTAAAGGCATTTGGCTAATTATTAATTAACAGTTTACGTATTTTAATTAGAATGTAAGCAATGCTCCATCGATCTACTTTAGAAATAAAAAGATTTATCTTGCCGTTTAGGTCTGTTTAGGGTGTAGTAATTATATACCAGGGTCTAAAGGGATATTTAAATAAATACTTACATCATGAGACAATCACAAAATTACCTAGTCCCAAGCTAAACTCAGGAATAGGCTAGGATTTAGTGTACAGCTTTAGTCCTTTGTTTGTTAAATGCTAAAAAATACAAAGAGAAAAAAGGGGTGATTAAAAAATGGGAATACGCAGACAAGTATAAATATGTTGAAAAATTCAAATCCGAAATTAATTTAATAAATCACTCCCCATAGACTAAAATATTAAGCTCTAGGCGGTCCGTAAACCCGTTCCTTTCAGTTTGACTGCATCGTTTGTTGGCGCTGCTCTCGTTAACTCGAATCCAGTCATGCGATATGCATTTCTCAAACGTATAGACGCTCGGTGCAACCAAGGCCAAGTTCGTAGCGGCACTCCCCGAGCAACTTTTACGCGACCCAAGCTGTAGGCGGGTTGCTAGGCAAAATGACAAAAGGGTATGCGACCCTACGCCACTTGAGCCTACTTCGTGATTAAAATCATGTTTGCAAGATTACAATTAAAAGTTTAATTACGCTGCCAGTATATTCGGCACCAAGGCATTGGGCAAGATCACGTTAAATTATATTTATTGTTCAAGGCTAATTTCCATGTTTTTAAATACTTACTGATATAGGAAAACAAATATTGGAAAACACGTCAAAACTTTAAAGGCAGATGTACACATATAATGCATAATCATAAATTAGCTGGGTACTAGAACTGACTGAGAAAGCAAGATAAATGCGGACTTTCCCGAGCTAACATGTTTATTCTCTATTTCGGTATCTGCGCAGGACGAACGAAAGTATCGCATAGCGTATGTCCGTGATAGTGTATGTGTGATTAATATAACACTTTTCCTTCATCCGCTCATTGTGTACCATAACGCATAATGAAACAAGACATAAATAGTTATATTGCCCTACAAAACTCAACCTGCGGTATGATGGCATAAGTAATGCAGGAGAAGAGGTGTGCCTTGTATGGCGGGCAACCTGTCACAAGGTATCTTCTATCAATGCCTGCATAAATGTATACGATTTTATTTATGGTACCCAGGTTAGTAGATTGGAATTCAAATGTTTTGATAAATAGCATAACAGATACTATTCAGGCTGTATAAAAGATTTGATAAGATAACACAATTTAATTTATTATTAGACAGTGCAAGGTTATTGGTCCGGTGCCATTTTGTTTGTCCCACCTAACTAAAATGGCGAGACAGTGTAACAGCCGGCCGCCGCTGACCACCTGAACTTGGCTTTGTAAAAAAACCTCTGGAATGTAGATTGCCTTCTAAAAAGAGTCAAGCGTGAAAGGAAACGTATCACTGCGTCTTAGCCTCTGAATGGCACTAGTTCCATAAAATAATGAACATCATTTACCATATGTGGTCAGGTATCCATGTTAACGAAACATCAATGCCAGGGCCATTTTAAAGTTAAGTCGATTGTCTCGCAGCCTATACTTATGATTTTAAGTTTAAGGAAGACTAATGCACCAATTATCGAAAGAGTGGTGTTCAAGGCAGGTCATAATTTCGGCTCATACGCACGAGAGGTTCTGATCTTCTGATTTAAAATGAGATAAGTAGCTTCATAAATACTTGACTCAGAATAAGTAAGTTATATGTCTTGTTGCAAGTAATAAAACTTCTCAAGGAAGAATATGGAAAAAGGACAACGGGAACAAAATGCAAAGCCTTTTTGCCAAGATATTTTATTTATTTAACGTCGTTAATAGATATGAAAAGTGACTTAAGCAACCGTGTTGGACATTTCCGACGTCCGCGGAATTACCGTTATTTGCACTAGCTACGAGTAACTACCCTAAGTAACAACTTAATTTGGACTAAGTTTTGTTGAAGCTGTTATTATGCGTTTTATAAACATGTACTTAGATTGCACTTGCGTACAGCGTAGGTAACTTCATTATGCATGCGCCCAGAAATGCTAATAGTAGCCTCTATCTTGAAGACGTAAAGGTCAAATTTGATTAGAGGTGATCAGTCTGAAAAGGTATTAATTAGACACCCGTTAGGAATTATGACTTCAATATAAAAGAAAATGAAGTTGAGGTTTTGCTTTCTTATTTTTTAAATAAATGTTTGGTGAATTGAATAAATAAATTTATCCAGCCAATAGCACAAGGTTCTACTACCGCTACAACCTCACCTTACAACCTTAGTGAAGCTTTTGAAAAATAATACTAAATGTTATTAAGAAAGCCGCCATCCGAGTCTGCCTCTAAACCCTTCTAAAATACACGATTTGTGACACGGCTTTCACTATTATTTAGACAATTTCATTTGAAAGGTTGTTATATATTCTGGTCTATGTACGTGTTACAGAAAAACTCATAAAAACCAAAGCAAAGCGAGGGCACTGGTCACTAGTTCATTATAACTTGGGACCGTCCGTGTTATGAACCTTGTCCAAATTTGACTGTCGCCGCCCACTCATCATAATGTGGACTTAGATCCAAAAGCATAACGCATATAATTCAATTTTATTATAGCCCGTTTTGTATCACTCAGCATACTTTGATTTATTGATGTCGTTAGAAAAATATAATGATAGAGTGTTCAGGCAGCGGTCGAAGGAATGCCGTCCGTAGAACAGTAATAACTACAAACTTTTTGCTCTACATATAGTGCGTGTGAAATATATGCAAGCTTTGCGAGTTGTAAGGTCTAACATAAAAACACACACAAAAACGGATGTGAGTATAGAAAATAAACCATGCTCATGCATTCCGATGCCGTTATTACTACAAACACAAAGAAACTTAAATAAATAAATAAATATCGGGGATCAATCTCACACAAATTGATCTAGTCCCAAACTAAGCTCTAGGCTTGTATGTACTATAGGTACTAGACAACGATAAACATACTTATATAGAGAAATACATACTTAAACACATAGAGAACATCCAAGACTCAGGACCAAATATTCGCGCTCATCACACAAATATCTGCCCTTACCGGGATTTGAACTCAGGACCGCTAGCTTCGGAGGCAGGGTCACTCCCAACTAAGCCAACGTGTCGTCGAATAAATAAAATAAAACAAAATAATTATGATAAATACACTCCATCAAAAAAATTACATATACTCATACCTAATACTACACCTATAATCATTTAGTGATATGCCTAGAACGTTGAAAGTAACTTTGTTTGTTTATTACGCTTTCCCTGTAGAACCACTGAACCATATTCGATGAAAGCTTGAAACCCGGAAAAGGACATAATTGATCCTTATATCCCGGAGAATGGGTCCGTTTCCCAAGGAAGAGCGGTAAACGACGTCTACGCGGAGGGAGTCGCGGGCAACAGTTAGACAGTATATAACAAATATTGAACGCGTAACATTCGTGACAAGTTACGGTCTGTAAGATCAAGTTAACTATGATATCAATCTTTTTGACAGCGAGATGTATAATTGGCAGATTTCGCACTAGTTTCATCGTAAGGCCGCTGTCGCGTCTCGGCCTGTCCCCCAAAGACAACACTGCCTCAGGCAGTACAATAAATCGTTTTCGCTATCAATTCAAACATTTGTAATTACAGTGTAACATACAAGCCAATTAAAAATAAGACATAATGTAGCACGGAAGATATATGGCTTCTCAATAAGTGGGTACAAATAAGTAATTGCGGGCTTTGGTAGCGTTAGTTGGGCGAGGTCGAGTACAGTTTGATAATGATATTATATGTAACCGCTATATGTTTTGATGACACGCTAACTTAGTTGGTAGTGACCCTGCCTTCGAAGCTAGGGGTCCTGGGTTCAAATCCCGGTAAGGGCAGATATTTGTGTGATGAGCACGTGTATTTGTTCCTGAGTCTTGGATGTTTTCTATGTATTTAATTATGTATTTCTCTATATAAGTAAGTTTATCGTTATCTAGTACCCATAGTTCAAGCCTAGAGTTTAGTTTGGGACTACGAGTAGGTCAATTTGTGGGACTGTGATATATTCATTTATGTAACTATTTTGTACCTAGAATTACATGTACCTACCGTACCTACAGATTTTACTACATTGCAATTATATTTATAACTTACAACAAACTTTAACTTTTTGTATCAACTGTATTCTGAAGATGCAATGACACAGGCAATTTATTTAGCAATAATTGCCCGTCTACATTAAGGACGTGTCACTCTTTCTATTACATAAAATAAGAGTAAGACAGCTATTGTTGCGTATATTTATGGGTATCAATTACCGTTAAAGGTTTCTCGTGCAGGTGCACCTTATGACAGTTGAGTCTCTAAACGTTTTTAGACAGTCACTTGAGCATAATATTAATTAATTAGCATAATATTCCTTAATATTACAAGATGTTGTTCCTAACAAAACAGCGCGCTGCTGCGTTTAGGACGGCCGAACGAGATTACTCTGTACTTTTTTATTCAACCTAACCTAAGTAAATACAAATTATTCGATGGAAGCCCTTACAAAAGTAAGTCCAGATATGCAAGCTGCTAAGCAAAGATGTAAGTACTTCTAGCTTGGCACAGAAAATAACTCTTAGGTATAAAAGCGCAGTTCGACGCGTCGGGCCATGAGCTTCACATTTTTGTTCCATTTCGAGAGCAAAGACACCGGGAGTAAATGCTTGCTGAATATGTTGGTTTAGTGTCATTTATGTTGTTTATTTTTAGAGTCAATGCAAAAGGAATTCTATATATAATAATGCTAGACTAGGAACCTTACCTACCTCATTATTAAATTGATACGATAATAGTTTTGGTATGTAAATTTGCACGGGCACAACTATAAAAACACGGCGTAGTGTACTTAAGTCCATGTGTTAGCTTTTATTGATTTTGACGGACAGCTTTAGTTTTAATTTACGGTAGCATTTTAAGTTCAAAGACAACAGACGCGAGATAATGGCAGCGATCGGTCAAGTTTTGTAACAATTGAGTTATTGCTTGCTTTTGTTGACCGACCTACTGAAACGATATCGTGTTTGACACGTTTAAGAATCGTTTATGTCGCAGTCGCCATTATTGTAAATGACATAAGAGTTATCAAAACGTTGACAATACGGAAACAGGTCAAAAACGATATCGTTATAACGCAATCGAATAGAGGCCCTGCTAACTCGTACCTATTGCTCGTAATTGTCACAAAGTAGTGTAAGTGGTGGGTGGTTATCCTTTTATTGTGTAAAGTGCAATTTAGTAAATGTCGTATGCTTAAACAAATGTCTTTTTTAGGTCACGTCAAAATATTTTTTCTACACATAGCGGCAAAGTTACCTAAATTTGTTTTGGAACATTTTATGTAATAGTAGATTGTTCAACAAGGGAATAAAACAAGCCATACACGACACGAGATGTTTAGCAACGCGAGCGAGCTTGCGAGCGAGGGTGGCTGTAGTTCGAGTGTCATTATGGTTGTTTAGTCTCGCGTTAAACACTACTTTTCACTTTGAATGCGAGGAAAAAAACGACGTTCTATAGGTAGTTATGAACATCTATTCAAAATACAAATAGGAAAAAAAAGTCTCGCGGTTTTTTTGTAAAGTGATGTTTTAAATGCTTGCATATTTAGCCAACAGATTCAAACTTGGAAACCATTTTAAAAGTAATTGGACCACGCATAATAAAATAGTTCGACCTTAATATGATTAAATAGATTCATATTCGTAATAATTAATCGTGTTTCACCAAATTAAATCCTTTTTTTTTATACAGTGTGTAAATGGTATACGGGCGTTCCTTTTAACTGTGGTTAGTATAACCCCTACTGAGCACATTAAGGCGGCTTTTGTTAAAATTAAATTAAAAACAAATAACCATACAAAATAATTTAACACGCAATGTATAACGAAAAATGCAATGAGTTAAAAACGCAATTAATGACGTTTCAAAGTTAAGTATTATTAAAGCTGAGGCTACTTAAGCCGAAATTCACATTTTCACAAGTAAACATTACGTACTTACCTGACAAATGGACTTCAATGTACATTGCGGGTCGATAGTATGTTCAAAAATTAATAACGGTGTATACGTTAGCGTAATCAAAATAATTCTTTCTGTTAATGATTAGTGGAGTCTTAATCTATGTCGAGTTTTAATAAACGCCCGTATACCATTTACACACTGTATATTTGCACAGTTGTCATTTTGAGGTTATTTCGACACCCAAAAATATGGTCCATACACAATCACTGAAAATGGCGATAATCCTCCATTCACAAACACCGTGATTGGATGTTTAGGGGTTTCCTAAGTAAATTTAAAAAAATACCTTAATCCCTAGAGATTAATAAGGAGCTTTAGTCCCGATTCGCAGAGATTTAAGTAGCATTTTAAGAGCATGAGAAGTGAAAACTCTTTATTGTACATACAACCAATTACAAGAAAGTAGGTACACGAACTTAAGATTGACGTGTGTGGTAAACCTAGCCCTGTAATCTCTCCCAGTTAACCTGACCATGACATTACATGACTTTAGAGAAATTAAATTGTCCATTGGGTTTTCTTGAAGAAAAGACATAATGCAAATGACACACGGTAGTGTGTCCGGATAAGTTCGAAGAAAAATCCGAGTGACACTGCAGTATGTATGTATGTATGTAAACTCTTTATTGCACAAAAATATAAATATTACAATTATAACACTAAATTAATGTACAAAGGCGAACTTATCCCTAAATGGGATCTCTTCCAGCTAACCCTGAAGCAAATGAGTAAGGACAATGCATGGGGTCAATGCAGTGTGTATGTGTATCAGTTTTACACGAGTAATACCGAATTTACCTGAACCCGAAAGACTTGCTCTTGTATAATCGAAACCACCCAGTTTTAGTATACATATAATACTGCAGATATTATACAAAAAGTACATAAATCATTGTAATACTCGTACTTGATGATATCTCTTCAGAAATCTGTCGTTGCAATATTGACATTGTTAATAACTTGTCCAATATCTTGTCGGTTACGTAGTTTTAATTAAAGTAAAGGACGTCGTGTATCAAATGCTAATCAGAGGCCCGGACGCCCACGTCACTCCAGAGGGATAGATTAAATACGAGTAACTGACGACACGGCTAGCCCGAGGGGGGCGGGGGCGGAAACAGTCAAGATGCATAATGAATGATAAGTTCACGATTTTCTAAAATCGACAAAATGTGAATAGGATTGACAATACATTACAATACAAATATTCTTTATTGAACACCAATAAAAAACAGAACACGGAACATATCATAGGTATACAACAGGCGATCTTACCGCTAAATAGCGATCTCTTCCAGACAACCTTGGATAAAGAAATAACTAAGGACACAAATTCATGGCAGGCGGTGCACACTAATTCGTTTAGAACTCAAACTAAACAACTAGAAGATACAATTAAAGTATTTCAATTTTGAAATAAAAAACTAAGCTACGATAGCTGATGACAGATCGCTCGACCGCTTATGTCAATTCCATACATTATCGAGTCGATAGAAAACAGAAACGTTAGCGGCATTTGCGTCTTGGCTAGTCTACGAAGCTAGCGGTCCCGGGTTTGATTTCCAGTCTGGGCAGATGGTTGTGATGACATGATATTTTTCCGTGTATTAAATATTTTGTATATTATGTTTAATAATATATTTATCTGTGTATGTTTATCGTTGCCTAAAAGTAGTTCCCATAGTACAAGCCTAGAGCTTAGTTTGGGATAAGGTAAATTTTTGGAAGATTGTTCCATGTAATTATTCTATTGTATTGGAATAACAACTTTCTTGTCTAGATCTGAACGTTCATTTTAAATTAAAGCTCGTCTGAAGATTGATTTGTTAAGCAGAGCTATTATGTATTTGTATATTTTGTGGTTGAGTCATACCTAAATAAGCGGAGCAACGGGCGCCAGCTAGTCGAAGTTAACAGCAAACGCGTGAATTCTTGTATATTAGTTAAACGTGCCTAATTAAATAGTGAACATTTGAATGTTAGTGAGGCAATCGTAAATATTTTATGGTCTACATCCTATTAAGGCATATGCCCAATGCTGTATTTAAATAATTAATTAATGGAGGTAGCATGAAGTCATGCCATCGCTGTTACCATTGGATCTATATTTTTATTGCAAATGTTAAAAGTCAAGATGCTACAAAGATAATTTTGGGTAAGAACACTTACCCTTCCGTGATTTATTTATTGTGGCTTTTAAATTTGAATTCGATGGTTTTGTCTTTGTGAAAGTTATCTTTAGGCGATTGAGCGCATTGTGTCACAACCACTTTTGCTCAAAGATTAAAGTTAAGCTACCAAAATTTTCGGTATCCATAGATAAAGTTTTATAAAACATGTCTAAAAAAACCGCATTCAAATTGGTTCATCCATCTAAGAGCTACGGTGTCACAGACAGACACACACACACACTTACTCGTCAAACTTATAACACCCCTCTTTTTGCGTCGGGGGTTAAAAATATATTTCCTCACACATCTTGAACCAATTATTCCCGACTGTAATTTTGCTTGTATAGGCATAATCTGCTCTTTGAGACCAATATAATACGTGTATGAATCTACGTTGGTCCCTTGATCACCTTTATGAGATGAAGCCTTACACATGATGCTTAACGGTAATGTAAACGATTGTCGAAAACTGACAAATTTGGAATTGACGTAAGCGCTCGTTGCGACCGTCCGGCAGCTTACGTCAATCCCAAACATTTTCGATTATGACAACGTTCTCGCAGTGCATCTGTCTAAACCTCCGGAATATTGCATTGCCGCGTCGTCTAGTTATCATTATTTTAAGCCACCAACGAGAACGGTTTAGAACCATCAATAAAGGTTCAGCCTCTATTTAATACACTTCTGACGTTAATATCTTATTTTTAATTTGAAAGTACTTTTCTGTATAATTTTTCTTTGAAACAGTCTTGTTATGTTCAGTAGGGTAGGTACTAACTAACTAACTCTACCTTAGGCTTAGGTCTACGAGCGCGCGGGACATTACATGCTCGCCCAATAATTTGCAAACAAGTTCGTCCGTTCGTTCGATGTTGAAGAAAAACACCGCCTTCAGCTGTATTCCAACTTTGTTATGTTAAAAGTTGGAACGTTTATTATTTCCCGGTTTTCTGGCTCACCGCCATGCTATACTTGCTCTTATTTATCACGTATGGAATACTTTAATGGTTGAGTGGGATTGAAGTAGATTTCATAAATACTTGAAATGCTTTTATTTTAAGGACGATTTAAAAGGTGGTAAATAACCGATGATATCATCGCTGTAATTCGAGTATTCTTAATATGTATCCTTGCCTTATAAGGCGATGATTGAGAATCATCTTTACTCAATATTATTGTGCATTTAACTCCAGAGAGTACCCAATGCCCATCCAAATGAGCGTAGCTATATTAATGAACGGTGTGTTTTGTAAATTACAGTAGGTATGGTTGGCTCGCGATAAATGATCAATTCTGTGCCTACGCAACAAGATTCATGTGCTAATAAATTTAAATATGTCCAAAAATGGAGACGTCCAGATTGCCCGGTTAATTTACGCGCATGCACTCGGCTCAGCTAGAAGGTAATTACGTTAATCGTCGAGTAAAATGAGCAAAATATTTGTTGTTCTGCGTGAATAATACGTTATATTATTTTATTTACGATCCGGAACAAAGGCCGGTACGTGACGGGGAGGAGTAATCAGGATACCTACCGATAAAAGCTGTCTCAGAAAAGCTGTGCTGGAAACGTCACATAATTTAGTTTTTCATGATTATTGATATGAAATTGAGGGGTTCCTTTCATCTGGCATAACTTTTTTGGCATACTCTTTTTTTCTTTATTTTAAATTGCATAGAACCCATTAGGTTAGGTTAGGTTTATTTTATAACAATCCTGTAAAGTATACGGTTTCTGAAAAAAAAAACCATGCCAAATGATGATAATGCCAAAAAAAGTACTGACAGATGAATGTAAACCGAAATTGAGTTAATATCTTAAATGTAGGCTAGTTTAATAACTCTGTACGTGCATCTGTTGTAGGTGTTGTGCTATATTTTGATATAATTGGAGAATTGAAGATTTTGATACTTTAACATATTATTGTATAAATATACAAGTACAAATCATATCATGGAAAAATACATTACACCGATTAAAATTCACCGGATGCACAGAGTTAACAAGTTACATTTGAGATTTTTACTCAATAGCATTTTGGCTGTAAAGATTGATAGACTTAAAGATCATTTACAGTTATTTTCTACTTATGCTTAGTGGTATCAAAATAATTAATATCCAATAATGATAGTGAATTCTTCATTAGAAGATCTTATCCAATTCACTATTGGATATTATAATATTCTCATAGTATATATAATAAACATGACTAGTACTAGCTTAAGATTGAAAATTCTTTGCAAGATTTCAACTATATAAGTGAACATACTGACAAACAGGTTAAGTTACTATATATTCTTTATTTTACATACATACATACATACGATCACGCCTTCATTCCCAGGATAGGGTAGGTAGAGCTACAGAAATACCAACAACTCTAAAAAGACTTGATGGTAATTCTGTAACAATAGTAATTTGCACAAACAGGCTAAGAAGTTCTAGTGACAGGTTGCAAGCCCATCGCCTAACAGTACTCCAAGCCCTTACTCCTTTTTCTTTATTTTATTTTATTCATTTAAGAAACATGCAGTTTTGTTAAACTATTACAGTTCGACATTACAATTTGACTAAACCTGATAATTAAACTAATTATTATTATAATTATACTTGTAAAAGATTGCCAAAACGAAGACAAGTAGCAGCCGATCAATGGTTTTTTTTAAACCAGATGGTCTTGTCTATTAGTCATTAAGTGAAGTAGTTTCGAGTATATCGACTAAACAGCCTGTAATTAGGTAACTTATTTACACCGACACTTGTCGCTAATGTAATGTCGTCCGTCTCATTAAAGGCTCAGTGGCGACGCGGGAAATCCTCACTGCTACTGGTTTTTGATTATCACCCAGTTATTACTTCAAAAACAGGTGCACGTTTGCAAAATGACCTATTCAATTTAACTGGTTAATTATCATTGAGAAATATTTCAGTTTGTAATTTTTATTGACCTGCGAAATGATGATGTTATAGTCGCTCTTGATAGTGGATACGAGCACCGTATCGTTTTTTTTTTATAAGTAATGTATTTATCTACTTCCAGGCCTGTGTGACTTATTCGTAAGCAGAAAGTATCTTGACTTTTGTTTTTCAAACAACTATTTTACAATAAATACTCTTGTTTTGTGAACACTCGTAGAACGTGTATCACTTCGTTGAATTTCCACTTCATCGATACGCTTTTCTAGGCACGGGGGTTAACATTTTGGGATAACAAGTCTAGCATTATTTTTCCTTGGAAAAATGCATTAACCCATCCCACCTCTAGTCGGGGTCTAGGGTGGGTATGACGGACTCCAAAGTAGAAGGCGGTAGTCTAACCGTCTTAAAAGCCATTGGGGCGCCACAGGATCACCTCGCAGCACTCGACGCTGTACTGGATGCCTTGGCTGGTCGCAAGCATCCAGTCAAATGACCCATCAGAGAAAAAAAATCTAACCTAACCTACCTACCTACTTAATTATTAATGAAGAAAACCTGAAAACAACACGAGTTTAGCCGAAAATAGGTTTTGATAAAATAAAATTAGGTGAAATTATACATTCAATGAAAAAATTGTCGGTAGCACAAGGGGACCTACAATATGATAATTATACTGATCATGACCCTGATGACAAGTTCCAGGACATATCCGTTAATTCCTGCTGGAACACACCCCGACGCACAAAATTATAACAAATGTAAGAAATAACGTTTCTCACCCCCTAAATGTAATCCGATTTCCACTATTTTTGAATACGTTGTAGATATTATGGAAAACTAGGTCTGTGCGTTTCCGCTTTCGTTTTTTTATTGTATTTTCATTCCAATTACTATTTTATTGGAAAGGAAAACGTAGAGACATAGTTTATCATAATATCTATAACATATTCAAAAACCGTAAAAATCGGACAACGTTTAAGGGGGGAAAAACGTTATCGCATTTTGTATGGATTTTTTTGCTTCACGGGTGATTTGCAAAAATTAGTCATAAAATATTTTATGGTATGGTTTATCTTCGTTACACAAAGGAAATAGTTATTTGTGCAACAAGAAGGCAAGGTTGTTTTTTGCTGCGAGTGTTGATTTTGAATTCCGAGCAAGCGAAGGATTCTGTTATTGAATCACGAGCGTAGCGAGTGATTCTAGGTTAGAATCCTGAGTGCAGCGAGGGGTTCAAAGACTCGAGGCGCAAATAACTTTGGTCTTCCGTTGCACATACAATTTTTAACCTTAGCAGCGAGAAAATATAACCTTTATCTACACACATATCATAAACCCTATAATGCGTTAAAAATCCGCAAATTACGACTAGCATAAAGATAAACTGTTTTCTTAGAACACATTTCTTATTTATGAAAATGTTATTATTGCTTAATAATGATAATGACATTAAATTCGATATCAATATTATCTAAATACATTCAAATTAAGAACATCTTTGAAAAACAAAGCAATTTTATTCTAATATCACTCGAGATGACATTTTATTCGAAATGAAATGTCAATTGCATACAATTTTGACAAAATCTTGCTTGTTACTTGATATCAAACGAAATGATAGTAGAGGCTGACTAGTTTGTCTCTGAATTAAAAAAACTACAGGGGTCGCCATTTTTGACGTTCTATTTGTCTTCGCGCAAAAAATAATATTTTTTTTTTTGCTTTTTTTAATAATAATATATGTATGTAGATTGTAACTGTACATAATTAGGCATTAAAACACTCGTGTGATGTTATTATGTAACAGTCGCATAAACTACCATAAGGTAGAAAAATCATGGTAAAAATAAAACGGCATCCCCCAGCCGCCCGTGCGCCGCACCACGGCCACGGAACGAAAATTCAAAAGTTACTTTGTCTCACGCTCGCAGCAAAATCGAATTTTGCTCACTGTTTTTAAACAGCAAAACCACCCTGTTTGAGGTGCTGAGGTGAAAAATATTTTGTTTCAATTAAACTTTGACATCAATTAGGTCCTTAATTATGTACAATATGTATGTGTGGTGTGAAACTGTGTGATAGAGTAAGGAATGAAAACATCAGAGAGAAGTGTGGTCTGAAAGAAGATGTAGTGACTAAAATTATTAAAAAGGGCATGCTTCGATGGTTCGGTCATTTGGAAAGGATGGATGAAAAAAGATTGACGAAAGAAATTTACAGTGCTTAAGTGAGTGGAAGAGTCGGAAGGGGGCGCTCTAGGCGTACTTTTTTGAATCAAATCGGGGAAATACTGGAAAAGGGCCGAATCTTAAGTACCCGAAACCGACGTGCATGCATGACTCGATGTATGAATGTGGAAGAAGCGAAAGAGCTTTGTCAGGATCGTAGCAGGTGGAAAGAAGTGGTCTCTGCCTACCCCTCCGGGAGACAGGCGTGATTTATGTATGTATGTAATTATGTACAATATTTTTGCAATTCACCCTCACAGTCCTCTTAATCCGTAACACTTATTTTGCGCTAAGTGTAAGTTCACAGTTTACGATGTCCCAGTGTTATATCGTAAGTTACTTGCGCAGATAAAATCTCTCGAGTAAAGGACGGAGTGTCTTAAATTACTCGCAGGGCTTAAATGAAGTTGTTGCGTGGTTAGGTATGTAAATGGGTACTGAACATGATGTGTATGTGCTTTAATTGCGCGAAATGAAGTGTCATAGCTGCAAGCCGTAAATATTTTTGAGAACCCAAGTCACGAGTGTTTTCGCGGTCGAAGATAATGTGCAGACGATGATTGTTAATTGGGACTTAAGGAAAACGAGTTTAATTACTTACAGATGATTATAATATGTCACTGAAAAATATTTTATAGAACATAAGACCGCTTAAAATCGTATTTTCTAAGAAACTTAAAGTGCTAGAAGCAAAAACAAAAATCACTTATTAAAAAAAAAAGAAAACTGGTTATAAAATAAGGGTTAATAAGCCTACGTAATTTTATTACTCTATTAGGGTTTCGTACCTCTAAAGGAAAAACTGAATCCTTATAGGGCATTCTATTGTCCGTCTGTCTGTCTGTCAAGACCATTTTTTCTCAGCAACGCGTGGAGGTATTAAGTTGAAATGCATTTAAAATATTCAGTGCCCTTAAAACTGTAAAAAAATCAAACTTCTGAATCAGCGCATCTCTATACGTCCGTTTATGCCGCATATTTTGAACTTCGCAAGGGAATCAAAACCTAAAAGTTACATCATGAAATTTGGTAAGAAGCAATGTCTTAGTTACAGCAAATGTAAAGTGAAAAATCCTTAAATCGTAAATTTGTGTACGGAATCCTAGAACTGCGTGCCTTTGATTACTTAGTCATTCTGATTAAATATACAACATTGTAAAAAAACGGCCAAGTGCGAATCTGACTCACGCACTGAAGTCAGACTCGCACTTGGCCGTTTTTTTTACAATGTCGTATATTTTATTAGAACGACTAAGTAATCATAGATACGCAATGCAATGCGTTTTGTATAAAATTTGATCTTTATGATTATAAGTATATCTAAAAAGTATTGCAGTAAAAAAAAAAATATATCTCAAGTTTATTATTGGTTCTGAAGTTGTAAAATTGTTAGACTAAACCGAATAGACTAAATAATTTGTTACTCTGCATAGGTAATGAAGTTTTAACAAAATATTATTTACGACTTATAGCACAGTTAATTAATAAACAAATGTAATTATGTAGTCATTAATATCCTATAAACTACATCGGATTTCCCGTGCCATTTAAAAAATATATTTTTAATTGAATTTGATATAACATTAACACCCATGTGTCGATGTCGTGAGTTAGCATTAGACAATTAATGAATGCGCATGAGTTTTTTTGCGTCGTCGTGTGACCAACCTCCATGCTCGTGAGTGGTGCCCTCCCCGCCCCTCCGCGAGGCCGGAGACAGACGTGACTGACTTACTTCCACTCATTTACATTAACATTTTTGACATATTGCGAATAGTTCCGCAATAGGAAAAAAAAGTTGCGGTAGGTTGTTGGGGAATGTGGACATAATATTTTCAAGTGGCAGTCTATAAAGCAAAAACGGAAAGCGACTACCATCTGACTATACTTGCATCGTGGATCTTTTTTGAATTTAACTTTTGCATAATGAAGTGCGTCAAACCAAGGGGACGAAGTTAAATCAAAATGAGTAATTAAATGAGCCATAGAAGTCGTTTCCGTATTACAGGTCAGCCATAAAAAATAGTATTTCTTTCATAAATCACAGTCAAAATTAATTTACATATTTCTTATTGTCAACGGACTGTCCGCTGTTACGTTAGAGAATAGCACAAAAGTACGATACACGCCAAAAAAACAAAACACGAAACAGTACATTATAATTATAGGTAAACAACAGGCTTACCGCTAAATAGCGATCTCTCCCAGATAACCTACTTGAGTTCGCACTGTATCTTTCTTCAACTAATCCACTATGAAAGGGACGACGCACAGCATACGCGAGAAAATTAATTAGATGTTTTAATCGTACAGACAGACACGAGAGCGTTAACTAACTTGTATAAGAAACGTTGAGTTTTTGTCCCAACTGGGAGTAACGAAATAGAAAAAAATAGGTTATAAGTTATAAGCGAAATGAAAAAGATCCCAGGTAAAGATTATTAAAACAATATATTTTCCTTAAAGGATGTGGTACATGCGGCGTGAAACTATTTGCATTTAAAGCAACGATAAAAATAACAATTGTGTAGTAATAGTGCGTAATTAATTATGTAACTAAAGTTCTTGAAACACAAGCACGAGGTTTAGATTCAATACAAATGATTAAGTACATACTAGTGTACGTTTGTATAAAAAACGGCAATGTGCACTCCAAATAAAAAACAGGTTTTATCTAGGAGGTAAATAAATACATAATAAATATCACAGGACAGTATTATGGGTACTAGACAACGATAAACTTACTTTATGTATAGAGATACATACTTAAATACATAGGAAACACCCAAGACTCAGGAACAAATACTCGTGCTCATTACACTAATATCTGCCCTTACCGGCATTTGAATCCAGGACCGCTAGCTTCGTAAGCAGAGTCACTACCAACTAGGCTAACGTGTCCTGAGCCCCTTTTATTTTTATTACGTATTTGTTTTTATAGCGGCTAGTGTAATTCACACTCTGTGAATATTTCAAGTGTCAGTCCACTGACAGACAGACGGACGGACAGCGGGGTCTTAGTAATTGGGTCCCGTTAGCACCCTTTGGGTACGGTACCCTAAAAAGTAGGTACTTGGATTGTTCGTCCACGCTAATTGGCCATTGGCTAGCCTGCGGCCTAATTCATCAACTACAAGTAAGCTATGATTAAATAATTAAAAAGAGTTAAGTCAGCTTATGGTCTAGACTGAGCTACACCCTTCCTAGTAACGACTGGTGTTACATAATAACTTCAGAAGAATAAATCTCTTGCAATTTATATTTAAAAAATATTGCCTGTTATTGTGTCCCACTGCAGGGCAAAGGCCTCCCCTCTTTTTCGCCAATCTTCTCTACTGATTGCGTGTTCCCGCCAACTACTTTGAAATTGGTACAAATCGGTCTGCCTCTGCTCCGGTGGCCATCCTCCATTCCTCTTCCGTCCATTCGGTGACAATTCTGGCCCACCGTTCCAGATGCATATGACAGACGTGTCCAGCCCAGTCCCACTTGAGCTTAGCAGTCTTGTCACCCGCATCCGCGAGACCGGTCTTGAGCGCAGATCAGTGTTTCTGATTCTGTCAGCTATGCGAACACCCGAATAAATGAAATAAATATGTGAGGACAATCTCACACAAGGGATTTGACCTAGTCTTGAACTAAGCTTAGGCTTGTACATACTTGGGGTACGAGTACTAGACAACGTTTTAAATACGTAAATACATAGCAATCATCCAGGACCCAGAAATAAAATACTCGCGCTCAACACTCTTTTATTGTGAGATGATTGATTGGTGATTTTTATCGTTGTCTAGTACCAATGGGACTAGGCGAATTTGTGCGAAATTATCTCCCGACATTTATTTGATTGTATTTTTTTCTATTTTAATTTTAAACTTTTTATATCTAATTCTTTGTAAGACATAGATGTCAGAGTAACATAAAAATCGTATACCTTGTTACCGGCGCAGTAGGAAATATAAGACAATTTGAATACAATAGTTATAAGACGGTACCGCGGTCGGCTCGAACGTGCTTACATATTTTGGACGGCGTTAGAGACATTGCACACTACACAACTAGGCCGCGCGAATTTCTTAAAAGTAAACATTACGGTAACTGCTACATGACCTGGAATTTTACCTACTAGAATATTTGCTAAGTTTCCAATCTGATGATAAGAAAATGAATCCTTAATTAAAGTATAATTGTGTATGAAAAATCGCTGCTAGAGAACGACTCAATCGTCCTTAACTCACTCTTGAGGGCGGCCGTTAGATATCTTGAACGAGTGAACCAAGCTTTTTGGATGTGATAGCTAGCGACCCGCCCTCGCTTCGCTCCGAGTTAAAGTATTGTACTTATAAAGCTTCCTCTTGAATCACTCTATCCATTAAAAAAACTGCATCAAAATCCGTTGCGTAGTTTTAACTATCTAAGCATACATAGGGACTGACTGACAGAGGGCAGCGACTATGTTTTATACTATGAAGTGATAATAATAAATAAAAGGTTATATCACTGTACAAAGTATTTACTACAGTAAAATAGGTTAGGGGAACCTCATTTTGACAGCTTGTGCCAGCAAGCTTGGCATGCACATAATGCTGCAAGTAAGTACATAAGAAATATACATAAATTATTTACAGATCCAACTGATTATTTGTCCATTGTAGTTTATTCGTCTAAAATATTTTACAACTGTAACGCCTCACAAAACGATAGAAACTTATTTAAAATAGTCAATTTATTAAAAATCTCTGGTTTAAAAGTAGACAACTGAGTGAGTGTATCGCCACTTTTTGTACTTTTGAGGTTTAATGACACACGCCGTCTTTTACGCTAATCTAGATCGTCGACTTCAACAACGGAAACCCCATACGGGTAAAGACCAAATAGTTGGACCATAGTTAAGCGTAAAAAAGCGTTAAATACAAGCATAAAAAGTGAAAAAAGTTCCGTTGTGACACGAAACTTATCCCTACAAATGTATGGCTAATTTTCGTGTCTCAACGGAAAAGTTTCATAGAAAATTTAATTGAGTGAGTTAGCATGGCCAACTTTTTGGTCCTTACCCATACATCAAGGTTTTCACTTATCATTAAATCTGGGCCTCTATTCAAGTGCGTTATAACAATATCGTTTTTGACCTGTTTCCGTATTGTCAACGTTTTGATAACTCTTATGTCATTTACAATAATGGCGACTGTGACATAAACGATTCTTAAACGTGTCAAACGCGGTATCGTTTTAACGCACCTGAATAGAGGCCCTGATATGTTTACATACCGACGATCGCGTCGAATAGAGTTTTCGAAAATCGTTAACGTTAGCGTTATTGATCTTGTCTAGCTTCTCTGAAAGAACGAAGATTTCTCAAAATAAACGATTAACTCCTAAGATGTAAAATTAATCAGTGGACCCTATATTTCATTAAACCAGATTGCGAATAAGTAAATAGATAAATAATTCTCATTTTATAGATAAATAGTGATGTAACCCCTGTGGTTGTCTGGTTAGAGTAGTGCCACTCCATTGTCTTCTCGTGGATGTCGTAAGAGGCGACTAAGGGAATAAGGGCTTGTATTCGTAGTACTATTAGGCGATGGGCTTGCAACCTGTCATTAATGCACTAATAAACTTCTTGGCCTGATTGTGCAAAATGTGATTACAGAATTATAAACAAGTCTTTTTAGAGTTGTTGGTATTTTTGTAGCTCTCCCTACCTCACTCTGGGAATGTAGGCGTGATGTTACGTATGTATGTGCATATACGTAGTAAGATAAAAGGTAGGTAATACACAAAATTCGACTAAAGTTAGAGTTTAAAAAGAGTTTTTCCAAAGAGAAATCTTCTTACTAGTTAGGTAGTTCGATTTTTCGCTACCGAATCCCATTATAATGTAAATTACATTTCATCGGTAACATCGTTGCTATCTGGCTTTTAAGTAAGTATTAACTTAAGCACGATTATTTCGATAAAAAGTAGGTGCGCTTGACCTCAGGCCGGCAGGCGTTCATTATGTCACGCCGGAGCCAGAGATAAGTTAAAATAATCATCAGGTAATAAGAGCTCGAACTTTTAAGTGAATTAATAACCGTAATTACAATCCATTCCTTCTCGTGTCGTCTGTTTTTGCTCTTCCCTACATGGTTTATAGGAGGTAGTTATGGTCTCTCAATTGTTTTAAAACACCTTACTTGGGTGTGAAATTTATATTTTATGTACCAAGCCGGCTTTCAAAGCAAAGTAAACAAATAAGATGGGAGAATGAGAATCTGATATTGTGGCTCTGAAATATAATCATAGTCTTAAAGGTTAACCTTTTAAAATGAAGCTGCACAAGCCTGAATGTAAAAATATAATTTTAGTTTAGGAATTGTATCGGTCAGTGAAAATGCCACCGTTGTGTAAGCTTCCTTATAATGCGGCTTTGCGCCATTCACAAGTAAGCACAATAACATGATAATTACAAAGATTTACTACTTATACCACGGCTAATCCGATTTAGGGCTGGATTAGCTATTCCTATTGATCACGATCCACGAGCTTTGGATCGTAGATCAACTAAGTGGACGAAAGAAATGCTGATTACAACAGATAAGTCGATTTATGCGCTGCTGGTTGTGTTAGATAACGTTTGTTTTGATCGGGGATAAATGCAGGTACCGCACTGAGATTGGTAGCTATCATGAATCGCTGTTTGATTTATTACAAGCTGTGTGGTACGGCTCAGTACATCTAAAATGGATTAGAATTATGTTGAATTGATATATGGATAAAGATACCTAAAAGAGCTATGAAGATAGAAATCGATGTTCAATGTTTTGCGGATTCTTAAAGGGTCAGTCAGATCTGAAGCTTAATCTCGATAATTACAACATTTTTTGCAGGTCAAGTGGTAGATAATGCCACTTAGCATTAAGTGCATCATTTGTACTTTTATTTTATTTTTCTGCTTGAATATTAAAAAAATATGATTAAATAATTACCTTCAAATCTAAACGACCTACAAAACAACTTACCAAAAGAAAATAAGACTGCAAGAGAACAAAGCTGCTACCATGGACTTGCGGTTTACATGTTGTTATACAAACTACTCGTACTACATAATCCCGTAACGACTATTCAGGATAATTAATATTTTTAACCGTGCAATGGCTTTTAGTAACCTAAAAGAAACTTAATCCAAGAACTTGATACCGACTCAATAAAGTTTTATTGTTGTCGGGAGGTTAAGTTTCGACCTAGTTTCTTTACAATGACGCATTGGTATTACTTGAAATCCTTAAGCAATATCTTATAGCCTTCTCAAAGTCCCCTATAAAACTTGACATGGTTCCGAAGCCGATAACATCCGTTTTTAAAATGCATCGAGCGAACAAAATGAGTTTAGATTGATATGAATCGGTTAGGTCGAGTGGTATTTTGTTGCATTAATGCAAAATAAAATAAACAGCAGTCGGTCAGTTATTTTGCAAGGCGTTATAAGGGTTCCGTACCGTGTTTATTTGTGAGAAATAACAACGAAGTACAGACAAAAATACGCACAAAAAAGAATGCAGTCATGAAATGATCCTAACAAAGCGTAATGTACCTACGTATACTTACATGCCCACTCGAAACTTTAACACTGCAGATTTTAGGTTTCCATGGTCAACAAACAAGGAACCCCTTATAGCTTCGCCATGTCCGTCTGTCCATCTGCCCGTGGTTTAACTCAGAGGTAATATTTTTGTTTACATTATTATATCGAGTGACATTTTATTGGATAGCCCTTAAAAAATCATTATGTGTATATGTTATTATCAATTTTCTGATTTGGAGGACCGTTTAAGAAATAGACTCCTGTGTGGTTGCCGGGTTAGAGTAGTGCCACTCCATGTGATCCCGTGGTTGTCGTAAGAGGCGACTAAGCGAATAAGAGCTTGTACTGTTAGGCGATGGGCTTGCAACCTGTCACTGGTAAACATCTTAGCCTGATTGTGCAAAATGTGGTTACAGAATTAGTAATAAGTATTTTTAGAGTTGTCGGTATTTCTGTAGCTCTACCTCACTCTGGGAATGAAGGAGTATGCATGTATGTATGTATGTCTAAGAAATATTGAGCCCGAAAAACTATTAATATATATATTTGTTTCGGTTGGTCAACGTAGGATTAAGCTTCTATCTCTTTCTGGTTGGTGCAACACCAAAGGATAAGCTGTAAACAGTAAAACCCGAAAATAAAAGACTACAAAAATAGTATCATAATCATAATACCTATATAGACGCCTTCATTTACGGCAGGATTTCTCATCCACATGTCAGACCCCTAAAGCGGCAAGTCAGTCGCGTCTATCGCGATAAGCTAAGCGTGCCGATACCGCTGCCCGCTCAAAACAAAAGAAACGTGTAAGTGCCGTTACGTCACTCTTTCGTAAACAGCCTTACCAAGGTCATTAACGCATAATTTAAAGCAATTTGCACTTGCACAAATGTTTTCTCCTCAATTTGTGAGCTGTGGTTGAATTAACCGGTTGATTTTTTAGCTTTTTGGTTCCGGTTATTAGGTACCGACGTATAATTCGCCTAGCTCTACAAAGTGGCTAATAGCTATATTTCGCACTGCAAGGCATGAATATTTTACAATCTAATTGCTATTAATCGAGTTGTTTAAATTAGGTGCATTCAAGTTTCGTTTAGCGTAAAGGGCATTATTCATTTCCTAAGTGCAACGCAATTCATCACGGGAAGTGCTGCAATGAAACAGGAGCCTGCCATTGACTGTAGAACTGACATCAACACTTTTACTGGTCATAGGACATTGTATGACATTGTGCAGGGTCCTATTGCTAAGCAGCAGTGTTCGCGTTATTGGTTTCCGGTGTACGAATATTTATTCTTATTATAAAATTACTAGCATAGAGGCATTCCATCTTAGGCCTCACGGTTGGCATAGGAATTGTGGTGTTAGGATTGC
This sequence comes from Acleris holmiana, assembly GCA_949316455.1. Taxonomy (NCBI): domain Eukaryota; kingdom Metazoa; phylum Arthropoda; class Insecta; order Lepidoptera; family Tortricidae; genus Acleris; species Acleris holmiana. The sequence goes on from OX438783.1 coordinate 7,757,429, forward strand.
AATCTTAAGATTTTAGTCTTGATAATGCAAGTGTCTATGGGTCACAGATCCCACTAACCTTAGTACGTAGTAACACGGGACTTAGTCAAACAAGAATATTCTAAAATTATTAAAATGACAGCCACTCGGGGATTAAGTTGCTTAGTAATAAAAGGACTCAAATCACGCAAAACACACTTTTATTTGAAACCTTAGTTCTTTATACTTACGTTGGAATATGCAATAGAAAATTTATATTGTCTACCTTACGAGTATGTCAAAAATTGTCCCGTGGCAGCGTGCTCGGCCCACAGATGACCTATAATATGTGTTACCATCTCCTTGCTATATAAAAAAAAAAAAAACTGAATGCTCATGTTTTGAACCTTTGTCGGTTTAAATCAGGATCCTTGTTTAAACAGTTTTTGTAAGTGTTACTAATGCAATGCTATGAAATGTCCGCTTCGGCCATTATCAGACGGCGTCGGCGGGCGCAGCTTGTTCAGCTAAAAGCACTTAATGGAACGGAAATTTATAAATAACAGAGATACTAATCGGCGCTGACGGAAAATGTTTCGGTAAAATTCTTCATCCGTTTTCAATCTAAGTGCTGCGTTATTTGAAACGCAATAAGACTTGAATTATTATAGTGCAATTAATGAAACTTAATTTCAACTAGATATTAATCGGGGTTACGTTTTCACTTTGTTACCCGTAATTCGAGCTCAAAAGGTTCTAGAAGACTAGATAGAAAAGGATATCCGAGCGACAAATGACTCGCGGACAACTTGTGCTAGCCCTCCAAAAAAAAACCGAGCAAGAGCATGCCGGACCATGCTCAGTGTAGGGTTCCGAAGCCAAGTACTACAAACATAAAAATCATCAAGTAATAACTATTTTTTTTATTTAAAGTCAATTGGTGCCGTCTTAGATGATTTTAGTAGGTATAAATATTTTAATCGCCTGTATCTCAAGAACCAATGATGTCTACTTAGCCGTGATAGTTTTCCTTTAAAATCGGTTATATATTGTTTCATTTAAGTTTTTTTTCTAATTTTTAGTATTTGTAGTTTTGGCTGTGGGGGCGGGGGGACACACACTTGAATCTAACATCCCACAATATAGGGTCGATGAGAATAAAAAATACATCTCCACGTTACGTGTAGGGGAGCTAGCATTTTTTTTTAAACATTTTATTGTACCGCTTTGTTGGCGTGATTAACATGTATATTCATGCCAAATTACAGCTTTCTAGTACTAAGAGTCTCTGCGCTATGCTGCGGACGGACGGACATGGCGAAACTATAAGGGTTCCTAGTTTGACTATGGAACCCTAAAAAGCGACCATAAACGACCTGACTACGCGGTTACTTGGTAGTGACACCAGTGACCCGACCGGAACTAGGGGTTCTCCCGATAAGTGCAAATGTTTGTAAGTGTGTAGGGCGTGAGTATTTGTTTCCGAGGATGATTTCTTTGCATCTACTCGTAAGAGAAGTAGGTGAGTAGTAGAAGTGCTCAAAATATAAGTACACGATTCTATTGCCAAGACGATAAGAGCGCGTTTAGATAATGGTATTCCTTTCGACTTCGACGAGTCTGCTGCTGACTGTCCCAACAACGCTGACTGTACTAGGTTAACTTGCGCAAAATTGTCCCGGATATTTCTTATAACTTATTCTCGCGATCAAAATTTAGTTGAAATAAAATAATGAAGGTGATAATTACATTTCACGATTATTGTGCGCAATTAAAGACGTTATTAAAGTAAAAAAAAACTTTATAATTACGTTTAAATATTATTGCCATTCTCAGAGGAGTAGGTAATCGTTACACGATGCCGTAGCGAGCGACTAACTACCACGTGAGTTTCCTCTCTATATGAAGGAATTAATTAAACGATTCTCTTTCGAACGGTCGATCGAGTAAACGACTCATACGAGCGCTCTCTCTCGACGGGACGGACGGTTGTTTTTACGTTCTGTCACGTATACCCTTTGAGATAGCAATAAAGAACACCCGACCAAAACCCAATATCACCTTTAGCAGGCAAAGCTTCTGTCATTGAGTGAACCTTTTTAAGGCGGTTTATTGTAAGAAATTATTACCAGTGAAAGGTTGTTTTAATTTTTTCGAGCACTGTGGCTTTTGTACATCTGTTCAGGTCACAAATGTCAACGAAACCTTCGTATACACACATAAGCAATAGTTAAAAGCATTCACTTCGTTCAAAAACAAAATCGGCCTTGAATAAAACTATACATGGAGTGAGATAAAAAGTAGAGATAGCGTCTTCTTTACTTATATGTCTTTTCGTATTCATTCTCTCTTTCACTCGCTGTATTATTTCGTTATTACCGTCTAGGTCAATTCTCTGTCTATGCTCTGGCGGTAGAATTTGAACTCGCCGGTTAATAATAGGTGAGTCGAGTTCAAGAGCGAGTGGTTAAACAGAATCACCTATCTGACAAGGGTTACTTTGGACGAGGACCGGTCATTCTTGTGTATGTATAGTTAATATTCCCGAAACGAAGACTGAGGCGGTGAAGGTTGTATGCTCAGCCCCGGCCTGCCCTGCCCTGCACCTGGGTCCTGTTTTGTAAAGCTACAAATTACAAGCGGAAGTCTTTCTCCAGGGAGTTAGTGGAGACTTCCGCTTGTAGTTTGTATTTTGTAGCCTTATAAAACAGGGCCCTGCACCTCTGCGCGCTCCGACGTCAAGGGCACCATCATCAAATGACAACATGTATCTGGCTGTTTGTGGTTTCCCAAGGCTTTTTATAAGGAAATTAAAAAGAAAAGTAATTTAGTACCTAGGGATTGAAATATCACCTTTGTCCCTAGGGATTAAATGCATCACTTTAGGTCGCCTATACATGGCTATTATTTTATTTTAGAGTGAATGAAGTGGAAAACGTTTTATTATTTTGAGTAAATTCTTAACAGCGTACAAGGGCGCTATGGGCGTCTACTCTGCAGGGTAAAACTTGGTAAAACCACATTGCCTTTGACACATTATTAAATTGTTTTTAACACGTCTGCCATTACTATCAAGTAAATAAGATGATATTCAAGTTGTCTACTACTTACGTTGTAATATTCCATTTTCAGGTAAATTGCCCATGACTGAAAGTTAAAAAAAATACAAAAATGCTATTTAATATATTATAAGTTCATTATTAATTATGAAAAATTCCTGTTTGTATCAAATGGAAACTGTTATGTCCTTATATTTTATACGGTTTTTAAGCACATAAATCCCAGTAATCATTTATCCTTGCTGGCTTTTATCGGAATATGTCAGGAATGCTTGATTACAAGCTTTTTTGAGTATCGATTAAAATATTAATATTAATCGATACTCAAAAAAATCATCATGCAAATTGAATATTTGTGAAGGATAAGAAATTAAAGAAGTCCATAAAGTAACAAATACATATATAAAAAGTAATAACGCTTCACGACTCATTTATCCAATTAGCCAAGTCCATCAAACATTTAACAGATACGAGTACAATTACGAGTAAATACACGAATTTCATGAATACTCGTTTATTTTGATCTTATTCATCGAAAAAAATAGAGATCTCTGAGTTGATGCAAGGCACTGATTAACGAATAACTTTTTAGATGACTTGTTCTAACATTCACAATAACAGTTAAAACGGCTAAAGTTGCCACTAAGTGAAGAAATAGTACTAATTGCAATTCGATTTTTTGTAATTTACCAGGACTAAGATTCTACACAGTAAAGACCGGACAAGAGCATGTCGGACCATGCTCAGTGAAGGGTTCCGAAGCCGTTAAGTACAACAAACATAAAAAAACATCAAGTAATCACTAATTTTCTATTTAAAGTCAATTGGTGCCGTCGTAGATGATTTTAGTAGGTATAAACTCTCAAACTCAAACTCATAACATTTATTTGACAAGTACACACTGCAACACAATATACAAGTGCGAGCTAGCAGGCGCGGCCCGTACACCAGGTCCGCGTATGAAAGTTTGGAGAGGATGAGCGAGTCGCATAGTTTTATTCGGAGGCCTACGCTGAGAAAGTCACGAATGCGGTATAGAATTTTCAACCTGTAAAAACAGATGTTCGCGTTCCCCAGCACGTGACCCTCAAAACGCAGACCCCCATCCATCAGTACCCCTAGGTTGCGTGACTCCGACACACACTCCACCCCCGTTCACCCCCAATAGACAATGCTGGATTTTGAACAGAGATACTGCGTGCCTGGTTAGGAGATCCAAAAATCATATACTTAGTTTTCTTCGGATTTAAAACCAGTGTATTGGACTCTGACCAAGCAGCTATGCTTGACAAATCTCTGTTCAAATCTTCCACTGCCGTCTGAGCGTCATTAGGGTCGAACGAAAGATAAAAGTGTGTGTCGTCGGCATACATGTGGTATTGACAGTGCCTAATAACTGTACAGATGTCTGCGGTGTACAAAGTAAACAAGAGAGGACCCAAAATCGAACCCTGTGGGACGCCCCTGGAAACGGGAAGAGAACCAGAAAACACCCAATCACCATCACTGCCATCGAGCTTAACCACCTGGGACCGACCGCACAGATAGCTTGAAAACCATTTCACTGTGGAGGCACTGAAACCATAATAGGTCATCTTTGAGAGAAGTAGTGGAATATTTATTGCGTCAAAGGCTCTTGAATAGTCCAGAAGTACCATTATGGTTCCCTTGCCCCCATCCTGTGCGGTGAGAATGTTATAGACTATATCAAGTAAAGCTGTGGTAGTACTGTGAGATTTCCTGAAGCCCGACTGGAGGACAGGTAAAATGGCGTTATTCTCCAGGTAGCTGCTCATTTGCATATGTACTACCCTTTCAACAACTTTAGAAATACAAGGAAGTATGCTGATTGGGCGTAGGTCTTTTAACGCGGTAACATTCTGCTTTTTTGGCAACGGTGTCACCAACGCCACCTTCCAAGCCTCAGGAAACTCACCCGATGTAAACGAACGATTAACAATGGCAGTTATGGCGCCGAGAGTTTCGGGAAGAGTCATTAAAAGCATGTCCAAAGATATACCGTCGGCTCCCACAGCGTTCGATTTTAAGGACCTGATCACCCTCATCACGCAGCACTCATCAACGGCTGCCAGCACGAACTCAGAGTTTCCGTGGCGAGCAAACTCAAATAAGGTCAACTGTGATATTGTGACATCGCGCTCACCAGGTACGGAAAGGAAATGATCGTTTATTTGATCTGCGTTAAGCAAGTGTGAAGGAAGCTCGGACTCATGGCGGCCTGTCACGTTAATGGTTCGGTTTAGATTTTTCCAGAGAGCACGAGGACTGTGTATATTTTTATTTATGTGTTGGCTAAAATATGCCTGTTTTTCAAAAAATATTGCTACATTAACACAACCCTTAAGCTCTCTGTAATAATCCTTATCCCGATCAAGTCCAGATGCCCGTGCTTTGTCGTGAGCCTTGTCACGTAAACGCATCATTTCCCTTACGGTACCCGTGATCCAAGGGAAACATTTTACTCTGGCTACAGCCCGCTTGGATGGTGCGTGAAGATCAAAAAGCAACAACAACGAAGAGTTAAAAGCAGCAACCATTTTATCAATATTAGACAAAGACAACAAACCGTTCCAGTCAACCATTGACAAATCATAATTGAAACTGTCGCTGTCTATGTCTTTAAGTGCGCGAAAAGTAATGAAACGCCGAGGCGGCTTTGATTTTTTTATTGTCAATTCACCAGTGATAATTCCGTGATGGCTGAGTGTTGGAATGTAATCGACGATGATATTGGCTACTGGCGCATTGCTGCAAAACAAATCAATAAGTCGGGCACTATGGTCAGTAAAATGTGTAGGACGATCAACCCACTGCGTCAAATTAATTGAGGTAAGGAAGTTCTTGACTTTATTCGCGTCGTTGTCTGTGCGTATATCGATGTTAAAATCACCGACCAGGATTACGTAATGTACTTGTGGTGATAAGGTGCAAATGGAGTCTGTTAGTGCATCTAAAAATGTATCGGTATCGACCCAATCCGGGCGATAGGCCGTGCCGATTAACAACCTTATCCCCTTGCAAGACAAGCGAACACATTAACACTTTAATCGCCTGTATCTCAAGAACCAATGATGTCTACTTAGTCGTGATAGTTTTACTTTAAAATTAGTTATACGGAACCCTAAAAACGATATTGCCTTTGACATGTTTCCGTATTGTCATTTGATATTGTTGATGTTTGTAATTTGATATTAGTTGTTCATGTTGATAACTCTTATTTACTTCACACCTTCCACCAGGGCCTCTATTCAGGTGCGTTAAAACGATATCGTGTTTGACACGTTTAAGAATCGTTTATGTCACAGTCGCCATTATTGTAAATGACATAAGAGTTATCAAAACGTTGACAATACGGAAACAGGTCAAAAACGATATCGTTATAACGCAGTTGAATAGAGGCCCAGGCCCTTTTAGAGAATGTGGCAACGGGCAAGGCAAAAATGTACAGTAGGTACGAGTTAGCATCATAAGTAGCTAGCTACACACTTAGAACAGAATAGAAAATAATTGATTGGTCATCAAAAAAAGAAATAATGCACCTTGTCGCTTTAACGCCTTTGACAATTCGTGTGACAGCCCAAACCTGACGTAATAGCGACAGCGTCCTTTAGTGTATAGTTATTAATGATGCGAACCGTACCATTCAAACCAAATGTGCTTCTTTCAGACCATCTTACCGCGCGTTAACTCTGCCGCTAAGGAGTTCCTCGAACTCTTTTGTTCCGATGTGAAGAGTAAGATAGATAGATAGCCGTTATGGCCAGCACAAAGCCTTTTCTTCTCGGCCTTCAAAGTTGGCGTTTTTAGGCTCTCGAACCAACTGTTGGCTCGTGCGCTCGATTAGCCTTCTGTATGTGACAAAATATCAATAATGTAATTATTGCATGCTGATGAAACAGTCGAGTGTTTTGTCATCACCATTTTTTTATCGCAAAGCGAGATTTAAATTAATTGGTTGCTTGCCATTTATTCTCGATGTCTAGGGTCTGCTTCTGGTCATAGGGTTCGATGAACTCCGCATATACACTCATGGACAAAATTAGGGGAACGCAAAAAAAAGGTTTAAGAACTACTTTCATAATTATCTTAGGTACTGGTGACTAATATCAGAGGATACCATTAAATTAAATGTTCTTTTGGAATGTTTTTAATGTTTGATTTTCATTTGTTTTTTTCGCGATTTTGTCGTATTGTGTCATCTCAGTAATAAAAAAGTCTTCGTAATTTTAAGTTTTTGATGAAAATTTATGTTTTCTTCGAGTTTATGTGTTGAGTTTATTATCAGTTGTGTTTAACGTGATTGATTGAAGGATATTAAGTAAAAATGCCAGATCTAAATGAATTTCAAGTGGTTAAAGCTGTGCTTTAATTGAAAATGGCTATACTTACAAAGATGTGGCCCAAACATTAAGAGTTTCGAAATCGGTGGTACATCGAGTGGTCAAGAGGTATCGTCAGACCGGCCAGTATAGCAGACGAGCAGGTCAGGGGCGAAAACGAAAAACAACAGCAAGGGACGATCGGTTCATTGTGAACAACGTGCTCAGAAACCGAACCATGACTTCTTCCGAGGTGCGTACGAAGCTGCAAGAAGTCAGACAAGTCTCAATAAGCACAAAAACGGTAAGAAGGAGACTGAATTCAGCTGGGCTGTCATCCCGTTTGCCTGCTAGAGGCCCTCTTCTTGCCACAGGGCATAGAGTAGCTCGACTTGAATTTGCCCGATATCACGCAAATTGGGACGAGGAACACTGGAGCGAAGTCTTGTTTACCGACGAGTCAAGATTTTGCCTGATGCCAGATGACGGAAGGGTTAAAGTGTGGAGACGACCAGGAGAAAGGTACGCTCAGTGTAACATCATTGGAAAAGAGGCATATGGTGGAGGGTCTGTAATGGTATGGGGAGGCATTTGTATGGGGGCACGTACAGAGCTTCGGGTCATAGAAAATGGGTCATTAACAGCTGCACGATACGTAACTGAGGTTTTGGAAGAAATTGTTGTGCCTTTTGCCCCATTCATAGGAGAAATTTTTCTTTTGATGCATGATAATGCACGCCGCCATACCGCAGCTGTGGTTACCGATTATCTTCGGAGACGATCAGATCAATGTTATGAGGTGGCCAGCACGTTCGCCGGATTTAAATCCGATAGAACATGTCTGGGACAAGTTGGGCAGACAAATTAAAAAAAGAAATCCTGCCCCCACTAACTTGAGGGACCTAAAAAACGCATTAATGGAAGAATGGGAAGAAATTCCCCAAGATTTCATTGATAATCTGATCAGAAGTATGCCGCGGAGAATGGAAGCAGCTCGAAGAGCTAGAGGGGGCAACACTAAATACTGATGGATAACTCACAAAACAGCGATCAAGAAAAAGATAAGAAAAAAAAGGAAAATTTAATTAAATTCTTAAATGTTAATTTCATTTACAATTTCTTTAGACGGGTTGTTTTCTAAAACTGGTATTAATTTTACATTTGATTTTGTGTTTTTGATTTTAAACTGATCAGTTACAGCTACTAATAATATTATTAAAGTTAGTTGTTAAGAATTTTTCATGATAGTTTCATTTTATTGAATCTTTTTTTTGCGTTCCCCTAATTTTGTCCATGAGTGTAATTTTCAGTTTGTTTCTATTATAATTAATTTGGTGTTTAAACAATTCCCTTGAGTCTCGAAACTGTATTTGTACTTTTTTAAGCGGAAACAGAAAGGAAATTAAAAGTTTGTATATCTTGATTCACTTGTAAGGATAAACATACATCAACAATAGACTACTATGTTGTCCCGAGAATACTTACTTTCTAAATCTAGGTTTAGGATTAATTTAGGATCAGATGAATCACACTCAGTAAAGCAGGATTATGTTCATGTTCAATTGTAAAACGTACAAATATTTAAATATACCTACACAATGGCAAGATTTGTTTCGCTTTAAATAATAAAAGTAGGTAGAGGATTTATATCGAATATGAATAAGCATTGAAATAAATATTAAAAACTAATTAGATAAAATTACCATACACAATCAAATTATAATATTAATTATCATATCACTATTGCATTTTATTATTTAATAACACATTAACCATAGTATATTGCGTAAGATTTAATTTTCTACAAAGTAGCTTAGGATTTTAGCAGTGCTTTCGTACACTTCATTTTAATTATGTTGATACATAACTAATTTCAACAATCAACTTTCATTTATGTACAATCACCTGATATATTTACTTAAACGTTAAGTGTTACTATTACTCGTATACCTAATCCAAATAATATGCTCTAAGGACATGTGCGTTGACTTACTTAGGTGGGAAATTAAGCGTCGTGTACGCGGGTCGCGTGCGCGGGACGGGGGGCCTGCGCGGGCGTGGGTGCGTCTTGCCTCCCTCTAAGGGGGCCGGCGCCGCGCTCGCCTCCCCCTCCTCCGGCAAGTAGGGCGCGCGCGGACTCAACACCAGCGCCTTGTACGAAGAGTGCGAGTCAGCTATACTCCTCCCATCCCCCTCGTCCCTCCTCGACATTTCAGAAAACGGAGACACGGATCTCTTCTCCATGATGCTCGGGCCCGCCACCTCCTCCTTTGGCTTCAACTCGTACGCATTTTCCTCCTTTCTCTTCGGTTCCTCCTTCTTAAACTTTGCTTGGCGCTCAATTATCTCAGCCGTTGTTAAATCCGATCCTTGGACGTCCGTTTCGAGAGGTAACGCCGATAACCAAGGCCTGGATGAATTGCTGTTGCACCACCTTTCTTCGTTTTCACTGGTGTCGCCTAAGAGTCCTAGTTTTTCCAAGTTTTGCAAAAGAAGGTTCTCGCTGGAACTAGCAGCTCTCATTTCAGTTTTCGAATCTTCAGATAGAAGTAGCTCCGCAAGGGGTGGTGCAAGACCTAAACCTATGTTCCTCTCATGGTACACTTCAGATATAGTAGGAGTCATTTCTCCGCTCATATGCCGCACTTGAGCCATTGAGTCTCGACTGCTTGTGCCCATTTTCGGACGAGGAACTCGTTTTGATGATGAGGGTTGACTAATTTCCCTTACTTGTTCAGTTTTGTCTTCTTCAGCCGTCCTTCTAGGCTGTGCTGCAGCCAAATCGTAGAACGCATCCAGATATCTGGCATGTGAGTGATCTGGACGTCTTCTTAGGACTGTATCGTGGCCCGAGCTTTCCCAGTCCGAGTCATCAGTGGAAGGGGGTCGTCTTGTGTAAAGAGTTCTGATTTTAGTTTGATGGGCGAGTGCTAGTGAAACGTCCCTTTGGGGGGCAGAGGGGGCTGGTTGCGGTGCAGCGGGGGGTGACGGAGTGAAGGCTGCGTCACTTTCCCCTCTATATCTAGGTGGTGGGGGTGCAGGTGGCGGTGCAGTCCTGCCATCCGGCTCTCCCCGGCCTACATCAGTAGATGATGATGATCCTCGTACATACATGGTGAAGGCACCTCCGCATGATCCTAGAGGCAATGGAGGTGGTGGTACTGATGAAACGCTCTCCTCTGTGGGTAAAGTAGGTTATAGTTAACAATTGATTCAGATCTGTAATTTTTACGGTAAATGTTTGATTTTTTTTACTTACGGCGATGTTGTCTTGGTGGTGGTGGCTCTCCATCCGAATGTGGTTCTAGGTCTCCATCGTCAATCGATGCCAAAGATTCCACACTTGAACTTGATTCCAAACTCAAACTTCTAGGAGCCTCTTGGGTATCTGTTTAAATAAAAGCCAAAATTATGTATATATGTGCATAATATCCCTAATTAAAATGTAATCTCCTAAAAATACATATATTTGGGATTGATGTGTGTGACAACTTACCGAACAGAGCAAGTAAGGCTTGTAAAACAAATTGGATATGCCGTCTGTTGGCTGCTTTTCCAGTGCGTAGAGTTACTTCATCCTGTCCAACTTCTGCCAGATCAAAGCCCAAAGATGCCAGCAGTTCGTGGCATCCATTCACTCTCCACAACCTGACGTTAACAGCCACTTCAAAAGTGTCACTTTCTAGGTTCTTCACTGAGAACTGTGATATTACGGAGCGAATAACGCCGATAATGTCATCTGCTACGTCACCGTTAGATATTAGTTTCGATAGGGCCAGAAGCGTAGTCGGTGACAATCCTACGAACAACATTTTTGTTTAATACAAAATGATCATTTTCAAGAAATTAAAAAATTCATAAGAAATTTCAGACAAACCTAAGAGAGCCTGAAGGCTAGCGGAGCATTGAGTCAATCTTTCTTCCGGGTCACTTTGAGGGAAGAATACGCTGGACGGTATACCATTTGCCGCCGGTTCAAATCTATATAAACAATGCAATTTTTGATTGAGTATTTATGGCACTTATTATAAATAACTCTAAAAAGTTTAATTGATCGTGAAGGCTTACCTAAATCCGACGCTCATAAGGAGTTCCCTCCACCCAGTGGTAGTACCGGCCTTGTTCTCTATGCTCTTCTGCGTGGTATACATGGCATTTTTCTGTCCTCTCACTATTCTTTGTAGAGACTTCTCAACCAAATGCAGGCAAACACGTAAGGCATCCCTAAAACCACCAAAATGTGGGTTAGAAATGTTTCTAAAACTATTCTGAAGCAAATTCAATCCCACCAAAAACATAAATGTAAAAAAGGAGAGCCAAGTTCAATACAAAAATTATTCTCTGCGCTGTGGGCTTCGCCGCAAAAAGAATGGAGATCTGAGATTGAGTGCCAAGTTCTATGCAAAATCCAAATATGTAGTCTAAGGGCTGACTTGGCTGGTTTTCCCATACGAATTATTATTAAGTACCTACTTTTACACAGTCATGGAAGAGCCTTATGTTCGATGGGTAGTTCCTACCAGCAAGCCAAATTTTCGAAATAATAAAATAAGAACCGAAAGGTAACAGGTTTAGAACATGCGAAGGCTATATAATTCGTTCGATTCGGTTGTCACAGCGCAGCGCCGCTCCGGCGTTACTCGGCGCGCGCGCGTCGTGTATATACCGAAAATCTAAATGCCTATTACTTTATCATTATTTATGAGTAGGTAATGATTTTACACTATTGATGTGCGCTAAATATAAAAATAATAATTAATCCCAGTTAATAACGTATGTACCCTAAGTAATATTAGGTATTTATGTTAAGCGTTCATAATAGAATCTAATTATTTAAAAATTGCCAGTTTTTTATTTATTCCTTTGTATTCATCTAATTACCTATCTGCATACCAAATTTTAACTCTCTAGGTCATCTGGAACTGGGTTAGAGTTTTGGTCTATAGGTCAGTCAGTGATAAAAATGAGGAATTTTGGACATTAATATCTAAATTACCGTTTGAGATAAGCTTATGAAATTTAGAACACATATGTATCTCGCAAGTCTCAATATATGAGCCAAATTTGATACGTTTATGTAAAATAGTTTTTGATTTATGAGGGGGTCAAAAGTGGCTCCAAATGGTTCGTGTAATATTACACACGGTGCGGCTCGCCAGTTCTGTTTCTTGAACTTGGCTTGACACGCTCCCGCGTGTCTAGATATAGTTTTATGTCCATGATTTATATCGTTTATACTTTGATAAAATAAATTGATAAATATCACGGGGCAATCTCACCCGAATTGACCTAGTCCCAAACTAAGCTATAGGCTCGTACTATGGGCACTAGACAACGATAAACATACTTAAGTATATAGAGAAATAAATTCTTAAATACATATAAAACATCCACAAGACTCAGGAACAAATATTCGCGCTCATCACACAAATATCTGCTCTTACCGGGATTTGAACCCAGGACCGCTGGCTTCGAAGGCAGCTTAGAGTCACTCCCAACGGGACTAACGTGTCGTCAATTAACCATACCCCTAGGACCGTGCGCATTACAACGTTGTTGGTTCGGCTCTGTGCGCAGCGTCTATCTTGAGCTATTTATTCACTACGTACCGGCACTTGTCAGGCGAGGCCAGCAGCTCGCACAGCGCCTGCCCCATGAGCGCCACCTTGTTGCTGAGGCGAACGTTGGCACCCAGCAGCACCTGCCCCGCCCAGTGCGCCGGGTGCGCGAACAGCTTCGTGTGCCGCACCGTTTGCATTGCGTCGCCGAGAGCCCTGCAAACAAATTAGTTGTAAGATCAGACATTAAATTCTCCCGTTTTCGCCGAGCTTGGCATCTAACATAACCGTCCGATCTGACTGACCTCTTTTATATTGCTTTGTCATTCCAGATACCATCCATATTTATATTGGTTAGGAGGTCAGTCAATGAGAGCAACCAAGATTCAGGTTAAACTGACGGGCAGGAATGAATTCAATAGAAAATAAATTTACAACGGTATTGTTACCTTTTTACGAGCGGTTTTTACTTTATTGTTCCGTTTGTCTCTGTGTCTTACAATGAATCGCTTTTTTCAACTTAAAAATAAAACAAAAAAATTAAAAACTTTCTTAATAAACTCACTTGGCAACCCTGCTTCCTTGCAGCAATGCAGAATACAATGATCTATACAGGATCTTAGTAGCCGTATCTTGTGGAGCCGGCCACAGCGTCAGCAGAATGGCCTGGGCTCCCGCGGCCAGCAGTGCACGACAAAGGCGCGAAACGCCTTCACCGGCAGTCGATACGTCTTCGGACTCTTCAGAGGAGCCTCGCAAGGCCGCACTTGCAGGAGCGCAGGATATAACAACCTACAAAGCCAAAATAAAATCAATAGAAATTGAAGTCGTGACGAATAAAATGTAATCGAATTAAAAGTTAAATTACCAATCTAGCTGTGATTTTCATGCTCATGATTTCATTCGCTGTCAGCATAAATTCGGATGCCGGTGGTAATTCTTCGTTACTTGGTGTCAGTTCTGAATCTGTAAAGTAAGGTATAGAGGTAATAATGTCAGAAAACAGCCGTAGCAGTATTTTTTTTTTCGTATAATGCCTCTAGCTAGATTAAGGTGTAGGATAATAAAATGTATTGCTTCTTTATCTAGATTATTATTACTCACTTTCTTCTTCATTTTCTGTAGAAGTATCTGCTGCTCCACTTCCAACACTGGTATTCAAAAGACGTTTAGCTTGAGAGTCAACCTGTAAATTCAGCAAGATGATTAATTTAATCTTATACGAGGTAGAACCCTGTTTTAATGAAGTAATGTCTCGCAAGAAACTGATATTATCGTCATTGATATTTTGTGACAAGGTTCTTTACTCGCTGATTTCTTCAAGGCATCAGTGCTTACCACTTCGCCAGGGCTCAGGACGATGGCGGGTGTTCTCCAGCAGACGTGGGTCGCAAAGTGAACGCATTCGGCCTGCGGTAGTTGTGCTAGCACCGCCTCTTTTGATGCCTGGGATTAAAAAAAATGTACTTGGAAGTGAGCACAAGGATGTATTTTTGTAACACAATAAAATTGTATAAGGTGCTAGAATACACATGAGTGACTTTTTGGATTTACTATTAATTTCATACATATTTTTACTAGTGTTCGCCCGACTTTTCCTGCGGTTTCGTGACGAAACCGCCGGGGATGAAACTTTCGTCCGAGTAAAACTCGATTAACGCTTGTTTTTAACCGACTTTAAAAAAACTGGAGGGTTCTCAACTCGTTCGTTTTTTTTGTTGAAGTAAACTGTCCTGAGCCCCTAGCCAAGATGCGCTCGATATCTAGCGTTTCGATTTCGATTCGTTTTGTTTTTAAACCAATCGCGTCACTGGTAGATCACGTGACTTTGGGTATGACGCGATCTACCAGTGACGCGATTGCTTTAAAAACAAAACGAATAGAAACGCTAGATAGCGAACGCATCTTGGCTAGGGGCTCTGTTCTCAGGGTAAATCTCGCTATATCGCTCCAAACATTTCTCAGTGGAGATTTACCTGGTAATCAGTAAGCGCCGTGACACGCAGCATGTCTGCGACGAGCTCGGCCTCCTTGAGCTGCGCGTGTGCGCCGGCCCAGCGCGCGCCGCCCACGCGCGGCCCGCCCACCACCAGGCAGCGCATGCCGGCCTCCGCGCTGCTGGCTGCTGCAGCACCTGCAAACGTTAGTCAAGCGTGGAGGCTGTTTACAACTGGTCATTTATAAAGCATGAAAGAGAGCTAGGGGACCCATTCCATTAAAAAGGTTTAATTATGTTTGACCGTTGATAAAAATTTACTCGTAAAACGGATATTAACAAGATATTTGAATAATTTAACGGATCAATGCCAATTTTGAACATTTCTTTTTGTATTTTCTCAATTAAATTTTGAGTAAGTATAAAGACTGGCACTTGTTATTTTTTACAGTTCTACAGGACCCCCTTATTTTTATTAACTTTTAATAGTTCGTTTAAAATCACATAATTGGGCAGCGTTGATTTTTATGAAATAATCCATCCCATTTTGATTTGTTTAGTATCAGTGGCGAGGTGTGAACATGTTTGTAGGTAAACCCGGACACAATATTTCAGCGAACTATTTTAAAAATTAGAGTATTGAGGCTTTATTAACCAACTCACCAATCTCATGGTTGGCCCGAGCCCTCGGATGGCGGTGGTGGCGCAGCGGGCGCAGCGCCGGCGCCGCCAGTAGCGCGTACCGCTCGCACAGCGGCTCGTCCGCGCCGCGCAGCGCGCCCCACGGACACGTGTACAGGGCTCCTTCCACCACCAGCACCAGTTCGCGCCGCCCGCCGCAGCCACGCCGCCCGTGGGATGCTGCAGAATATTTGCAATTATCATCATCATCATCAAGCATTTAGCATTATGCTTGCGTCTATAATTGCATCGATCGTTATTTTTTGCTGTTACTTCCTATTTGTACTTGCCTCACGCGTAAGTGTTAATTTAAAAGTTCAAGCTTTCGACAATATTACGTAAACGTATTATTTTCGTTACATTATCTCACTCCCTCTTTAGTATTAATATTATGAATGTGAATCTAAATCCAATGTCTGGTTCAACAACCGTCCATACCATGGTTGTTATTGCAGGACGCCGGTAACAGATCTTCAAATGGAGCAAGTAGCATCTGGTACAAGGAGTTGAGGCAAGTCGGGCCCTGCCAGGATGGCTGCTTCTTGCGAGACCCGTGGACACTGGACCTGAACCAATGAATCGTTAGTAAATACAATTACTTTACCATTTTTAATTCTATTGGACATATTTATTTACAAACCTCGTAGACCCTTGTAAACTGGCGACTGATCCAGCGACGGATCCACCAACAGATCCAACGCTGAATAGTGAACTTAGTGAGTAGTTGGAGGAATTCAAAAGGTGATTTCGTGCAACCTGAAATTAATATAAAATGTAATTAACTTTCCGTCAGATGAGAGATCACTGTCGCTCCCACTCATCATCACAGCCTGTGCTTAGCCTATGAAACTTAAGTATATAGCCAAGTTGCCTGGTGTGTGTGAAACCTGTGTACCTGGCTGCTTCTGTTATAGGACCTCAACACCCGACCATTAACAGCTGTACACTATAGGTAGTTACAGTACTAATGTGTTTAAGTGAACAGTCAATCAGGGTTTCAGTAATGGTGCATATTACAGCAAAACTTGTCTTTGCAAGCCACTGGACCATACATCAGAGAGCTACACAACCTCGCTCCGCAATCATTGGGAGTCCATAAAGCCTCACTGTTGCCGAAAACGTCAAGATGGCATCATAGTCGTGTGAAGACGAGAATAAACGGGTCTTAGATCTTACGCTTACCATTCTTGCGAGTCCTGCAGCAGGTAGTTCCTCAGGCTCCCATTGGTCTTCACTGTCATTTCTTCTTTCAGCTGAAGACTTTAACCACGTGGACCATTCGGTAATGCATCGCTCAAGTTTGCCGAAACCACCTGAAGAACGCAAAGGATTTTGTTACATTATGAATATTATGAAGTAAGATGATAACGCATTCACTGCCGCCAACGCATATAAGCGTTCTGACTTTCACCCAGTACCTTAAAGGCATATTGCGTTCTTTAGGTATGTAAGCTCCGTATAAAAAAAAGGTGTGGTACTCAGCAAAAGTTCGATAAACAATGTCGGCAGTGAATGCGTTAGGAAACAATTCATAAAAAATACATACCAGTATTGGAATGTAGGTCATCAGGACTGATATCAGGCAAGCTGTTATCGTTCTCTTCTGTTTCTTCGACCAACGAAACTTGATGAAATCTTAAGATACCTGAAAATCAAATCTTATGATTAGTGATGTGCCGGCGGTAACTTACTCGTTACCAGTATAATACCATTTCGTAAAATACTCAGTAAATTACCAATGCTACCGGTAATATTACCAGAAGCGGACATAGAAATCGATTTTTTCTGTTTTGTTTTTTTTTATTCATTTTACTTTATTAATTATAATAAAAAAAGTTACTATACTCTTACTAACTATGAATTATTTCTGTAACTCATTGGATCTTCCGTCTCTTTTACTCATTGTATTGTAATTTGTACCTTATCAGTTCGGCAATGTCACGACGCGGTTAGTTTAGCTTTGTCCGTGGTACGTGGCGTTATGATAAACAATCTTCACAGAGTATAGCTACTCTGTGAAGATTGTTTATCATAACGCCAAAGTTGATTTCTACATCTTTTTTACTTAGTTATGTAATGTGCAGCTTTTAAACATACATAAAATTTTTACAAAACAAGAAATGAATAAAAATAAAAATAAGTTATTTTTAGATGATTTGTGATACAAATATAAACCTGTGATGATTATTTTATAGTTTGTTTATAATTGTTAAGATCTATGATTGTTAATATCTCATTTTTAAGATAATAATATATTATACACATATTTTTACTAGTTATACACATACCTACACACTTTTTTTCATGTATACACAAACGTACCTAGGGTGATCGAACCAGTAATGGACAAGGTCCAATGATGGACACTTGACTCTTATTTTACAGACAATAAAGGTTATTCATTTGTTTTGCAACAATCAATTTATAACCTTATGATCTTCGAATTAAGAGTAAAGTGTCCATTATTGGTGCCTGTCAGCTCAAAGTGTCCAACACTGGTGCGATCACCCTATTTAAGTGTTTTAGAAAACTTAACATAAATTACTAGTCGTTGTTCAGTCAAAGACGTATTGGTAAGAAATTGTGTGATTTGTTTTAGTTAAATAATCATCAAGACTGTAATTATCATTTATTTAAAGCATATATTTTTATTAATATTTCTTTTATTTTATACTTACTTCGTTATCCGGTTTTCACATGATAAATATGTATGAAGTAGGTATAAATATGAGAGAGTAATATTCCCGGTAACATTGGTAAAATAATCGGAAATATTGAGTATTTTACTAGTAACATAGGTAATATACTAAACGACTGAACCCATCTAATCATTTTTAGTTTAAAAGTGTCCGTCTGGTGCTAAAATAGTATAAGCATGTATAAAAACACATGGTTTTATATACGAAATTTGAATGTTATCGTATATTACCGTTTTTTCGTAATGTTTCTGGTAGCGTTACTGGTAAAATACCCGCTTGGAGTAAGTTACTGGTAACGGCACATCACTACTTATGATTGCGACATACACATATAATCATGTTTGGATTTAATAGACACGGCTGCTTAATCTAAAACTTCATTTAGGCATTTAAAATTGCAAACTAATGCAGGAGTTTTAACAATTAGGCTAACAAAAAGCCAGAAAGTACATGGCTGGTTTTTTGTTAAATATTGGTAAGTAGTTAACAAAGGTAGAATACCTTTATGAGGCTGCAAGAGCCAGGCATAAAGTCTGCCAGCTGCGAGACTGTAGTACAACACCGGTGCCTTTTGCTTGTTGACCACCTCCAGCACTTGATCCACGTTGGATGGGCACCAAGGCTCCGGGCGGTCTTTGAGAACCTCGTCTGCGATATTTCTGGTAAATGACAACAATATTAAAACAAAGAAATATGAAGAATGAACAAGAATTAAATTTAAATTTGACAAAAGAGTAGAAGTAGTAGTAGTACACAAGAACAGCATTGAATTATATATCTCATCAAAAATATAAAACTAAAAAGGGGAGCCAAGCTCAATATTAAGAATAAGCGATGCGTGGTTATCGAGTTCACCGACAAAAGAATTGAGAACTTAATGGGTCCCAAGTTCCGTAGATAATCCTGATATTTATTCATTAAGAACATACAACATTCTAAATTAAATTAAGTATAAAACAATTTCTATTTTTTCTGCTACAACAATGTTTTGTCAAAAGAGAAGTTTTAAAGGAACAGCTCTGAATTAAATGATATTGTCCGTTTTGCAACAGAGAAATTGCCTAACTAAAATGATGGCCCGAACGTACACAATATTGTTATTCTTAGAAATATACATTAATTAAATGGATTTGTTAAATTATACCTTTGTGTTGAATGTATTTCTAAATTATTATGGCTCAACATGCTGCTCTGCTTGTCCCCGACTGTGTCCAGCGCGCGGCAGCGGCCTCGTTCCGCCACGACCAGGGCTTCTGAGTGCCGCCCCAATTCTGCAATTCAAGGATTTAAATAACGTAATGAGATAAATAACTACAAAATCTCTAGTATTAGAAAACCTAACTAATGATATTCAGTAGAAAATACACCTATAACATTATTAATGAAATAGTGACATGGCCTAGCGATACTACCTGTTCCTGGGTATCCTATCGAAGTTTGATGATGGAAATTCCAAGAAATATGTTTTTAAGCATTTTAATTACTTATCTATCCATTTAGCTTTTTAGAATCCCCTACTAACCAACAAGAACTCTTTGTAAGGCGTGATGAGTAGAAGTGTAGAGCGCTGTGATTTTCTTGTTTCTGTATTTTTCTGTTCCTGATTCAAGAACCCTTAAAGCCGCCTGCAATTGTTCCTTCGCTTCTTCCAACTCGCCTGAGGCCCACAGTGCGAAACCAAGTCTATGGCGAACTCGAGCCTAGGGATAGAAAATACCTAGATGTTACTTTTACAAGTTGATAAAGCCATGTAGCCTTATTCAAGAATTGGTTCTATGACATTCATTACCTCTTCATCAACATCAGCTAGTCCTTCAGTGGCTGCTAAAGCTTGCCTGAGATAAGATACTGCACTTCCACACGCTCCCATTGATAGATGAGCTCTGCCCAAATCAGCAAGAGCTTGAGCTCGGCCTCTAGTATCTCCTGAAAAGACATTTTTATAAGCATTTTAACAAATTAGGCATGAATCATCGCCGGCTACTTTATTTGGTTACTCGCTGTCGCATGAGATCATTATTTGGTACCCAATTTGGGACCAGTTCACTTATTAGCTTATTACAGGTTAAAATTACCAGCAGCTGTAGCATGCCGCAGACGGGACTCATGCCATCGTGCTGCTTCAGCTTGAGCGCCCATAGACGCATGCGCTGAACCCAGACCACCACATGCTCGAGCCTGTAAAAAAATAAGTCTAAGAAAATCGTCGACTATTCAAATCTCTTCCTCATAAATATCAATAGCACAGATTTACTAGTTAACAGTCACTTGGAATGATTTAAGTGTACCTGTAAATGTGTCATCCCAAGTCTATGAGCCAGCTCGAGTTCAGCTCGATGGTGCCTGACAGCAGCCGCGTGGTCACCCAGGGCATGCTGGGCTACGCCCAAGGAATGGCAAGCTTCTGCTTCCATTATTTGATTGTTTAGTTCCCTGAGAAGTAAGAATATGTTAAAGACTCATGATGAGCAAACGCAGCAAATTATTCTAACAATGGATACTAGTATATGTCTTCATTGTCACTAGAAGAAGGGGTATTATAATGAGTCTTACTTGGCAATGTTCTTCTGATGCTCTAAACACGATACAGCCTGTTCCAGGTTGTTGAGTGCGATATGTAAGGCGCCTAGTTCTCCGTAAGCTTGTGCCTTTGCTTCCGGCATGCCAAGCTCATGGGAGACCACTAGCCGCTTCTCGAGACAGACTAAAGCTTGCTGGAGATTTCCAACGGACCTGAAATAATTTAAACAAAATTAGGAAAAGACACTGTAACACCTTAGGTACCTTATTGATGACAAAAATAGATCAGAATTTAAACGTCTTATTTGGGAGAAAAAAAAATCTTCAGTAGATACTTACTTGTGACTAAGTCCTAAGCCTCTATAGGCTCTTTCTTGCTCTCGTGAATTGTCTAACTTCAATGCAGCAGTAAGATGCTGCTCGTGGTACTTAGCAGCCTCATCTGGATCGCCTAGCGCGTCGTAGCAATCACCCAGAGAACCCAACGCTCGAGCTTTGTCTAGATGGCAGGTTGGTGTGGTCACTCTTTCCAGAATTGCTAGTTGCTGTAGAAAAAGTAAATAAATGTAGGCAGAAGTTGAAACTGTCTCAACATTATTTTTCCAAACTTAAAAAACCAAGCTTAAAGGATAAAATACCTGTTCCAAATATCCAATAGCATCCTCATAATGTCCCATATTTAGTTTCGCAATACCTAAATTACCATAGGCTTGTGCTTCTAAAGCACAATCTTGGAGTTCTTGGGCTCTTTCCAATTGTTCTCTGTAACATCTGGCCGCGTGAGAGTAGTGGCCTAAGGCCATATGGACAGCTCCCAAGTGCGAATGAGCTCTTGCTTCACCCGCTGAGTCTCCAGCTTCTTGACGAAGAGTTAGTTCCTATGGATTTCATGTAACAGTGTTATTGCAAGGTTTAAAGACAAAATAATAAAAAAAAAATTGCGAAGGTTATTTGTAGAAACACTACCTGAGTGTGGTGACCTAAAGCAGCATCAAGTCTCCTCTGAAGTCTCCGCGCCAGTCCAAGAGCTCCGCAAGCCGCCGCTTCTAACGACCGATCACGGGCTTGCCTTGCGAATCCTAGCTGCCTCTGATACATCTTAACAGCCTCTTCAACATCACCCATCTTTATAAGCACGTCACCAATATTGCCTAATGCTCTGAACTTCCCTTGCAAGTGCTGAGTCATATGAGCAATGGCAAGGAAGTACTTTTGGCATTCTAAAGCAGTTTCTAAGTTCCCTAAAGCAAGGTGGGCCAGGCCAAGATTGCAGTATGCTCTTCCCATGTTCATTTTATCTTGAAGATCTTTGGCTAATGAGAGGTCTTGGTCGTAATATCTATAATAGAAGGTGAAAATTATCATACACAGGTCAAAAAGTACGATTTACAGACACAATATCTATAGAGATTAGGTACTTACCTAACAGCCTCTCTATAATTTCCCAAACAATAATGAGCGTAGCCCAAGAAATGACAAGCCTTAGCTTCTGCCGTGACGTCACCGAGTTCCTGCGACAACATGAGGTGTTGTTCGTAGTATGGTACAGCTTGAGCGAACTCCCCTCGAGAGGAGAGGCAGTTACCAAGGTTAAGAAGTGCGCAAGCTTCACCCGCAGCATCCTTTAGCTCTCGAGCAATTCCTAAAATAGTAACCATATTGTATCAAAAAGGAGCTATCATTGAAACACAGACTGTAGTTAGAAAGAAAGACACAAGGTTAGTAGTTATTGAATAACCATTTACCTAAATGTGCTCTATAATGGAATAAAGCCATATCATGAGCTCCTAGAGCTTGATACGCAACGGCTAAGTTCCCGTGAGTTGATGCCTCGGAACTCCTGTCGTGGACCTCCTTGGATATCGTCAGCTCCTGCTTATGGTACTTGATTGCTTGCTCGTAAAACCCTGCGGCTGAATAGGCATTGCCAATGTTCCCGTATGCGCGGCCCATTCCGGCTTTATCCTGTAAGAAAATATGAAAAGAACTCAATAATTAATTTAAAAATATTAATAACCTAAAGTAGCCCTAAAACCATGTCTTGTAAGCTTTTAACATAATAATGTCTTACATTATTTTTGGATATCTGAAATTGAATTCTTGAAAATCTTTACTTTACTTAATACAATCTACCAAATTGATGTTCACTTAATACGGAAGGTCACAAACCTGTAATTGCCTGGCTATTGACAAATGGGCTTGATGCAGCTTTAAGGCCGCGTCATGCTCGCCAAGTAATTGGTAGACGATGCCCAAGTTCGAACACGCGCGACCTTCGCCCACCTATAATCAATTAACCATTGTTTTAATCTTGTTTACAACCTAATGGCTTAACGCGATTAAAATATTTCCTTACCTTGTCTCTCGCTGCTAGAGCAACGTCGAGCTGTCTTTCATGCCATTTTTTCGCTTGGGCGTAATCACCTCCACATCTGGAAAACAAATCAGATGAGTTTGAGGAAAACTGTAATCTGTCAATCACGGATTACATAATATTGGTAGTTTGCAAAAAAATAACAACGAATATACATTTTTTTTATCATCACAGTATTACAAAATTTGCGACATTCTGTCACTGTCCAAAGTTTCAACATTAAAACGTATTACCTGAGCCTGAAACTTGATACGTAGGTCTTATCAGAAATTGTACCAACTATCTATTTATCATAAATTGTACCAACCTGGCAGCGTGCCCCAAACCAGCATATGCCCTTGCTTCTATTGCTCTGTCGCCTAAATTTTGTGCAATCCTCAGAACGTTCTCGTGATACGCAATAGCTTGCGCGAAGTTTCGCCGGTAGTGGTAAGAAGATCCAAGGTTAGAATAGGCCCGTGCTTCTTCCACCTGTGGAATTTAAATGATTAGAGCTATCTTCTAAATTTCCAAACTTTTAACATCCGAAACTTGTTGATATTTTATCTCACCTGATCTCCGAGTCTCCTCGCTAATCTTAAATGCTGCGTATGGCAGTCTACTGCAGAATCGAACTCTCCCATCGCGAGATAAACTGCTCCAACGTTGCCAATCTCCCTAGCCTCCTGAAGCCTGTCTCCCATCTGCTTGACGAGCTGTACGCATTGCTTGTGGCTCGCTAGCGCGTTGGGGTAGTCTCCAATTGCCGTGTATACGTGACCGAGGGACGTGAGGGCTGCGGCTGCCGCCTGAGTATCCTGAGTAAGAATGACATGAAAACATTTGAAAAGTGAAGTTGAATGTGTTAAAACATTTATTAGAATTCAGGCCAGCCTTTTATCGTTAGATAAAATTATCCATCAGTTAAATTTAGTCTAGTCCCTTTCAAAGAAGAAAAAAAAAACAATTAGCCAAAACCAAACCTTGCGATAATTAAACTTTTGTTATGAAATGGTTTGCAATTAATTAAGGGAAAGCATTAAACGAAAAATAAAGGCATACTTTATAAAAAAAAAACTTTTAACCCAAATTGTATAGAAACATTCTAATACTAGGTACTTATTCCTAAGTCTCTGCTGAAAAGTAAAATGAATTGTGGCATCACAACAGACGTTGTCTTTGTGGAATGTTTGAACTTAGTCAGTTAAGCTATTAAAGGCAACTTGACAATAACTTTTTATAGAGCCATGCAGTGAATGCTCGGCGATATCGTAAATTTCCGAAGGACGTTTATACCTCACTGCCTGTCCAAGATTCCCGGTTTTATTGGCTTAAGAGGATATAACAGAATATTTGCGATCGTATTAATTCAATAGATACTAATTTTATATGGCCGGTTATTATAATGGGCGATTTTAAGGTATTTATGTTTATGATGTTGTAGTTACAACTTTTACCGCAGTAAAGTATCGGATATTAGGTTGCTCGGCGCGGGAGTTGTTGCGCGATGCGACACCGAAACAATTTGCTGGAGATTACAAAATTAAACCAAGAGATTTATCTCCAACCGATAACATGTAAAACGAGTGCTTAGACTAGGAGATCGCATTAAAGTCAGATTTGAAGTCAAGTCTGGTTCTGTAATCCTGTGTAGGTCCTTTTTGTCTTATGAAACGTATTAATCTGTCTCGATTTAGACCATAATTATGTACTGCGCTAAATGGCTAGCAAAATGTAGGAAGGTAACGGTATGCCTACTGTCGATAAACTGACGACGAGTCGAGTATATATTCCACGGCATGCAAGTTGAAGGAACAAATAAAAGAGTTAAAGGCAAATAAAAGCTGGATAGAATGCGGCGCATCCTTTCACCGAGGAAGTTGAGGATAAGGAAAAAAAATCCGACGACACACCGCCAATAGGGGCTTTGTCTCGACGAAGCGCGCTAGAGACTTCCCGCACCTAAGTGATTTATCGATAGTTTTAAACAATAAACTTTAATAATACTCGCTCACATTAATAGTTTATTTATTTATAATTTATATACTTGTACCGGCAAATTTAATCCAGTAAAAAACTGACGTACATTCGTAATACATGTATTAACGCTATCAGCAATTTGGAAATGTATATTATATAACGTTTTTACACAAAAACACTATCAAAAGCACAATTATCCATATCAAGACTACTCGTATTACTTGATATAATATCTAAAAACGTGATGTACTCGTAAAAGGTGATCCTTAATTAGTTGGTCAAACCAAAAAAACCTTGATGGTAAGTACAATGATTTGTACCATGATGTTCAATAATTAGTATCTTAAGTAACTTTTCCATAACTTTAAACATCTTACCAAATAACTATCGATATAGATTGCGCACAGCACTACCAATCGGACGGGCAGCAACAATCTAACTAATTAAGTATGTGCAACATGATACGATAACGCGGTGATTTACATACAGGCCCGATCTCCTCTCAGTGCTTTCCAGCTGGGGCCCTGGCTGTGCGCCGCGATGCTTATCATTCAGAGCCCTGCCACAATAGGAGTAGAGCTGCGGCGAGGTTGACACCGTGTCCTATTGTGTTGCTAGTTGGGGCACGGCCTTTATAAATAATACTCGAATGAGACGTACGTTTATCAACCTTTTATTATGTTTCCTTTTGTTTTCTTTTCCGGTTCCACACCTATTTTGCGTGGGTTCTGTACAACGCGAACAATTATAATGTTTTGACAATCAAGTTTGAATGTTAAAATATCGTAGCAGATGTATAAAATAATTACTACTTATCATCACCAGGTCCTTTTTTTAGATGGAGGTGTAGCATAGGATACCCAATAGGTATGTACAGTAGATAAGTGATACTTTGGTAATGATTCGTAACTGCATGAAAAATCATGCATTTTATTACATTCTGATTAAAATACATTTTAACGAAAAAATACCCCTTCATATCCCATAGGATGTTTCTTCCACCGAATTTGAAACCAGCTGCAAAACATCCTCTCAGGTTTGTATAAAGCGTGTTTGCACCGTCAATGTCTTTGGTATGTAATGGGATAGGTGCGTTAATACGTTAATACACCCCTTTAATCTTTGACGAGCGGTTCGAATGGTCGCCGGACGCGGCACCTGCTGACGCGATATTCTAGGCATTCGCTAATGAACCTAGGTAAGCTCACATGTTACTGTCGAATTATTCGCGGTATATTCGCGAGCGAGACACAGTTGAAGAAAAACAGTGCGTTGAGTGCGTCGATTAAATATGCGTAATATGTATTTTTACATAACCTTGGAATTTAAACAAATTATTTATACCTTTGGTACATACATACGTAACATCACGCTTTCATTCCCAGAGTGGGGTAGGCCGAGTTACAGAAATAACAACAACTTAAAAATACTTATTTATAATTCTGTAAGCACATTTTGCACAATCAGGCCAAGAAGTTTACTAGTGTAGTAAAGGGTTGTAAAAAAAATACCTTACTATTAGCTATATGTAGGTATCAATGATAAATTAACATTGCTAACTTATACGTTGTCTAATCTACAGGCATCACAAGCAGGAGGCATCTAGCTTTTTAGGGTTCCGTAGTCAAACTAACCCTTATAGTTTCGCCATGTCCGTCCGTCCGTCCGTCCGTCCGTCCGCAGCCTAGAGCAAAGACTCTTAGTACTAGAAAGTTAGTTACGCCAACAAAATGGTACAATAAAATGTAAAAAAAACCTTTTTTTAGCGTACCTTCCCTACTCGTAACGTGGGGATGTGATTTTTTTATCGTCTACCCTATAGGTAGTGTGGGGTGTCGTTGGATAGGTCTTTAAATATTACGGGTTTGTGAAAACATTTTTTCGATTAAGTAATCCGTTTATGAAATATTAAGCTTTAAAGCGCTAATTTTTGTTAGACTCAAGTGCCCCCCCCTAAAGCCAAAACTACAAATACTAAAAATCTTAAATGAATTAACATATAACGAATTTTAAAGGAAAGCTATCACAATTAAGTAGACATCATTATACATACTAAAATCATCTAAGACGGCACCAATTGACTTTTTTTATGTTAAGGAGAAGGCACACGAGCACTCAGGCCACCTGTTGGTAAGTGGAATCTGAGACCCATAGACAGAAAATTAGTTAAAACTTGTTGATTTTTATGTTTGTAGTACTTAACGGCTTCGGAACCCTACACTGAGCATGGTCCGACATGCTCTTGCCCGGTTTTTAATCCTCATATGGGCCACTCTGTGTATGCAGGTAATTGTACATCATAAAAAAAGCCAAGTAGAAAAAGCTCTATTACAGCATTTTAAGTCCTAAAAGGCTACTTTTACTTATACTTTGTAGATTACTTTGATTTCCCCGTTGCCACTCATTCCCGGCCCACCGCACACGCGGCGGAACTATGCTCTTTACAGCACATACCCGTATTGGATTGGTATTTGCGTTTATAGCCAATAACATAGTTGTTATACCCACAATATAAATACCCTCTGTAACTCGTTGTTTATCCTTAAACCATTAAATTAATTCTCCGGCCATAAAACTTTTAATGTGAGTTTTTATGGCAAAAACTTCGGTCAGAGGACAACGGCGTTTTTGCGCCCAGTCAGGTTTGTATTGTTTTGGCAATTTTAAAACGATTATCTTAAATTATTATTTAACGTGCGATTTAAGTTTACTCTTATAAGCGTCTGGGATTCGGATTGCGCCACATAACTGTGGTTATGTTTTAAATTTGGATTTATTGACATTTTATTACAAACTTTCTTTATCTTGGAAATATTTTGAGTTTAATGACTG
The DNA here is from genome assembly GCA_949316455.1 of Acleris holmiana. Lineage (NCBI taxonomy): Eukaryota > Metazoa > Arthropoda > Insecta > Lepidoptera > Tortricidae > Acleris > Acleris holmiana. Next base: position 7,785,345 of record OX438783.1, read on the forward strand.
CTACTGAACCTTGAAACTGACAATGATTGACTCCCTGTAGTAAAGAAAGACCGACATGAAATTGGGAAATATAGGTAAACAATTGTACTCGGTCGCGGCGGCGAGCATCCTCTAATTAAGCATCAAACGTCAAAAGACCGAGTGTAAAACTACTGTTCAGTGTTGACTGTAGATGGCCAGAGAGCCCAGGAGGGCTGCGCCGGCGCAGTAATTATTATTATTCTCGGGTTACGCCAATTCCGGAATGTTGGCAACATTTCGCGGTTATTTCAAACCGTCCGGCGAGTTTTTGTTGACGGAACGAGTAGAATAAATATTTTTTACGATTGTTTGTTCACGAGATTGTTCCACTGGCGTTTCGTTCTGATTGTTAGCTCTGTGCAAAATAAAATAAAGGTATTTTGTTGTTTCGCATTTAACAGCGCGACAACTATTCGACGTTGAAATCTACTCACACGATGAACTTGTAACATTTTAATATTATGTATGTGAATATTAGGTAGCAAAGCATTTTGAATTAAAAGTAAATTTAATATATAATCAGTAATCATATGTAATAAAATATAACAAACTTAATTGTGAATATTGAAATAATAGTTTAAATATTAACAATTGACTTTTACGTGATGTTGACGTTAGGTCACATAATACAATTGCGCTAAACTCTATACCTATTAAGCTTTTATAATCTTCTCAACTATTTTTCCCTCAAGTTTTATAGCGATAGCCGGGTTTTAGGAATCTCGCTCTCCTTTTCCCTATATTGCGTAATAATTGTAGAATGAAAGGGACAGAGCTTCGAAGGTTTGTATTTAGACCTCCGACTGCACCAGTTCTGTTGCATTACAAAGTCGCCGTTTCGTTGGGTGGGTAATGCAGGTTGTGAGGCCTGGCACTCGATTTACATAGTACGTATTAGTTTGCTCTCGAGAACTCGTTAGATATCGTCGAAACTGTAGGGCACGTTTGCTTGAATAAGAATCACCAAATTTATTGTTGCTGTAAGAGTTAGTTTGTATTGATGCATCAATAGGTACAAACTAACTCTTACAGCAAAACGAGCACATTGAAAACTCGACATCATGATGTCGAGTTTTCATTGTGCTCGTTTCGACTCAACTAAGACGCGAAAACCACTAGTAGGTATACTAAATAACATTGTTTGTCTGTTTGTCGGAAAACTACTAACTTGATTTTAAATTATATTTTACTGATACCGAGCTAGGTTCTTTCTCAAAAATGACATAGTCGCAAGATAAAGCTACTACTTATTAACCGACATCAAAAAAAGGAGGCACCTACCTAATAGGTTATTCCAGCTGAAGTCGGCGACCACAATATTTTCAATAACCTATTAGGTAGGTGCCTACAATTTTAAAAGAAGTTACTTTTTGCGTTTTTGAAGGCGGTTTTTTTTTTTAATCATCATGAACGATTTGCAACAGCGTGTACCTACGGCACGGACAAATAGTTTGTCTCTTTTGCTATAATGATGTAGATGACTTGTTAAAAAAAGACAGCGTGGATATGCTCGTGAGTCGTGATACCCGTGGTATGTTCGGGAAGGGCCCTTGGTTAACGCTTGCTAATCTGCCGTAACTTCAGATATTGTTTAAATATTAACACGCTATTAAAGTTCGCTATTAACCTTAAAGAGATGAATTCTATGATATACATATATAGTTCATTATAATATATATATAATAAATATACCAAACTATATAATGTAATACAATTATAATCCTACTAATAACATAAATGCGTAGGTTTGTGTGTTAGTTTTTTACTCGTACACCCTGCAACAGCTAGACGGATTTGGATAAAATTTGGAATGTAGATAATAGCTTATACCTTGGATTAAAATGTAATATGCGGACGAAGTCGCGGGCTAAAGTAATATTATAAATGCGAAAGATTGTGTGCTAACTTGATACTCCTTCACGCTGCATCGGCTGGACGGATTTGGATGAAATTTCAAAAGGAGATAGCTTAGGTATTCCCTAGATCAACACAAGGGCTACTTTTCATCCCGGCTTTTTTTTCTGATGCAATAACGATAGCCGAAATCTATGCCGATAAAGTCGCAGGAAGAAGCTAGTATATTTTATTATTTATTTTGTTTATTTATTTAATAAGTACAATATTAAAAATAAAATTACATACATTGCCCCACAAAACTGGACTAACAGTTTGACTGTGGGAGCGGCAGTCTCTAGGTAAGGCTTAAATTAATTAAAAAACAGAACTATGCTGTACACAGTGACAGTACGAAACATAAATAATATTATATAAGTAGATCTAGGTAATGCTTTTTTAATAGTCTCTTGAATTTTTTCTTATTTTTCTCACGTCTAATGGCTTCAGGCAAACTATTGAGTAGGTATGGGATACTCTTTTTGATTGTTCTGTCCCCAAAGTAATTATTTATTCTAGGAACGAATAGTTTCCCAGTCGCCATAGCCTTGGTGTTATAGGTATGATCAGAGCGTTTTAATGAAGAATACTCTGAGTTATGTTCCAGACAGCCATGGTTATTAGTGGCAAGTAGATACTTATGTTTCATGCTTACAGGTAATATTCTACAGATTTTAAAAAGTTGATGATAGTTACCTTTGTATTTGAGTTTAATTTTTTCGTTAACAAGTAATTTTAAAAATCTAATTTAATTTAATTTTAGGTACGTATAAACTTCTCATCACCATTTAAAAGCATTACTTTATAAGATGCATGTCTAGAATGCATGCTTAGCCCCTCTCAGAATCCATCAAGTGCCTATAATAACTGGTATTTTAATAACTTCCTCAGTGTGATACGATATCCCAATGGTAATGGTATGGAAAGTTAAGAGTGATGTTACTTTTGCGATCGATAACTTTGAAGTTATGAGTTGGGGTTTTATGTCCCATTTACTATGAGATCCTCAGCGCATCAGAACATCCAGAATGTAAAACCTTATTTCTAAGGTTGGTATAGAACCGTTTTCTTAGTTTAGAAGACAATCGAGTCAGGAGTTACAATCTAGATCTAAACTATACCACTGTATCGATACTCTGTTCCAATTTCGACTGTGACTTGTTTTGTGAGCCAAATAAAAAAAATAATAAAAAAAAAAATCGAGCATGCAGGTCACACGATGGAAAGTCGAATCTGTAACCCAATGACAAGACTGCAATCCTAAGACTGAAAATGCGTTGCTGACCCTGAGATAGTTCTCAGGGTCAGCAACGCATTTTCAGTCTTAGGATTGCAGTCTTGTAACTAAGGTGGACTACTTATCTATGCTAATAATTTTATCTGTTGTCTTATCTTGACACCGGGAGACAACAATGCGAGCACTGCCACTTGGCGGTAGGTTAAAGGATAAGATGGTGGTAGCGATCCGGGCGGACCCTGCACAAGGTCCTCCCGCCACTACAACATGGTACCTATACGGTGAGTCGATTTTTCTGCTTGTAGGCGAACATAATTATGATGAACGATTAGGTTTATATCTTAATAAATTTTCATGAAACGCGGCGTCAATTGCAGTTTAGTATTAGGACAGGAGTAAAATTGATTATTGTGTTGGTTAATGGTAGGTTTACATGAATCTTAATTTCCATAATGCGCATATACCTCTCGGTTGTCTTACGAACAATTAATCAAGTGTGGGATAACCATTAAGATCTCGTACGTTTGGACACAGGACGTAAATAACATTGCGTAAACACGACGTCCTACGCGTCCTAGGACTAGGAAGGAAGTTAAGAAGGCAGTTCGCTGTAGCTCTAGTTAAACCGGTATGTAACGGTATGCATGTGAAATTGATTGATATTTCGGAGATGATTCTTGGTGTTATTTGTTTGAAACAAGCCTAGAGTATAGTTTGGAACTAGGGTAATTTGTTTCCCGATTTTTCATTATTTAGTAATTCTGTAACTATAGGTGAAACTCCTACTTTATCAGGAGTAATGCATATTATTTATTTTACAAGTATATAATTATCGGCTTTTCTCGAACGAGTATACCAATAATGACATGTGAATAATCAAACAGCGCGTATTTGTCGTGTAAAAAATAAATTTTTAACACAGTTGCTCAAAAAGTGTTACTTTTAGTAGCTGTATATCGTGCGGAAAGTTGGATATTACGCACTAGTGCGTTACAGTTTTCCATTTTTTTTTAAATATAATTTTGTTTCAACTTCCAAGCCGTGCATCCAACCAAAGAGTGTGCTTGTTCAACCACTTTTTGATTACGTCATTTAGCATTGAGACTATACATAGGTAATATAATTTAAAATATTCCAATTAAGTACATGCATACATACAACCACAGATAAAATGTATGTAGGTAATATAAAAAAAACAGCTCTCATCAAGATGGCTGAATCTGAATTAGTATTACGAATGATTAGATAGTTGCGTATTAAGGTAATTTCACATTACACCATGCCGCAACCGGGCCCAGCCCATTTATGCATTATACCGCTGGTTAATAGAGAATTATACTTTTTGATTTTTAAATATAGGTAATTAAATTACTGTGACTTTCTTTTTTATTTGGCTGAATGGTCACAACCGTTGCCATTTCATAAAGTCTGTTTCAATTAAAAGTAAAATTGTCTCTTGTAATAGTTTTATTTTGTTTCATTGATATTTTTTCGCAAATGTATTAAAAAACGTCGTTTGATACACGTGCGGAACTGTCATCTTAACTCGTCCCTAGTCTTGTCCCTCGCTTGCAGCTCGGGCCAAGATATACCATACTTTCCGCACTTATATCAAAATGTACTATTGTTTTTATCTATTACCTATTTTCTCAGTTAAGCCGCAAACGCACTGAGAGCGGCATAATAAAAACGCCACCGTCACGTCACGCTTTGGGCACGCTCTCTAGTATCGGAACGCGCCGCACCACGCCGCCTCCGCTCTCAGTGCGTTTTTCGCTTAAACAGTCGTAAGCTAACTGAAAAAGCTAGATAAGATAAATACCTATGAACTTACCTGACACAAAACGATGTCATTAGGTCTGTGATAATTTTGGTCAAGGTCGCAAGAGTTCGATGGAGGAGGCACGGTTGGCGATCTTTATAGGAGGCTGTCCAAACACGTCCTGTCTTTGCCGGCTGGATGTCTTACCTTGCACTTCATTGCCAACACGAGCTGGTACCGATGGGCCGTCAGCGCATCCTTATACGACCCTTGGCTGAAGTAGGCTGCTCCGAGGTTCCCATGGGCGCGGCATTCTCCCGCCGTGTCCCCGAGAGACTTGGCTACGGCCAGGTCTTGTTGCATATAGTTGATGGCTGCGTCCAGTTGGCTCAGCGCCCAGTGGGCGGAAGAGAGAGCGCTGAACACGGAACCCCTGCGGAGAAGAGGGATAGGTAATTTCTGGAAATTTAAAGGTACATGCCAGTGTCTTTAACGGTCTGACTTACAGTCACTTAATGACGTTTAAGCCGTCCGTTAATGTAAATTTTTCATACACGAATTAAAAAAAAAACGATTTAATTGTCTTCAAAATTTCTCTGAATGCAGTGGTAAGACTTAAGTGATTTTCTAATACGAAAAGCGCCCGCGCTTGACGATTGTCGTGTAAGATTTTTATAAAGGCTTGCGTGGAAATTCATATTTAAGTAGCATCTCAATAAAAAAAATGTGGTATAGAGGCCCAGACATTCATTTCGATGTGTGTGTGTGCGAATTGAAAATGATGGGGCGGTTACCACACGTGTTGAATTCCTTTTTGAGACAAACAAGACTGCAGCGGACTAAGTTAAAAAGACAAAGTTCATCTGCTTTAGTACCGTTAATTATTGTGCTGGATGGAGAACTTAATGACAGGCTGATTGCGTGCGTTGTGCGAATAAACATAACGACGTAAATTATCCTTGCCGTGTATACAGATCGAGAAGTTAAGGGAGTAGCTTAATAAATATACTTTTCGGTACAATCAGAAACGTAAGAGTTACAATAAAATCTTGAAAATAACTATCTGTGAAATAAAGCTGTGCTCGAACGTGCGTGCGTTGATCCGGTTTTCCTGGTGTGTGTGCGTTAAATAACTCGTGTGAGAGCGATTAAAATAATCCAAGATAAATATTTTAATTTGTGCCTGCGTTAATGAATCACGGCGCGCGTGTAATTTGACATCACACTTTACACCTCGCCCGAGATCGATCACTCGATTTCGGGATCTTTATCTCGACTTAAAGCCACTTCATACTGTTTTATATCGGGACGTTGGAATTTTAGTGGAAGGAAATGCTTCCCAACCCGAAAGGTATGTAAGAATATATAATCTTGCCACACAGGGAGCGGTTAGATACGGATAGAAAGTTACTTGCTTAAGTAATAACAAATGTTCATTTGCTTTGCTTGAATTTTATATTTTTAAGTAGGTAACCTTGTGATGGTGTTATTGTTCAACATTTGTAACAAAAGTAATGTTTGTAGACTGTTTTTGTAGATGTTCTATCCAGTATAGTCGCGAGTACTTGCCCGACCATAATTACGAGTATCTTCCTGTTTTAAAACCATTCATGAAGCCAAGAGTATTAAACATAAGCGACTTTGAGTCAAAATTCAAAAATGCGTAGGTATACATTACACACTTAACGATTATTTCTTTCGTACCTTGTATGTCCACTTAGTTTGAACGCAAAGTTAAAAAGCGATTTATTATTATAAAAATCTATTTCCAACCCGTCCCAATCCACCGGTCTATCAACGATCATTCTAGAGATACGGATCAAAAATAAATGTCCCCATTTATATCGTAAAAGTAAGTGGGCCGGCGCTGAATAGGGATGTCCCGCGTGGATTCGATCCATCAACGCGCGATAGCATCTCGGATCGCGACGAGGTGTGGGTTTCACCGCCGCTCCGCAGGGCTAACACACTCTCGACCCCCTAATTTACGTCCCAGTAGTTACGTTCGAGGTCTGCGTACTTATTCACGTATATCGCATATGACTTTCTCTGGATTGCCACGAGAATTATTGGGCTGTACGTTTGCCTGCTTCTGTTGAACGCGCTCTCTGATAGGATGAAATGTAGAAGCCCTGTTACAAAAGCTCAAATATTTTATTATTTTATATCGATTATTTTCGAACTTTTTCTTTACATGTGCTGAGAGACCTTGATTGTTGCCAATTTTCATGATCTTAGGTCAACAGGAAGTTATAGGTTTGAATAATTTTAGTGTCAAAATACGCGACATAAATGGTCCTATTTTTTATGTGTTTAGATAGAAGCTTGATTTTTAAACCTTCAGCCTCTAAAGCTAAGATTTTGATATTAATTTTAACTTGATTCCTTCAAAAGTGTGTGAGTTCCTGAGAAAAAGTTTTATGACAAACAGACAGCTGGACCTCTATTCTATTTACTGGGTAAACCATTTTGCCTTTGACTTGCTACCGTATTATCTATGTAACGATGGCTCTTATTAACTTGACAGTAATGACGGCCAAGTTAAAAACAATACGATATGTCAAAAGCAGTATCCAGTAGAATAGAGGCCCTGGCCAGCCAGCCAGACCGACGGATAATAAACTGATCCTATAAGGATGGTGCTTTGAAATTCTAAATTTATTTCAATCAATTTTGCAGCGTACCCGGGATTTTTTTTTTTCTGTTTAGCTTATTTTATATAAACAACCTATTTCGTAGTCTTTATTTATACCAAAAATAAAAAAATTAAAACGCGTCGGAATCGGTCTATTGATTATTACTTCACACGTTAATCTTATAACACCCAATTTTTGAGGCGGGGGGTTAAAAGGTGGCAGCGTACATTACAAGAAATCGCAGAAAAACTGATCGAAGGGAATGCCGAGTTTCCAGGTTTATAATCGATGGTCGGACGAGATCATCGTCGTCGAGGCTGAGTAATGAAAGAGGCCGTGGGATCCTCACTTGGTCCAGTAACGGTGGTTTAATAGCGCAATAAACAGTAAGAAACTGATACGAGCCCAAGGGTTGATTCCGTGCGTACACCTTGTTAAGTGCACTCCGGTTTCCAAAAATTGCGAAGTAACTAAATTTATTGTGTATACCAAGAGTTACTTATCAAGGCATTGGAGTGCGCCTGCCAGAACCTAAGATTTTGGAAAAAAACACTTCTTGGTAGAAGGTGAACCATGAGGATTGACTCACCTTTTTTTCGAGAGTGCGTCTCACTATATAATAACTAAGTATTTTCATGTTTCTAACCTTTACGAGATATATTGAACGTTAATAACAAAATTAATATTTTTATAAGGAATGACGGTCACATGAAGATTCATTTTATATAATATTTTTTAATACGACACTCACATTGACTGATTTCAGTTCGTATAACATACATGATGTAGCGATCATAATATATATTATCTTTTAGTATAAGTGTTATAAGATATAATATGGTATAATATACCTACAATAAATATGACTGCGAAAGGTTAGAAGTCTTAGAGGTTAGAGGAAACCCGTTTGTGGAATTATTTTTTCGATTAAGGGATCCGTTTATTAAATATTAAGCTTTAAAGCGCTATTTTTTGTTAGAGTCAAGTGTCCCCCCCCCCCCCTACAGCCAAAACTACAAATGCTAAAAATTTGAAAATAAACTTAACTGTAAGCGCATATAACGAATTTAAAAGGAAAACTATCACGACTAAGTAGACATCATTGTGCTTGAGATACAGGCGATTCAAGTGTTTATACCTACTAAAATCATCTAAGACGGCACCAAATGACTTTAGTTTAAATAGAAAATAAGTTATTACTTGTTGATTTTTATGTTTGTAGTAATTAACGGTTCCAGAACCCTACACTGAACATGGTCCGACATGCTCTTGCCCGGTTTTTTATTTTCACCATTCAGTTAATAAAACATTAAATTGGTTTAATTGGTTACAGTGATCTCGCCAGTTATTAAATTGTAGTAATTGGTGGGTTAAGAGTATCAATGGATCTCATGAGCCAAATAAGTAAGAAGTTTTAGTAACTATACAAAGATTTTGAGTTGGTACAGAACTTGATACCTATTCAAATAAACGTGGCTCGCTTCATTATAACTTGACATCGGTGAGTCTTCTGACTTGTCAGCCAGACTCGACCGCTGCGCTCTCAGACTGCGAGTCCATGCACTAAGTACTATTAGCATTCATCAGGTGCGACTGAAAGGTAGCGTGCATGCCATGATAGGAGTGCAATACTTATACATATAGGTAGGTATGTATGTACGCGTATTAAGAGTACATAAGGATGTCAGAGTTGCGTCCGAACAGGGTTAAAAGTACACAGAATAAAGGCGTCGTCCACCCTGTCCCGTCGCTACACTGCAGTAACATGAACAGTAGATTATACGAATGTCTGTATTTTGTAGGTTTGTTTTGTATGTTATAATTTTGTAGGCACTCAAATAGTTGGGCTTGAGTATCTAGTTAACGTTGTGGTCAATACGTTTACTCGTTTTAAAGAATTATCGAACTAATTTCGTAAAGTTAACTTTTTTAAACTATAATTAATGACCTATTTCCTAAACAAATTTTATTCCATTTAGATTTTAGTCCACCACATCATGTGAAAATATGAATTAAGTAGGTACAACAAGTGAGAATTGAATTAAAACTTTCGCTTAGAACCAATTAACAGTGGCTATTTGTTGCTTGGCCAAATCAATAGGTGATGTGATGTTACTCGAAGTTTCTGCCTCAATCAAAAGCATTTCTAAGCACTTAACTTGCAATGTTCGAAAATTTGTTCCTGCGTCCTTTTATACATTTTCAAGAGACATTGGTAACCAGTTTTGTTAAGTTTTTGTTTATTAATCCATAACAACTAGACATCAATCCGCAACGTATTTTTCTATAAATAGCAAACCCATTTTATTGAATAAGAGGAATGAACGACTCAGGATCCGGCGGATACTGACCATGATAAACTAGTCAAGTGCGTGCCGCGTCATACATCACGCTGGGTACTTAAGTTACCTTTGAATGTGAATGGGAATATGTCTTCTTCACAGCGTTATCGATATAGCCTCGTCACAGAGTGTTATATCTATGAAACGATTTTCCTATGAAACTGAAGAGGTCAGGGAGAAGAAAATGTAAAAAAAAAAGATAAAGAAGCATAACGCTAAATTTGCATGCCTAAAAAGAATATTAAGATACAAACAAAACCAAAAAACACATATCTTACACTAGGATTAAAAATATCGTGCCGTAATAAAAGACTGCTAAAGCTATTAATATCACAAACCAAAAGTAAAGTTTTACATGATCACTATAAGCTATATTGTAAAATATTGAAAAAAGCCTGTTATAAATCTAAAAAACTTCATAATAAACGACAATTTGAAAACTCTCATAATAAATCTCAATCCATGTGGCAAATAATAAATAGAGAAATGAATAAAAATACAACTAAAAATAAAAACAACATTCAAATCCAAACATTAAATAAAAAAATAATAAACGACCCTAAAAAAGTGGCGGATACATTCAATACTTTTTTCTCTTCTATCGGAAATTCACAACAAAATTCTACAAACAAAATACGCTTAACAAACACAATTGATCAATCTTTCTTTCTGAGTCCAGCTGAGCCTAAGGAAGTATATGAAATATTAAAAAAACTAAAAAATAAATCATCCTTTGGAATAGACGAATTCCCCCCAAGTCTAATAAAAAGTTGTGCAGAGATTCTTACCCTCCCGTATACATTTCTAATCAACCAATCTTTTTCAAGCGGTATCTTTCCCGACTCATTAAAAATCTCTCTAATAAAACCTATCTTCAAAAAGCGGCCAAGTGCGAGTCGGACTCGCCCATGAAGGGTTCCGTAGCAGCAAGTAACATAATATAAAAGTTCGTTGTAGCTTTGATCAATGTTTTTATGACGTATTAAAAAAAAACTACTTACTAGATCTCGTTCAAACCAATTTTCGGTGGAAGTTTGCATGGTAATGTACATCATATATTATTTTTACATTTATCATTCCCTTATTTTAGAAGTTACGGGGGGGGGGACACACATTTTTCCACTTTGGAAGCGTCTCTCGCGCAAACTATTCAGTTTAGAAAAAAATTATAATAGAAACCTCAATATCATTTTTGAATACCTATCCATAAATACCCCACACGTATGAGTTTGATGAAAAAAAAATTTTTGAGTTTCAGTTCTAAGTATGGGGAACCCCAAAAATTTATTGTTTTTTTTCTATTTTTGTATGAAAATCTTAATGCGGTTCACCGAATACATCTACTTACCAAGTTTCCACAGTATAGCTCTTATAGTTACGGAATAAAGTGGCTGTGACATACGGACGGACAGACGGACAGACATGACGAATCTATAAGGGTTCCGTTTTTTGCCATTTGGCTACGGAACCCTAAAAAGGGAGAAGCTTTATATATAAATAATTACCGACCAATTGCACTACTGCCAACATCAGCTAAAATTTTTGAAACTGTGATGGTAAAGCGTCTCTATTCCTTTTATGAAAAATTTAAAATTCTACATGAAAATCAAAATGGCTTTAGGAAAAACCGCTCTACGACCCTCGCAATTTATAAATACGTTCACGAAATCTTCAATGAAATAAACAACAAAAAATATGCAGTTGGCCTATTGCTCGATATGAGCAGGGCATACGATAGAGTAAATTATGACATTTTATTAGACAAATTGTATAACACGGGAATTAGAGGACCTGCTCACTCATGATTTAGATCATACTTAAGAAATCGCCAACAATACGTAGAAATTAAACAAACGAACTTTGAGACAGGAAACATACAATTCATCAGATCGGATAGAGTCGTAGTGAACGGCTCCATCCCTCAAGGCAGCGTCCTGGGATGTATCCTGTTTCTTATCTATATAAATGATCTCCCTAATATATTACATAATCATTGCACGCTTTTTGCTGACGACATCTCTGTTTTATTGCCTTGCTCTAATAACAGTGAAATTGAAAATAAATTAAACTTAGCCCTGAATAAAATTGAAACTTGGTTAAAAACTCATAATCTGGAACTTAACCTAAATAAGACAAAGATTATTCAATTTAAACCCCATCAAAAGCCTGCAATACCGATTTCTTACAGCTACAGCAACACGAATCTTGAAATTGTGCCTTCCGCGACCTTACTGGGTATAGACCTAGACACAAACCTAAGTTGGAAACCTCACATACAAAAGTTGTCAAAAAAGCTGTCGTCCTTTACCTACGCTATCTACCACCTCAAGCGCGTCACAGACCTTCAGACAGCTCTCGCGGCATATTATGCACACGCTTATTCACGAATGTCATATGGCATAGTATTGTGGGGAAATAGTTGCCATATAGACAAGATTTTTACCCTCCAAAAAAAGTGTATCCGGATTTTAGCTAATATTAGTAATATGGAATCATGCAAGCAATCACTTCTATCTACATTCTAGAAGCATGTAAATTCGTCACAAAATATAAAGAGCTGTATTCGCTAAAAAAAAGTGTACAAAAAAGAAACGACAGAGACCTGAATAAACTTAAACTGCCCTTTTCCAAATTAAAACTAGTAACATCCAGCCCACATCACATGTTAATTAAAATATATAATCACCTCCCGAATTCTATAAAAAGCATTGAAAAACCAATTCTATTCAACAAACAACTAAAAACATTCTTAATAATTAAATCTTTCTACAGCTTAAGTGAATATTTCAATACTAGATATTTATAGTTAATTTGTACTCCGATAGCTCTAGATCGCCAGGAAATTACTTACCTATTGTTAACAAAGAGAATAATTGTTAAGCTGACCCTCTCATGTTGCTGTGCCCTTGCAGGGCGTCACATGTATACCTACTTACAATTCCATCAACCTATGTAATGTGATATGCAATAAATGATTTGATTTGATTTGATTTGAATTTGCGATTTTTAAAGCTGACAACATTTATGGAATGCAACCCTGTAAATACGAGCATAGTGTGAACTAAGGTCAAAATTAAACCATATTAACGCTTTGTATTCCTATCGATGGATTTAAACAACGTTTTTTAAAAGACAAAAAGAAAAAGGCTGTTTTGGGGATTTAAAGCAAAAGTACAAAAACACTGAACTTTAGTATTTTTTTAATTCATTACCCAAAGAGTTAAATAACTAACAATAGGAGCAGTTATTTTTCGTTTACAAGGTTAATATTCCATCAGAAAATACTCACAATCGTATCAGCCGGTGAAAAGGGATAGGCAGCCGACGACGCGATAGATAACTGACGTCAATCCTAAATATTTTGTCTGTTTTCGGAAATCGTTAACGTTAGCATTTCGTGTCTTCTCTTGAGCCCCTAATCAATGACCTCTTTTGTTTTATTTCATAGGAAAATCCTTTCATTCGTTTAAAATAATACTATACTACCAGCCTAAGGGTGAATATCTACTAGAGCTGTGCGAGGTAGCGGAGCGGTGTGCGAGGAATAATCCACCAATGGGAGAGCTGCGCTAAGCGAGGCTAGGAAAATGAAGTATTACTATTGGAGGATTTTTCCTGAGTGGACAGTCGAATGTGAAATTATAGCATAGCGACACGTGTCAAGTACGCTGGTTAGCGCACCAGTGTATTAAGGCACGAGTCATTAATGCTTTCAGGGCACTGCTACGGCTGCCGCGATACTGTAGTGCGTTGAGCATGTTTGTCGAGGCATGCACGGACGGCTTTGATGGCGCAAGAAATCTACCTCAGTTCTCCAGAGACTGCGCGGGAGCAGTAACATCTTGAAGGTACTTGAAGATCGATATGACAGTCCTCTGGTGAGGAAACTAGTTGTAAGGACTAAGGCTGTATTAGTTAATAAATATTAACCCAGCCTTACTTTACTAACAATACTTATACAGGGTATTTTTTTATCAGTTTACAAATTTTAACATATGATTTTGTATCGTTAATATTAGTACATTTTGATTCAAGTGCGGAAAGTATGTCATTTTTACACGAGTCCCCAAGCGAGGGACAAGAGTCGGGACGAGTTAAAATATCAGTTCCGCACGTGTATCAAACGACGTTTTTTAATACATTTGCGAAAAAATATCCATGAAACAATAATAAATCAGTAAGTATTACAAGAGACAATTTTACTTTTAATTGACACAGACTAATAAGGGAATAAGGGCTTGTAGTATTGTTAGGCGATGGGCTTGCAACCTGTCACTAATACACTGGTAAACATCTTAGCCTGATTGTGCAAAATGTGGTTACAGAATTATCAACAAGTTTTTTAAGAGTTGCTGGTAATTCTGTAGCTCTGCCTACCCCACTCTGGGAATAAAGGCGTGACTTTATGTATGTATGTATGTTGACACAGACTTTATGAAATGGCAACGGTTGTGACCATTCAGCCAAGTAAAAAAAAAAGTCACAGTAATTTAATTACCTATGTTTAAAAATCAAAAAGTATAATTCTCTATTAACCAGCGGTAATGCATCAAATTCACATTACACCATGCCCAGCCCAGTACGGCGTAATGTGAATCCACCTTAATACGCAACTATCTAATCATTCGTAATACTAATTCAGATATTCAGCCATCTTGATGAGAGCTGTTTCTTTTTTAATATTACCTAGATACATTTTATGTGGGTATGTATGTTTGTATTTAATTTTAATATTTTAAATTATATTACCTATGTATAGTCTCAATGCTATTTGACGTAATCAAAAAGTGGTTGAACATGCAAATTCTTTGGTTGGATGCACGGCTTGGACGTTGAAACAAAATTTTATTTGAAAAAAAAATGGAAAACTATAACGCACTAGTGCGTAATATCCAACTTTCCCCACGATATACAGCTACGAAAAGTACCACTTTTTGAGCAACTGTGTTAAAAAATATATTACAACAGTAAAAAGAGTTTTTTTTTTTTTTTTTTTTTGCAATTTATCTCTCTTTTACCTTCTCGTGTGGACACAAAGTCACACTAGAAATGATGACATGGGTTGTCAAGCTGTAATGCGATATACTGTATTGATATTCGAAATTTGATATTTCATGTACAGCTTATCAGACCACAAACCCCTCTCCTACTGATATTCTAAATTTGAAATTTCATTTATTAAGTTACTTAACAACACTCCCCTCTCCTCGCACCCCTGCATTAGAGAGTCCATGAATATCGTTAAGTTATTGGAATCATTGAATCGGCAATATCTCTAATATGTTTTAAGCTAGAGTAAAAATAACACAACATGATGTGTTATTGATTAACCATAGCAAAGCAAATATTAAAATTCGTGCACCTATTAAAAAAATATCCTGTATAGGCCTCGTTGTTGTCTGAATAAATATTATTTGAAATTTGAATTTGAGTTGCGTACATAATGTTTGCGTCACCAAGGGGTCTTATTACTTAGATCAAATTGAAAAAATATTTCAGTACGACTTTCGCTATCTATAGGAAAAACATGCTACTCGTAAATAGTAGTTTTCTTAAATTGTTGAGCCCTAAGTATTCCAAGTACCTAAGGAATCAAACGCGTAATGATAAGACACAGACAATGTAGGAAACGTGATACCAAGTACTGAGATAATGAAACGTGTATTTAATAAAATTGATGTCATTATTGTAATAAAACGTGGGAAACAGTCGACGGAAATAAAGGGGCGGAAGTTTACAAAGTTGTTAATTTGATAATGCTAGGTATTCTTAGAGTCAAGGAAGAAATATGGTAGTGAATATAATTTGAAAAAGATGTAATACTTATATTTTTTCTACTTTCTTCACAGTTAGTACAGTAATGCGCATAAGAAAATATACTTATAGCCTCGAGGATTTTTCATACGTTAAACAAGTACTAATTAAATGAGCATCAAAAATTAAACTACAAGAAAAACAAAGAAGGCAAATAAATTAATAACTCGCAGCGTGTTCCCTGGGCGACTACCTAGTCGTAGAGTTAGTATATTGGTCGCCGAGTAAGTATTCTTGTCAATCGGCTTATTATTTCCCATTTTGACTAGGCCTGTATATGCAGGTCCTAATGCGGTTTTTTGTTTGATAGCTGACCAGTTGGGCCGGTCTTAAGTTATATTAGCTCCGATAGCAAAAGTCCTTGTTGCGTCGGAGCTTTTTATAATTTAAAGTAAATGAGACTGATTATTTTGTACCATACATTTTCTAGGGTTCCGTGCCCGAAGGGAGACCAACGGAACCCTGTTAATATGCCTACTACGCTGTCCGCAGTGAGGAGTAGCACGAGTCTGACTCGCAGTTGAACGGTTATTAATTTGTAATAAGACGCTTAGAAAGGATAAAATACAATTGCTTATTCATTATTGCATTTACGGAACTCTATCAACTTTAACGTCCCAGACCTCAACCCTTGCGCAAATTTCATACGCGCTAGCAGAACGCCAATAATAGCTAAATTGCTTAGCCATACGTTTACTTGTGTGTGTGCATATACAGTTATAGCTTATTAAATCCAAGACTACCTCATTGTTCATACAATGACGCAGGCGCTCTCGACGAATAGAGCACATACATGACAATCGCAGCCTCATTCAAAAGTACCATACCTTGGGTGTAAGTGTATTTAAGTGGTGGTAGGTAGTTGTGCATGAACCGTCACGATCGCTACCACCATCTTATCCTTTAGCCTACCGACAAACGGTGGTGTTCGTGTTCGCATTGTTGTGTTCGGGTGTAGAGATAAGGCAACCGGTGAAATGACATACATGATAGCGGCATTCTATTTTTGGCAACGCATTTCGAGTCTGAGGGTTGTAGTTTCAAAACATACATTCTTGAAAAGATTAAAAAAATAGTTGTTGCCCTTAACTTTATTCTCATAGAAGTTTTCTATCGTTGTTTATTCGGGAATACCTAACCTTCGACAGGGCTTTAGACGAACCACCAATCCGTACCAATTTCCATCAAAATCGGGCAGACGGTTTTACGATGAAAGAGTAACAGACGGACGAACACATCTCCTTGTTTATAATTATTAATTATAAAAGTATGCATGTTCACTTCCTAGCAAACTATGATTTACGATGCAGCTATAAATGAAAACAGTTAGCCATAGCGTCTTCGTCGGATAGGACATCACATCGTCCGTGTAATGTTTAGATTTATTGAACATAAAATTTAAATTATCTGTTTGATAGTGTTAAGGGAGCCACACAGTATCCTATATCTAGGACAAAAATATGGTCACGCCTCAAGACATAGTCAGAAAAATTTAAGAGGACTGTGAAGCAAAAAAATCCATACGAAATACGATAACGTTTCTCACCCCCTAAATCTATTCCGATTTTGTACTATTTTTAAATATGTTGTAGATATTATGAAGAACTAGGTCTATACGTTTTCTTTTCCAAGAAAATATGTATTGGAAAAAAAACCTGGTGTAGACGAGAAAAAAATACATCCCCACGTGACTAATATTGTATACATTAATGCCAAATTACAGCTTTCTAGTACTAAGAGTCTCTGCGCTAGGCTGCGGACGGATAAACGGACATGGCGAAACTATAACTATAACGGGTTTCTAGTTTGACTACGAAACCCTAAAAATCGTGGAAATCGCATTAGAATTAAGAGGCGAGTAAAGTTATCGCCCGGAGCTAAACTTGTATAAATTATTTTTAACAGCTACGCGATTTAAACCTTGCTTCACAATCCTCTTAAAAGACAACAACTCGTTCCTATTTCAAACCTGTGTATGAAAAATCGTCACTAAGTAACGTTTTAATCGTCATTAACGACTCTGAGTGCGACCGTTGTGGTAGCTGGCCATGTTTGTCAATTATTAATATTACTTACATCTCTTACATTTGACATGCTGAATGTAAGAGATCCAACGATAATATTTGACGGTTAACAACGAAGCGAATAGAGAACATGCATGAAAATCAGAATTGAGTTTCATTGATACGATTTAGGAGAAAATGAAAAAAAAAACATAAAACGCAATACAGTAAGTTTTTACCGACCCGTTCATTAAGATTTTAAATAGAATCAAAACTTGTTAATGTTTTTTTTTTAATATTTAGTTTTTTTTTCGGCGTCCTCATTTTATTCACGTAATATTTTAATTCAACGATATCGGCTCAAATATAGTAGTTTACGAAATAAATGCAAATTTCTTTATAAGGTCCTTATATTCTAAACATGGAACAACAGCTGTGACGTCATTCCTGTAGTCGATTTTGTTTAGAGTGTTTTTGCAGGGCGTCTGAACTATGACTTTTTAAAGCTTCATATTTAAAAAAAAATAGCACGAAAATTATTTCGCGGTTACAGTTATTCTTCAGTTATGTGTTTGTCCTGTATGTATGTCCGACTCTATTCCTCGTTCGTTGAGGCTGGATGGATGGGCCGATTTCAAGAAGCGAGGGGTCGTTAGATTCGTCTTAACGTCGCAAGTGTCACGGGGTATTTACATTAAAACAAAAACAGGATTGCGTCACAAAAAAAATATACAGGGTAATTTTTTATCAGTGCACAAATTTTAACATATGATTTTGTATCGTTAATATAATATATTACGACAATAATACAAGTTAAAAAAAATATTTGTTGCAAATTATCTCTCTTTTACCTTCTCGTGTGACAACAAAGTCACACTAGAAATGATGACATGGGTTGTCAAGCTGTAGGTATGCGATACACTGTATTGATATTCGAAATTTGAAATTTTATGTACAGCTTATCAGACAACAAGCCCCTCTCCTACTGATATTCTAAATTAGAAATTTTATTTATTAACTTACTTAACAACTCCCCTCTCCTCGCACCCCTGCATTAGAGAATGATGAATATCGTTAAGTTAGTGGAATCATTGAATCGGCAATATCTCTAATATTTTTTAAGCCACAGTAAAAATAACACAACATGTATTATTGATTAACAATAGCGAAACAAATATTAAAATTTGTGCACCTATTAAAAAATTACCCTGTATAAAAGGTAACTAACATATATATAGACGACATTATCAAAACAATTGCCCGTCAACAGTACTGACGTCTCATTCTATTACACGAAATTAGAGTAAGATGGCCATTGATTTCGGCTTAAATTTGTATTTGAAATTGCCATGAATATTTGCTCTTGTAAGTGAACCTTTAGGCGAATCAAGAGGGAGCTTTCGTCAATCTTAACGATATTATTTAATTTTATAGTTCAGAAATTAAAAATGCGTGACCGCAGCTAAACCCGAACGCAACAAACTCTTATTATAAAGATATTCTTTCATTCTTCGTAAAGATAAAAAAAATAAGGCGTGTTATTTAAAACAAAAATACCCAAACTAAAATAAAAAGTGGCCTTCACAATCGTCCAGTTGAAAATGGACCAGGAATGCGCAAACCACAGGTTCAAGGCGATATAGATTTACCATGGACAATGCGATTTTACCGCTTTTAGGGTTTAGTGCCAAAATAAATATAAACGACACTATCCCACAAAACTTATTTAGTTTTCTTACCTTGTTAAACGTTTTGCGATAGAGCCTTGGCGTCTTTTTAATGTGGACATTGTTTTTAAGCCACTTTACATTCTTATGTACACTTGTAATTAAGTTTGCAAGTATATTCATTAAAATTTGTGTGCCTATGTCTATAAATATGAATTATAACTTTTAAAAGACTAGATAGGGTTTATAATTAGTTGGTCGTCCCAAAACGGTGTTTTATGGGAGGCTATCACGAACAGCTTTAAAAAAAAACTATAATGATAATCCTGTAGTGCGAAGGTAAGTTTGCCTGTAAGATTGTTTGTTGCTTTAGTGGTGGACCGCTCAACTGTTTCGATAGGGAAATTGTAACAAAGTTTTACACGGTCAATCAGAATAAAGTTATATTTAACAGTAAAAGAATATTCCTGAACCTTACATCTCGAATCTTCGGTGCGTGAGTTCGATTCACACGCTTGGTTTGTTCAACAGCGAACTCGCCTTGACAATCCGGAGTAAAACGTTAACAATTACTTGAGTGCAAACCGCGCTTATTAAAACTGGGCGCGCATTCCGCTTCGAAATAACGCGTCTTTATTCCCGATAATGCTCGAAGATGCTCGTTAACTTATGGACTGTTATTATGGCGTTTCATAGCAATTAATAGCTAACATAAACCCAGGATAAATAATTACTATGGACTTGTTAATATTCGTGAGATCACATGAAGCATCGGCTAAGTATTTTCTAATGCAACAGTGTCGAGTTTGACGTCTAGTTTAGCGAACTATTATTGTTAGACCCGTGAAATGGTTTACCATTAGGTAAACATCACTAGTTTTACCAAAAACCTTACCTGCATGCTTAGACAGAAAGAGCTGGGCCGCAGTCCAACTGGGTAACACCATATTGCCTTTGACATGATATCATACTGTTTTTAACTCGAACACCGTTACCGTAATACGATAACATGTTAGGGTGAAACGGTTTTACACCGTAGAGTAGGGGCTCTGTTGGATGGCCTCGATGAGCCCCTATTCATTTTTTTAAATTATCTGTGCATGTTAAGAGAGAACATCCTTTAGCTGTTGCAATTAAGATGATGATCTAGTTAAATAACTACATTTCGAAAAAAATATATTATTAGTTATTAGGAATTGGATTTTGCTTATTACATAAATCAAGTGAATATAAATAGAGTTTCTGCCTTGATAGGTAATGTCGAATAATATAACAAAAACATATGGTACCCGCGTAATGGACTTTTATATTGTTACACCCTTCAAATCCACTGATTACAAAGGCCAGTTTACCAAAGGACTTAATAATACTTTCGCCGATAAATCAAACTGTCTAAATTCCGCCAAAGATATCCATTCCATTTAAGTACGTACATATAAATTATCCCACTGTCAACCTGCTACATATGGCTGGCGATTAAAAACGAAAAAAGTACGGCACGTTTAATGAACGCTGGTCGCGGAGTATATCATCCAATTTGGCTGAGCCATCGGGAGTGTGAAGTGGGGTGATTAATAATGTTGTTCGGTAATGGCTTGTTATCGCACAAATTTTATATCCAACAGCAATTAGAATCGAATCCGTGGGTCGAGGTGAGACTACTTGAAACATAGCTACAGATTGTACGCCCCGCCAAAATTAACCTTCGATACAATGAGTACCAATCCTTTGATTTATTTAATAAATCTTTGCATTTATTATTATGCATCTTTGCACCTTGAACTACGTATACATTGTAACATTGTCCGGAGTTAAAAGTTTTAGTTTACTATCAATTTATCAGAGCTTCGGTGCGTCAACTAACAAGATTCTCTATCAAAATTTGAGGTGTGCGTAGTGTTTGTGCTGCACAAGGTTTTTTTTATGTTAAGGAGAAGGCACACGAGCACTCAGGCCACCAGATGGTAAGTGTAATCTAAGACCCATAGACATTTGAATTCTTAAGACTATAATCCTAAGACCTCAAATGCGCTGCCATCCCTGAGGACTAAGATGGAATGCCTCTCTAGTAATTTCACCGGTTGTCTTATCCCCACACCGGAACACAGCAATGTGAACACTGTTGCTTGGCAGGTGGTTAATGGATAAGATGGTGGTAGCGATCCGGACGGACCCTGCACAGGGTCCTACCACCGCTAACCGGAATCTACTTACCAATTAAATTTGCTTTGGAATTTTTGGTATAAAAATGTTTATCTTTGTTCCTCACCCGTTTTAATAAAAATCACACATAATTATGACAAAACAAGAGAGGACACTTTTATCGCGAAAAATTTGAAAACCGTCTGAAAAGCGATGTACAAAAATTCTACGCAGGCAAAATCACAGGTAACCGTATTGTATAAATTGAACTTTATTGTTAAAAAGATAAAACAATAAATTACCCACCGAGTAATAAACGTCTTTAATCTGATTTTGGTATCGAAAAATGTTCAAGCCCGTGTAAATAAACCACCACTTTGTAGCTTCGATTATAAGACAGTCCAAACCTGGCGCCTTGCGGGATTTCATTTTTTAATTTACTGTTTTTCGCATAATATGAGAGATGGTATCGTGGCAATGCAACATTTTTGTGAATATGTGGTATCTGTGTTATCCCAGATTGAGTGCACTCAACTTTACTGTTATTATTATTAAGCCGTTTTAAGTATTCGTATCCTGAATGGCTTAATTAAATGCATGACTGTTCAACGCGTGAACGGGCGCTGTTTGTGGGGTCCGGTCTGTTTTTCTTTTCAGTTCGTCAATATCGACATAGTTTATAAAAGAGAGCTACAGCCCTTATCGTGTCTTTTAGGAATTATATTTTTTTAACAGATTCATATTGACGTTTAATTTTCATTTTATAAGGGCGACATGCTTATTGTTAACTATATTTTGACACGCAAGTATATTATGGTGTTCGAAAACTTCCCGAGTTTAAGGAAGAAAGCTATACTTAAAAAATCCAGTGGTCGCATGTGAAAAATAAATGGTCTCTAGAACTCTAGAATGTATCTAACAACCGTAGACGAATCTTGTATGCGAGCTATCTAGATGTCGTATTAGAAAGAGGAAACAGCAGTTTGATGTGTTCTTTTCCTAATCTTTCGACGTTGTAGTTTCTTCCCAGAATAGCATAAGGTCTTACCGTAGTTTGAGGGAACACGAACCGATCCTCAGAGCCGCCTCGAGCACCGTCACTGCAGCTTGGTACTGGCCGGCTGCCAGTAGCTCTTGCCCAACAACCTGTTAGTAAAATGATGAAAATTTATATCTCCAAAGTCATTAAGTATGTCAAATCAATAATTTGGGTATAAGAGAGATATCATGTAATATAATGACTGAAAAACTGTGGGATTTACGTAAGGTTCGGATGATAATTTGACCAAATCGGCAGTTTCGGTAGCCTCAGTTCTCGTTTTTTATATCATTACGAGCAACATTACAATAAACTAATACATCGAAATGCGAAATTGAGTACCTTACAAAAAGCGAGACGAATTTTTAAGGACCCATTATGTTTGCCATTACGACCGCCGCTGTAAAACATTCTACTAACGGTTTGAACTTATCTCAGTACGAAGCAATAAAGTGCAAACCGTTTTGGAACACCCACGGAGCCTTTACATTTTATGACCTACAAACGTATCGGAGAAATGTGAGAAAAATAAGGATTGATCAAGTTTGATAACACACGAGCACTCGCGGAATCTCGAGCAATATAAAATGCTGTGTGTTTTGTTGCCGAGCCCCATAAAATGTTTTCGTTACTAAGATACCGACATGAGTCGCGCATTGGGGTAATTTATCTAACAACATACATGCAACCAAGAATTTATATTTTAATATAAAAAATCCTAATTATTACAAGTCACGGAATTTAAATCATGATAGGTATGGGTCCTAATTCTTTTACTTATAGAGCTACCTACCTACTTAACATACCTTTTGACGGGTCTATGTTAAAATGTAAATAAAAGAGCGTATTAGGAGCGGCCATTTTGCGGTAGTAGGCCGCCATTTCGAGCATTCCCGTACCGCCGATCAACTGTCGTGCAGATTGTATGTAAATTCAACGGACGGTCGCGTATTTATGGTGCTTTGATCACTCAGCCCATTGTCTGCCCAGTTAAATGCGCCGAAAAATGTTCAGATGTCGCCGGGCGCTCCGCAGGAATGTATGCAAATGCCCTCTGTAAGGGTGCTTAATGCCAGTTTGAAACTTATCGAGAATCTGCTACTTTATTCGCTTCGTTTTGGTTTAATTAATGTACTTAAATATAACTAGCAGGCGTCGGGATAATCCACGACGTTTCAGCATCAAGTGGACGCCATTGAATGTCCTATGTAAATACTGACCGAGTATAATTGATTTATCAGTGACACTGAAGTGCCAAAACAGGCTCTGTGGGAGCGTATTATAATACTATACTCGTAGTTATTTATGGTTGCATTTGGAGTTCGCTACAAAACGTTGATCTGTCCGCTCTTATGTTAGAACGTTCATTGATTGACACTAACAAAGGCCTACGCAGTACTAAATGGCAGTACTGCGAGCTACTCAAACCATGAGAAGAACAAGACTCGTTCCTTGAATAAGTAAATGCACAAAACCCTTTGTAATGGAAGGGTTTTAAATAAAGTGAGTGACAACGATATTTCCGGAGATACTGCCTCGGTAATGGTTGACATTATTTCGGGCTCGGGCGGCGGCTGGTATCAGATGGCATTTAAACAGGACGCTGTCGACAGCTTAAATAAGTTAAATTCGATGGTTCGACGGGAGCCTCACGATTCGCACAGTAGGTATTGTGGGCAACTTTAGTACCTATTTACGCTACCTTGTTTGGAAAAAAAGAGGATAACTTTCGTAAAAATACTTGTTTCCAGGGAAGTAAATCGCGTTGTGTCATGATTGTCAAAAAAGTACATTTTATTAGTATTGTCCTTTTCCTACGTTGATTTTATTACTAACGAGGCGACTTTACTGATATCAATACAAACAACGCCTGGTCTAGCTTTTACGTCTCCAGCAGCCTAAGTGTTAAAGCTTACGCGGTCAGTAGCGCGATAGGCTTGGGAGACGCTTAAGTATATTGCCAAGAGATGCATTGAACATACTTTCGAATATATTACCACAAATGGCAACACTATGCAACTTCATGGACTTCAGCTGATGAAGGTCTGGAGTCGGGAATTACTTACTTACTGATATAAACGGCGACTGGTCCAGTTTCATGGTCTCCTACTAAGTGAAGGTGGGCTCCAGAATGGAGCGGAGCAGTGACTAAAGGAGGCTTTCTTAAAGCAGCCAGGAGTTGCACATACCTTACCCATATCAGTACAAACGCGAACCGGTGTTACTTAAAGGTCATTAACTGTTAGATGTGCACTGCAGTGGTTTAAGCGAAGCATTCACCAGGCCAGTTAAAAGTTGCACATACCGATATCAGCACAAACGGCGACTGATCCAGTTTCATGGTCTCCAATTGAGTAAAGGTGGGCTCCAGGGTGGTGCGCAGCGGTGACTTAAGGGAGGCTTCGACCAAAGCAGCCAAAAGCTGTCGGGAAGCTGGTTCCACTCCCAGGCCGGAGCTAAAAGCCGCCAGCGCCTCGCCGTGCCTCCCGAGGCATTGGAGGGCCACACCTTAGAATTAAAAATATATTAAAAACAATGTTGCATGGCTATTAGGTATTTAAGACGATTCTGTATCTCGCTTTTTCGTGTTTTATTACACTTACACATTGGACATCAAAAGAAACTACTTATTTAATTATACTTTAAAAATGTACCCAGTAAAAGTCAATCATATTATGTAATTCTAAGGGGTATCTCCAAAAACTTTAACGTTTCAGGTGCTTTTTTAAACCGTAGTTTATGGCGCACCATTGCCTTAGTTATTGACGTCCGGCCCTCCCGAGCAGGAAAAGCGTTAGTTTTGGATAATAATTTTAATCGGATTATCTTTGATGGATATTTTTGCAAGGTTATACTCGTATTTAACTTAATGTGTTTGCGTTTGGGTCATATCCTGTAAAAATATTTTGAACCACATCCTGTTATTGTAATGGGCTGAAATTTGGAATACTAGGTAAACCCGATGACAATACGATATTATGGTATCTAACAGGATATCCGCTGTTTTCGACGCAGCCTACCAAAATTTGCTACCTCAGTCTTATAGTGTCAAATTTTAATTCTAATCGCAAAATTACGAGTAGGTACATCACTATTCTATTGAATTATTCAGGTCTGGTACAATCGACGACACTGTTAACTGTACATTTACACTGAACGTAGTACATGATTGTTACAAAATGCGGAAGTGTATGTGGTAAAATACTGAAAGGGTCTTTTAGCACTTCGCCCCATTCTGTCTGACCCTCAAAAATAGGGAATATAAAATTTTTGATGATTGGCAAATGCTCAGATTCAGCGTAGTGCTCACAGTAGGTACTAAAGTACTCATAATTATGTTCATTACACAATAATTTTCAAAATATTACTAGTCATATTTCATCTGTTTAGTAGGTATATGATAAACTTGCGGGACTATGAGTTCCAGTTAATTGTGCTACTTCAGATTACGAGAAAATATAAAATAGACGATTCCGACACGGCGCAAAAACGCCCAAAGCAAAAATTACATTTCAGAAATAAGTATTAATACTTATAGGACTTCCTGGACTACATAATGTGCCGCTTAAGTGTGGTAGTGGGTAGCTTAACAGAGCTACATGGCTTTCCATGCAGTTTATTCGTCCACAGCATAAAGTGCTATTACAACAAATTCGCACCATAAATATAGAAAGCAAGAAAGTCTGTGTAGGCGTAACGGAGGGTCATTTACTAAAATTATTATCGTATAAAGAAATGGAGTAGGTAGAATATCATTTCGTATCACTTTATACGAAGTGAAAGTGACACGACAAAACAATAGAGAAGAAAAAGTATAAATCATGTAGTCGCACGCAATGTCAAGTTTTGTATGTATAAGTAATGACACGCTACGGTAATTTTTGTGATTTAACTTGAGTATGGAATTAATTCCATTGGTTAACCAATAAACATTAGCATTTCAAACATGGCATGGCGCGCTGAACGCTTGAGGTGGTGCGGTAATGGAAAGGTGGTTGTTACAACTGCGCAGGCGCAGGGCATCGAGGCTGTAACGGAATTCGGGTACGATTTTAATGCTTGGCCACACGTGCATAATGGAAATATAAATCTACAATGATATGTTACATACGTCAAGAGATGAATAACTACAACGAATGAGATTGTATTTTTAAATTGAAAAGGAATGATGATTCTGTGAATCTAACGGTTAAAATTGTATACCGGTAATAAATTATACGGATAATCTTGTACTCATATGTATTGAATGGTACACAACGAATGGTACAATATATACCCGTGATGGTTATGATAATGGTAAAAGGGTTTATTCACGGAGAATATTTCTGACTCGAGGATTATTTCGGAACACTTAATGCACATCTTCGGAAACTTTGTCCCATATACACGAATCTTCAGCTACAAAAGGCTAAGGCTAAAGTAATTTCGAAATTCAATTTGTAATGAGATGCCGTATAAGTACCTAAGGGCTTTTAAACCGTCCAAGCTCCATGCAGTATTCATAATGCTGCGGAGTGCCGATTATGAAGTTAGAAATCAAAATCTGGCAGTATATAAAAGAGACAGTGCTATTAGTAGCCACGGGTACATAATAATATCTCCGTCCGCTCACTGACTATACTACGAGTTCTAATCCTATGTACCTAAGTATTGTAAAACCAAATCTCTTACCCTGTCGGTAGTAGGCTTTAGGCCAGTTGGGGCATAGCTCCCTCGCTTTTGTCGCATCTTGCAGTGCAGCTGCGAACTGCCCTTGCTTCAGCCTCGCTGCCGACCTGGACATTCAAGAACCATACATCAAAAACCCGGTTTAGATAGAGCCAATTCTCAAAACGGATGAATTCCTACTCACAAGTTGTTCAGTTAAGATTCAATACAAGAATAAAATTCCGAATAAACGTTCTTACTCGAATACAGAACTCTTTTTTTTTAAATATTTTGCAAACATATCTGAACTCACTGTATGTTAGATAGGGATGTTAATTTTGTTACCCCTAATAACCAAACAAAGTAATGTATTCACATTTGCATCTATATTTTTTGAGGCAGACGAGTCAGTGGGCCACCTGATAGAGATTGATTGATTTCACTATCATACATAAACACCTGCAACATCAGGAGAGAAATCGCCGATGCGTCGCCGACTTTTTAGAAAAACAAGACTCGTCTCCTAAAGGTTTCCAAGCCGGAGTCGTTCGGAATCACCGCCACAATAACCTGGTTCCAGAATAAGGTAGTGCGCAGCTAAAATTTACCCAAAAACGCACAGTGGTAAATGGTACAAAGCATTGAGAATCTAAGCGGTACCTGTTGCTATAGAGTATGTGGTTGGCAGGGTCCAGAGTGAGTGCGTCGGTGTAGAGCGCGACGGCGGTGGCGAAGTCCCCGGCCTGGCAAGCGGCGTTGGAAGCGCGGACCTTCTCCACGAAGAGCGCCCGCGACGCTGCGCCCAGCGACGCGGAGCCTGTTGGCTCTATCTGCAACACACAACTATTATTAAACGAGCTCATTAGTAGACTTATTAGTTTTACGACCGCACTCAGAGTCAGTTAACAACGATTATCTAAGTCATTTCTTAGTGACGATTTTTCATGCACAGGGTTAAAAAAGTTACGAGCTGTTGTCTTTAAAATATCTCTTAGTACTATACGGCGGTTAGTCCCTAGTGCATCGCGTCGCAGGTTCATGTAATTTTTAGGTCTTTTAAGGCTATTCAAAAATATCAATGGAGTTTTGCAGTCACCAAAACTCCATTGCGCGCGAAGTAGGTCAGCAGTTTTGAAGAGCAAAAAGAAACAGAGTGTAAAAGATGGTATATTGTCGAAGTGTATCCGTAAGGACCCCACCAATAAGATAATATGATAATGTCAATAGTTTAAGCACTCAAAATTATATATTCAAAAGAAAAAGAGCTTATATAGATAATTATGAATTCCAAGTATGGTTACAGAATTATCAACAAGTTTTTTAGAGTTGTTGGTAATTCTGCCAACCCCACTCTGAGAATGAAGGCGTGACATTGTGTGTATGTATGTATGAGTTCTTCGACCCACTTCCGTTGT
This sequence comes from Acleris holmiana, assembly GCA_949316455.1. Lineage (NCBI taxonomy): Eukaryota > Metazoa > Arthropoda > Insecta > Lepidoptera > Tortricidae > Acleris > Acleris holmiana. The sequence goes on from OX438783.1 coordinate 7,813,963, forward strand.
TGATTGTTATACCTCGACAGCACCTCATTCATTACTGAATAGTAGGTATTAAATACTGCAGGGCGAGCCAATGGCACACCAAAACGACTGAGTGGACTCCTTGTTGGTTTGTAGGGCATTTGAACGCTGTTGTGTAGAATGGCATGTTTACCTTATGAAATAAAGAATATTTGTAGGTATTGTATATTTGAAGATAATGCAGCGGTAACGCAGTGGCTCTTCGTGAAACCTTTCAATTTTTTATTTTTTTTTCGACAAGGAGAAGGCACACGAGCACTCAGGCCACCTGATGGTAAGTGGAATCTGAGACCCATAGGCATTTGAATTCTCAAGTCTATAATCCTAAGACCTCAAATGCGTTGCCAACCCTGAGGACTAAGATGGAATGCCTCTATGCTTGTAATTTCACCGGTTGTCTTGTCTTTTCTCAAATTGAGCAAAAGCAATTGGCTTAACGGAGGACTACTGATAGAAGACTTTAGTTTTCTCATAGATAGGGTCTCAAATGCGATGAGTGCGAATCACATGTAAAATGGAATATGTGAGTTACGATCAGACCGATCCGGATGAGTGGCTTTTTAATTTTATTTTTATGTTTTGCTAGAGCGCAATACACGTAAAAATGTTCCCATTTAGGGCACAAAGATTAATTTGTTGTGGTACTTGAGTAGAGCACTTACAGAAGAATGACACGTACATTAAATAATCACGGGCGTGTTATTCCAGCGGGTGCGCATACGAGTTCAAATTCGATTTCGCATCATTCAAATTAATCGATTCATACGAATCGTGACTACACTTTTAAATTACTTCGTACGTTCGCCGCATTAAGTTTCTTTTTTTGTTCACATTTAATGCCCAATAAGTAATAAAGGCCTGGCCGTTTAATTAATTAGAACAACGTTTAATTACTTACTTGACTTTTTGTTGAGAAAGTCTTAATATAACGAAAGCATTCTTTGTTATGTTTGTTACAAAAACTGAACATGTTGGCACAAAACATCAAAATGTGCATAAATCATTGAGACATCATAAATAAAGCCAGGAGACTCGAAAAAATAACGCTTTATTCAGAAGCTATAACGGAAACAAAAAGACAATTGACAACCTGCTACTGGATTTCCAAACCGTATCGTTTTTTAGAGGCGATCTTTTGAGGCAGGCGGGCCTCACCACCTGCGCTATCTAGCCGAGCGCATCACAGTATTTTTTTTCTCACGGACTGCATTCTCCGACTAAACCATTGAAAATTCAAATTATCTAACTTTCATCCTTGCACGATTTACATTGTTGCGTCATGCGACATCACGCACGGGTGAACTTGAACTGGGCACGTAATGTATTACACGTCACGAGTGAAACCGTAAAATTGTGAGTGCATGTATGGTTCCTTGGTATCGGCCGACCGAATAAAGGTGGGCTGACCCGTTGAAAGCGGAGGGTTACCTCTGACCCGCGTTTTGAAGGCTCGACGGAGCAGCTCGAGGAATTGATTTGACGTCGACAGGTTGCGTGCTTGTTACAATGTTTCTTTTAAATGTTATTATAATTTGGAGGAGCATTTTAAGGGTTTTGTAGTTATAAGAAGGAGTAATTTACTTATAAGTTTATAGTCATAATTAGGTAAGGTTAGGTTAGGTACAGTGTAGGCGATCATTAACTCACATATTATTTACTGATGAGATTAAGACGTAGGTACAAAATTGACAAAGGTCACAATAAGCGTTTGTAGTCAGGATTGGTCTGTGTCACAAATCTTACTTACCCTAAGATGGCCTGTGTGCTAGTTTGCCTTATACGTGTCATAAAAAATAGGGATTATCTTGTATGGAATGTTCTGCTCAGAAATTAATAAACTTATTACAGCTTATCCCCCTTAACACTGTTAAGTTTTACAAGTACTTGTACTGTTAAAACTGACTCTCAACACGATACTCAATACTGTTGTTGTGGCTCAATATGCATCTGAGAAAACGTTCATGCGTATTTTTTAAATGTTAGTAGGTAGAACAATTCTCAAAGAACTCTACTCGCGTTTAAAATAAAACGATCCAAGAGCCTATTAATCGCACTGAGCTTTATTGAAACTGCACACGGCTGTCGGGGATTGTTCCGAGCGGCCATTTTGAAAAATGATGGACGTAATCGTTCCTTATTCGCTTTATTTAAAATTTCGTTTAAAAGAGGCGCCTGATAACCGGCGAGGCCGACATATTGGGTAATTATTTTTTCTTTAAACGACCTTTCATTTATCTTGAAACCGTACTTTAAGAAATGAGGACCGCCCAGAGTCGCTTTGTTTACGTCAAACGGAAAACCTTTTTCATTCCGAAAAAACATCCGCTACTTTATTCAACAACTGCTTTTACTTATCTCAAGATTAATGAGTTATCAAGTCTTAATTGAAAATATTATCGTGGCAAGATATAAAAACACATTCAAGATCATAAACCCTTCGTCAAACAGCACGTAAGTACGTCTTAAAGGGTTTCTATATCTTTACTTCTAAATCATAAATTCAACGGATCTTCTGAGAAAATGTTTAAAATTCAGTTCACGTTTTTCACATGTGTACCATTTAATGAACTCTGTGGAGATGTGTGCACACAACTCGAGAGGTTAAATAAATGTTGTGACTCTACAGACGCGTCTGTCTTGCATATTGAATATTTATGATTTTTATCTTTATTGTCTCTCTTTTGTTGTTGCCAACAATGGCGTCAAACATCAACTGTGATAAAAACTTTATTGGATCACAAACGGCGTTTCGTTGTTTGAGATGGTTGTTTCGTTTCAACATTAAAATTGGACGTACACACGATGTCTTCCATCACATTTAAAAGGCACTCAACGCGAGTGAGACAGACTATTTGAGAACCCAATTTTGACCGAGTCGAAAATTGTTACGGGTTGAAACGAAAAAAATGGCGTCGTCGGGGAACCTTTGTCTATTTTTTATAGCGCTCATCTTAGCACAATTACGAGATTTTACCTGTGGAGGTTTAAAATAAAACAATTAACATGCGTGGGTGCCGAGACAAATCATGTAATAATTTGGTCGGGACCGGATTTGGGTAATTTCTGATAGTTTAGTTAGACAACAGTCCCTTTTACAGTATGGAGACGACTTGCGTTTTATGGGAATCGATGTCAGGCGTGCGTTCCACTCGAACCGATTCGACACAGTTACGTCGAAACTAATTAAAAAATAATGATGAATGCACGAAAATCTCGCATCGTTTGTTTTATTCAATGCTTATTAAAATGATCAAAAAACACGACACCACGTAGACGGGTTATTTTTTAAACGTGTAGTTCTTATCGAGATCAAAAATACGTGAGAGTCACAGCGTATTCTGATATAATCGTGGGACAAATTGGCGACACGCAGTAAATGCCGAAAACATATTTTGCCTAGACGTGGACGAAGGACAAGTTCTATTACAGTGAATTTTTAACCACCTTGTCTGGCTAGATGTAAAGCGGAAGTCGACTGAACTGACCGAAGAAATGTTTTCGATGCAGTAAGCCTAGTAATAAACCCTGCCTACGAAGCTATCGATTCCCGGTGTGGAGCAAATACTTGTGTGATGAGCGCGAGTGCACTACAGATTTTGTTACTAAGTCATTTTATTTTTTACTAGCGACCCGCCCTCGCTTCGCTCCGGATTAAGGTATTATACATATAAACCTTCCTCTTTGATCACTATCTATTAAATAAACCGCATCAAAATTCGTTGCGTAGTTTTAAAGATTTAAGCATACATAGGGATATAGGGACAGAAAAAGCGACTTTATAGTGATTAAGTAGGTAAGTATTTTCTATACATGTAAGTAATTTTATCCTTGCTTAGTACCAATAGTCCACTCCTAAAGCTCAGTTGGAGATTAGCTAAATTTGTACGAGATTATCCCTTGATATTTATTTATTTAGTGAACATTGAAAATACCTATCCACTTTTTCAAGTAAATGGTCAAATGAAATATATCAATAATTTGATATTTCGCCTGGTGAGGAGGTGTAGTGTTTCGTGCATAAACCAGTCCGTAAGTTTCCCTCACGCAGAATACGAAAGCTCGAACGCGCGGGTGTTCCGCCCGTCGAGCGCGCTTAACAATTTTAATGTTTGTCGTAGCTTAATAATACTCGTACTTTAAACCGAATTGTTTTTAGATTGCCAATGATTATGCATAAAAAACTTCGTGCAGTTGACTTCCGCGCATCTGTTCGCATTGCCCCGAAGGCGTGGGTCCCATCACGACTCTCATACTTATTTATATAACCTGACCAATGTGGAAAGACGGCACGATTCCTGGTTATGCTGTGAATTCAGACGGCGTTTCCAATTTGATTACTTTGTAGCTGCGAAATCGCACACGAAAGCGGTGGATTCCAGACATTCCCCGACAATTACGATTTCGTGAGTGACCTCTCACCCCCTCCAAGTCGGGTGTCCCTGGACGCGTCCCAACCGGGATTGACCTTTGACCTGGCTTAAGGCTTCTCCTTTAATTATTTCAGTGCGAAAGCCTGGTTCGCCGAACATTTACTGCGATTGTTTTTTTTTTAATTCTACCAGCCATTATGGGCGGGGTAGATACCAGGTACAGTCGACTACAAGAAGATTTATCCGGTTTTTCACCATATTGCATTATAATAAGGTCCAAAAGTGGATACATCTCTTTCTAGTTGACTGTGTCTACTTTATATTCTTTAGAACTGGTCAGTTAACCGTTTAAAAGAGTTTAAAATGGGTTAGTATAGGTACGTAGATAACATGATATAGGTGTAAAGGACCAGTCCTAACTATGTAGTTGTGTACGTGACGTCAGTTCCATAGTAATATCAAACTTCAAATATTCTATTATTATTTATTCTATTTTTTTTTTTTATTATTTTATTATTTATTCTAGTTGGGAGTGACCCTGCCTTCGAAGCTAGCTAGGGGTCCTGGGTTCAAATCCCGGTAAGGGCAGATATTTGTGTGATGAGCACGAGTATTTGTTCCTGAGTCTTGGATGTTTTCTATGTATTTAAGTATATATTTCTCTATATAAGTAAGTTTATCGTTGTCTAGTACCCATAGCACAAGCCTAGAGCTTAGTTTGGGACTAGGTCAATTTGTGTGACATTGTCCCGTGATATTATTATTATTATTATTAAATATAGAATCTCGAAAGGGCTATACAGATGTAGTACAACTACATACAACAGGGCCTCTATTCTACTGCGTTATAACGATATCGCGTTAGACGTGTTTTAGAGTCGTTTATGTACGCCGCCATTATTGTAAATGACATAAGAGTTATCAAAACGTTGACAATACGGAAACACGTCAAATACGATATCGTTATTGCCGCGTAGAATCCCAGCCCCGGTCCTTTACTTAAGTCTTTAACCTGTACGGTCTTTAACCCTTTACATACCAAAGTGTGAAATGGTGGTCAAAACTAAACCGTATTAATGCTTCGTATTCCTATGGACACTCCAGGCATTTTTACAAGTTATTTTTTCATTAGGAGAAGGCACACGAGCACTCAGGCCACCTGATGGTAAGTGGAATCTGAGATCTATAGACATTTGAATTCTCAAGACTATAATCCTAAGACCTCAAATGCGTTGCCGACCCTGAGGAGTACGATGGAATGCCTCTATGCTAGTAATTTCACCGGTTGTCTTATCCCCACAGCGGAACACAACAATGCTAACAAATAGGTAAATGTAAGTACGTAAATGTCTTTATAATTTAATTTTGGGGGTTTAAAACACAACACACAAAGAGACTGATAGTAAGTATCTTTTTAATTCCTTATATACCCAAAGAGTTATACAACTAACAATAAGAGCCGTTTTTTCGTTTACAAGGTTCATATTCTAAAAAACCCTCACAATTGTATCAGCTCGCGTATATAGGGTTAAGTTAAATGGTAAAGCCAACGAACATAACACAATATTAAGTAGATCAATCTCCTAACAGAATGGAGACCCTGTCTGTCAGAGCTAATATCTCTAAAACGGCGTCACCGAATTTTATGAAATCTAGCTTAAAAGCATCCCGATTAAACTAACTTTCTTTGAAAAAGTTCACTAAGAGAGCTATGACGGTACAGACAGGCACACAGATATGCAGATACTAACGTTAAACTTATAATACACCCCGGTTTTTATGGTGTTTTAAAAAACTACGACGCCGCGTGTGTGAGATTGGACGTCAAAAGCGATTGTCATATCACACAGGCAAAAGCAAGCTTAAATTGAGCTATATACTATGGAAGTAAGGTCTAAATGTCTAATTTAGTGGCCAGGCTGTGATTGCACGTTAGTCTAACAAAACCAACAAATGCAAAGTTGGAAAATCACATTATTACGCGGTATCCCGTACGGCCGACGTAATCGGCCGGCGTAAACTTTATACTTAATAACAAAATCGCGATGCAAGATTAACCCCTACACGCGCCAGGGCCGCATTAAGACCTAATTATTGTTTTACCCAACAAAACAGCATCATCCTAATCAAAAAGAGCATTGAACGCAGTTACAAAATAAAAAATACTTTATGCCGCTATAAAATTAATGGACACGTTCTGTTTGATACAATGAAAATTCCTGAGTTTAAATCATTCTATTCTCATTTTACGATTGCCTTCAGCTAGTTTTAATCAAATTAATATTCTATGGCTATGCCTATTTATGACTATAAAACATTCTAAAAACTGCTCATCCATTTGAAATAAACGGTGTTTATGTTCTCTGTGAGTGTTTTAATGTCCGAGTACTGTTACTCACGTTTGTTTCCAATCACAAAACAGAAGTAGGTTCATAAATCGCGGGGGCAAAGAAAAGCCTTTGAATACTAACAGTTTTATGGCAAATGGAAGGCCTTTTCACTCAATCGTAATTCTATAGTAGACATAGTTCTTACAGTGATTTTATAGCGCACATCACAAGGCGCATCACTTATAGATAGTTAAAACTAAGGTATTTTTGCAAGGGTTTCAGATGTTTGGTCAAAACGTTTAGCTTTAGTAAAACGTTTGTCCCTACGTCATGGCACAGGATTGCACAGCCACTTCGGACATGAAAATCTCGGATACGAATGTAATGAGACGCGAAAAAGCTCTAAGAGAAGTTCCAAATGTGAATGATTTAGATTTTAGTAGAGTCTTTGTTAATATTACATATATGTCTTAGCGTTTTGCATTTGCAGGCCAGGAGCCTGTTTGATATTAGCTAATAATCACGAAAAAAAGAAGGTCAGTCAAGTGTAACAAAAATAAAGTTGAAAAACCCGACTGCATGCTTTGATTATGTCGTCTATATACGTTACTTACCTGCCATTTATTATTGATTTTTGTATTATTTATTTATTTAAGTTCCAAATGATGAATCTAACGACATCTCGCTTGTTGAAATCGGCCCATCCATCCTCTACGAAGGAACAAAGAACCATGCAGGCCAAAAACATTAACCTCCTTCTTTGACAGTTGGAAAAATATGAGGCAGGACCTTATTTAACAAAATTATTTAATATAAAGTTGCGCTTACAAGACTTACACGCGCAATTTTTTAATTTCCTGCCTTCATTTATTGTCTTACTCTAATTTTGTGTAATAGAACGAGACGTCTGTTGACGGGCTATTATAACTAAATTAACTGCCTCTGTAAGCGCAACGTAAGATTAGCCCCTGAACCTCCCAAAATGTCATAGCTTATCGACGGATACTAAAGGTAACTAAGAAAGTAAGATAAACCCGAACTTTTTCGACCAAATACAATGTCGTTATAATTATTTTTTATATTTGTACATCTGTGCGAGTATGTTGGTACGAGTATATACTGCGTGATAAAGTGGAAGTCCCTCCCAGCATTGCGGGGTGGGCAGGGTAGGTTTAATTACTTATTAGACGCACGAGAATGCGGCGCGGCGCGGGCGCAGGCCGATGTTATCCTGAAATTAGCCGCCGACCAAATTAGCTGCGCGCGCCAGTACACCGGGAACGGCAGTACGGAGTGATCGTTTATTTTGTACTTGTAACCAACTCGCTTTACAACTCGACGGACGAACTATAAACCGGCGAGTTTAATTAGTCCCGCGTACAGACAACATTTTTGGGTGTGTTATGTCGCGCGGGCGTGTTTATGGTTGGTTGGAGCTTAGATAGAAATGTTATTGTTGGCGACCTTATACGCGAGAGTCGAGGAGTTTATGTTCATAGGGGTGGCTTTTACGTCCCTTCTTAATGTTAAGTAACCATGTTCCAAAACATTTTGACAGTGGCTTAAGCAGTGCGTTGATATACCAATCACTTTCATCGTTTAGATATACTCGTATACAGGTGAACCAAAACTTAGTTAAAAAGTTAGAGCATAAGAAAACATTCGAAAACCTCCGTTATAATTTTTAAAGAACGTACATATCGTCTCCCATTTTAAACATGAGTGTATTTAACGCAATTCACGGTGTTTGAACTATATAATATAAACAAATTTTCACACATAACTATTATGTACGTGTAAGAAATTTACAATCATCGTGTTCTCTCATACATAGTCAAGCTATATTTTGTAACTTCACACGGATCTATTTTTACGAATCTCTCATACTGTTCTTTACAAACTACTGTGACTATACTTACATGATGCATTTAATACTAAGTCTCAGCCAGTTTTCAACTTTACTGTTAAGACAATAAGGACATTAATCAAAGCTATAAGTCGCCGCACTTGATACAAGATAAGGGCGGTGTAAATACGTTTTTCTAGATGAAGCACAGAGGAAATTAAAAGGTGTTGTATGCATCAACTTAACAGGATGCCAGTACGTTTAGTTTCTTGCAGGTTAAGACTGTAAAATAAAAAAGAGTATTAATAACACGGCAAATTTCCTTTTTAGTTTTTGGAAAACTATATCCTATCATGTATCTATAGGGTGTTGCAGAGGGAATGGTTTTGACGATGAAGGGTGATATAAGTTTTGTAATTATTTTGAAAAGTCTACCATTCAGTCTATGAAAAACCTATAAAGAGAGGTGTAGCAACAATGTAAATAGTTTTACGATGAAGGAAGTCTAAAGGTAAAATAGAGGTTTTAGGGTAGTTTCAGGCCACTGAAAACGTTTCTGCATCATTATCTTGTCTCGGAATGGCAGCGAGAAAACCATAACTCTGCGTAGACTAAAATTATGTACGACCGTTAAAAAGTAAATTCTAATAAGAAACGAATTTCGTCCACTTTGGATTGCATGACTTTATTATTTTCCTTCTATGTTGATAATTTAAAAATTGTGCCAATAAATAACCTTGTCGAAAAAATAGGGTGTACAAAATCTCATTATCGAATGTTAGGTCAGTAAGTCTTTGCCTCAAAACTGCTTGTTAAGTATCCCAATGGTAACTAATAATCTAGATTGGTACTTTAATACAGGGGATGAGAAACTCTACTCGTCTTAAAAGGCAAACCGTGAAAACGTACCGCTTAATGGATTAAGACTGCAGGTAAGTGCCTAGTCCGACGATTTGTAAACCACACGGCACGGATGAGGTATTTTTAAAAACGGCTCTCTGTCGAGCGGTTATACGAGCTTGCTCACTCGACGGACAAAGCGGGTATGCTGAGATGCAAGCCCTTAAATGTGGTTTTAACGGTCTGACAGGACAACTTCAACTCGCTGGTTAATATTTGGTGCGTCGAGTTCAGAACGAGTTGTCTAAGAGAATCACCTACCTGGGATCATCGCAGGATGCCCAAACCGCAGAGACATTTAAATCCGTTCCACTTTTGTTTCTGCCCAATCAACCCTTCAAAGTAAAAAGGGCATATATAACTTAGCAACCTCTGCATATTTAGGATTTTGTTGAGGTAAGAATAAAGCCCCATGTGCAATAAGCAGTTTTATGATAGATGCGCTTTTGTTTGAAACAGCGCGCGCCGGGATCGAACGCGTTTGTCGGTCCCACCGCAACCGCACTGAGTTTCTGTTATTATTTTTAAGGGTTTCTTATGAATTGTAAAAGTGTCTGTTAGTTTTGTTTGTGCACACAAATATTTCAAAATAGCAAATGTACAAGGTGTACATTTCATACGTTTATTAGAGAACTAAATAATAAAATTGTGACTTAGTAGATACTGTAATGTAATTAGGTTTTAGTTATTAGAACTAAACCTATTGTAATATCCTTATTGCATGCTAGCTGTCGCTTATATTTTTAATTTGTTTAAATGTAAGCTAGGAAATACAATGCAGGTCCATTGTCGAACATCGTTTGTTTTTACGGGAAGAACGGGAGAGTCGCCCACGGGCTGGCATATCAACGTCTGATGAACTACACACATATCATCACGCCCACATTCCCAGAGTATAGGGTAGGCAGAAATACCAACAACTCTAAAAATACTTGTTTATAATTCTGTTACTACATTTTGCACAATCTGGCCAAGAAGTCCACTAGTGTACCTATTAGTGACAGGTTGCAAGCCCATCGCCTTACAGTACTACAAACACTTATTCTCTTAGTCGCCTCTTACAACATCCACGGGAAGACATGGAGTGGTACTATTCTAACCCGGCTACCACACGGGGTCTGATGAACTGTAATATACAAAGTAAATAACAGGATAATCCAACCCACGTGTTTCCCTTTCTCACAGTACCTACGCATTATGCTCGTTTTCTAATAATCCCCTATCCCTTGATTATTATGTAGTTAAGATACATTTCCGAACATTCTCGCCCTGATTAATCATCGTTTAAGAGTTGAATGTTTTCTTATATCACATTCTTATGTCAAAATTAGCTTTTTATATTTATGATATCGATTTCAATAATATTACCGTTGCCACTATTCAAACAAATTACTCTATTAAATTTTATTTCCTACATATTTGGAAATAAACAGGATTGCAATACGGGACGGTGATTTTTCGAAGAAAGTTTATCACTATCATTAATTTATATTCGCCGGCCGGGTACTAATTAATAACTGTTAATTATTCCCTTTGATTTATTCAAATTATTATAATGAATGGCTAACGGATGGAAAGCAGTAATCTCTTAAAAACGTGTTTCGCAACGATTTAGTTACTTTTGAAGTCAAGTGAAGACCCGGAATGCGGACGAGCGCAATTTGTTTGCAATCGTCTTGATAAAGTAATGACTGCGCAGGGGCATTTCTAATTTCACCGATTAAGTCCAGCAGAAACTAGTTGTAACACTATGCCAGGCTTCCGAGCTTTAAAAACTGACAAATTAGTATCAACCAAAGTTAGTATTATTTATTTCGTTTTGTTTTTTGGCGGAAAAAATAGACACAGACCTTAGAAACAGTGTATAACCTACCTATATCCTGGGGCAATTCCCACTAAACTGAACAATTATTAAAGTAGTGGCTTTACCGCAGGAACGAAACAATAACAGTGCAACAAACAGCATACTAGGTATCAACTATTAAAAAGACAAACGACGTTAGTAAATAATCTATTAAATACTTATAAATTACTTAAGCGTTAGAGCACTAAAGGCAGTTAAGAGTTGAAGAGAGAATAGTTACCTAGTTATCTTATAATATTTTTGTAATAATTTTAGTAGTAGGCCAAATATGTGTTTAGCAACCCTTAGATCTATAAGATGCATCTATTCAATATAGAAATCTAACAAACTATTTTTATAAGCAGAGACTCAACTAAACTATGGAGATATACCAAGTACTGTTCTACGTAATACAAGACGAAACTAAACTATGTACTTCATGGATAGTCCACGAGTGTTCTAGCCAATATTCTCGTTAAAAAGATGAAAACGATCGCGGGTGGTAGGACCTTGTGCAGGATCCGTCCTGATCGCTACCACCATCTTATCCATTAACCTACCGCCAAACAGCAGTGTTCGCATTGTTGTGTTCCGGGGATAAGACAGCCGGTGAAATAACTAGCATAGCGGCATTCCATCTTAGTCCTCAGGGTTGGCAACGCATTTGCAGTCTTAGGATTGCAGTCTTGTGAATGCGAATGTCTATGGGTGACAGTTTCCACTTACCATCAGGTGGCCTGTGTGCTCGTTTGTCTTCTCGATGCCATAAAAAAAAAGTAATCTATAAAACTGACCAGCCTGTAGTGTGCTGTAATGAAGAATTATATCGTTACTCGCTCTTCTGAGAAGCTAAGTGTACTGGAACACAGGTTCAAAATGAGCTTAGTTCCAGTGTAATGTTGTTCTTAGTGGCAAATAATCTACTGATAGTAAAAGTTATAGGAATAGCTTCAATTGACACCATCGTTTAGGGATACAATTATAATTACACGAAGTTGCTGGCATTTTACTGTATGTTTTGTGGATAAGCAAGCTTAATTGGGTTATATACGTAAGGATAAATTGCAGGGATCGGAGTGGATTTGTGACATTCAGCGCGAGTAGCGCATGACGTTTCAGTACATTTGCGGAAAGAATATCAAGGAGACGGCTTTGATTATAATTGACATAGACTCTGAGAATTGGAAATGGTTGTGACTATTCAGCCAAATTAAAAAACAAACAATTTTGCGAAGTAAATCAATGTCACATAGTGAATATTTAAACATCAAAAACAATAAATATTTATATTTGGGTTAGTAATAAATATTTGTTGTACGAAAAATAGTGGTCGCTTTAAATATCCCATTAACCAGGCGTTTTTCTAAAGTTTTAAAATACTCTACTCTGTGAACACATAAAGGTGGACATGCACTCTGTTTTATTGAAGGTCTGAAAGGTAATCACTTTAGAGTAACAAATCTAAAATTAAAAATTACAAGGTGGAAAGATTACACAATTTTTAGTAATAATAAACAAAATTTCAACTAAGTATGCATCGGATGCTAAAACTAATTTGAATCCCGAATTACAACAGTACAGATATCGTATTAGGGGCAGACATTGTAAACAGTGACCTCTTTGATTGACGTTGTGAACTATCTAAGATAACTAGTTAAGATAAATAATCAATCGATACAATAAATTCTAGTCGTGGTGTTGAGATGGCGTTGTTCTACATAATAAATATATTCCCGGGCCAAAGGTTGTATGTACGTGTAACGGGGCTGCTATCAGAATATATCATTAATTTATGCATTATTGTTTATGAATAGAAATTAAAAAAAAAAGTAGAAGTTTTTGTCTATCAGATAATTGCACAGATAACAACTATTTTCACTTTTGTTTTTGCACCAAAGTGAAGTTTCGGGGAGTCACCTAGATTCGTTCGTATTCTAATGGCTTTATATTGAATTTCAAACTTTATTACCATGGAGTAATATTCATAATAAATGGTTTGCTCGTTTTTGGATAGAATAAAATGGGGAAAGTACTGAAAAATGAAAAAGAACATGCGGGGGGGGGGCTTTCTTGGCGTCGGGTCCCGGAGGCTATAAATACAGGTCAGACTGGGAAGAGCGTCTCTCTTTGCCTTCACATTTTCCTGGGTGCCGTACTGAGTAAGTCGAAGCCGCTATTCGAGGGTCGGAGACCATGTGCATTTGTTTGGTGTTTTTTTGTTTATTTATGTTTGCTGCTCTTATCGAGTTTATTATTTTAATAATCGTGTTAATATAATTTGAGTGGGATTAGGTAACCATTGGATACACTTCGTGATAACGATAAACGTGAAAAGTTGGGGTTAGGAATGGGGAGAGTGTTTAGTGTTGCTGAGTTTACAATTATTAGATCTTTGGGATTAGCTATAACAGTTCGTTCAGGTTGTATTTGTTTGTGTGTTAGATAGTTGCGGTTCGTTTATTCCAAATATTAATATTGTGTTTGATTTCCAGATCTCAGTTCCGACACCCTAGTGGTAGTTAGTAAAGCTGAGACCCAGGCAGACGTTGATGACATTCATAAAACTACGCTTACATTTTGGTTACGGGAAAGAACTAGAAAGATTCTACTATCAGGAATCTGACGGTTTTATCTCACTAACCAAGTAAGTTGGGGTTTTCGCGTTCAAAAGGCTCTGACACCTTTAAATCGGTATGTCAGCTGACGTTGGCTATAATCTGTAAGTTTGCTCTATAGGGTTCCACGTAGAGGATCCGAGCCTAGGCAGTAGAGACGACTTATAGTGTATGGTTTGACGTTTGTCCCCTTATCTATATATTTATTTATCGACCACCTTAGGTATCTATCCGACTTGGAAGCCAACTTGAGGCTAGCTTGCACTATCTAGCCGGTGGAAAAGTCTTAGGACCACACACAGGAGACCTAGTTTCCGAAATCGTTGTTATGTTAGGTCTAGTTGGTCTAGCAGGGTATCTTTACACCGAGATATTCTGACATCACACACCCACACAATTAACTGTAAATGTAAAAGCTATGCAATACTCTTAGTTTTGATTTAAAACAGTAGCTGAATAGGGTTTTTAGGATTCATTAGGTAGTTAGTAGTTCTCTCCTTACACCGGGAGAGGCTTATAAACACATAATGTGCTTAGCTAGATATATAAAGTGTCATGGGTTAATTTTCAATTGTCACTTTCGTTGTTCAGTACCTATGGTTTAATTTATAGGCATTTTAATAAACAAAGGTTAGCGAATAAAATATATGTAATCTAAAATTATTAGGAAGCAAAAATTTATTTATCTTGCGGGTAAAACTAAAAATATTCCAATAAGAAAAAATATTTAAAATCTTTTGTTTTGCTAGGAAGGCTCATAGTTATAAAATTATAATATAAGAGAGTTGACGAATTACGAATCTGTGGTATAGGAAATATTTATAAACTTCAAAAGTAACTAGGAAGGGAAACGGTTTATTAAGATTTAGGATAAGAGTGTATGATCGTTTGCGGTACCAAGCATATTAATTTATAGGCTTACTTAAGATATGACGATAAGGTTCTAAGTTGTAGGGTTAATATTAAGTCTATAAGTTAAGTAAGTGGTTACAATCATCATGCGTATTAATTTATAAGTTTACTTAAGATATGACGATAAGTTTCTAAGTCGTAGGGTTAATATTAAGTCTATAAGTTAAGTGAGTGGTCACAATTATCATGTGTATTAATTTATAGGTTTACTTACTATATTAAGATAAGGATTTAAGTTGTAGGGTGTATATTAAATCTATAAGTTAAGTTAGAGTGGTTACAATTATAAAACAAATAACTAAACAGTTAACTAATAGGTTTTCATCTAGGTAGGTTAATTGATGCCAGAGCGTATCATAATTATCCTCTAAACTTCTCTGCGTTGACTTATACACATGGTTGTTGAGGAATGAGCAAAGTAGGTAAAGTTAAATATAAACTAAATACTTTTTACTCAAGTATACATAAATACTCTGATTGAGTTTAGCCTAAAGTGACTGGATTGATCACTGACTAAAGGCGCCTATGTGACTGGATTGATCACTGACTGAGGCATTTGAGGCTAGACACACCTCAAGGATATTAGATATCCCTATACAAAGTTAGACTTTCATATTGATAAAGTTTAGGGCAATACTTACAAGTTGAACGGTCCTTCTGTCTTTCACAATCTACGGCTAATGATTGCAGTACAAACCGAGTTACGACTCTGCCGTCTAAGTCTAAGGACCACGGTTGGTTTCTGATGCTGTCAAGTCATTAAGCCATTCCCAAGGGAATACATATGAACAGTTGTTCTAGATTGACCAAGGACATTTCTTCTAGTGAAGTTACATTGGTAGTATTAGTCAGATAGTATCATGACTAGGAAGTTTTCTATAGTTAACCTATTAGGAATTATTAATTTTACATTTAATAGGCTAGGTTTTCCGTATGGTCTTTTATTGGGGATCACTTCTAATTATTAAAGATATTAAAAGGTTTTCTTATTAAATTTTATTAAATTATATTTTCTGTTGGTTCAGATAATTATTTATCATAGAATGATTATTTCAGATAAAACATCTGTTTGGTATTACTTAATCTCTAAATTGAGAAATAGAGATAATTTCTTAATTATAAGGACTTTGATCCAAGAATTGCTTCAACGTTTCTTCCTTTGGAGATCCTTTCGGAAATGATGGTGACTTCAATTATAATATAGACTTATTTGGTATTTAAATAACACTTGATTTTGGTGTTATATCAGAAATAGATTCAACGAAGAACTATTACTAGAATACTTAAAATACTTAACTTTCTAGAATATTGAAATAAGAGTTAAATATATAAAATTAGTATTTTGGTAGGATATTAGTGGGGGAACTTCATAGTAATGGCCGGAAGTACCGGTTGGGCGGGGAGGTGCCCACCCTTTACCACTAATATGTAGGGATTCACAAAAACTATTAAATTTATAGAATACTCAAATAGAAGTCGTACAAATAAAATTAGTATTTAGTAGAATATCGGTGTAGGATCTACATAGCTATGACCGGAAGTACTGGAACAGTCAGAGAGGTACCTACCTTTACAACTGACATATATTTTTACAAAACTTAATTCATTTCATTTATATTTAGCCTTTTATTAACAATCAAATTTATCTAATAGTCTTAAAGGTTTCTTAGTCATTGGAATAAATGTTTTATCAGGTTTAATTTGTAACATAATTATAGGTGTATAATAAATTAGGTAGACTCTCATCTCACTTCTCTTAATTAAGGAAAAGTTTGTGTTGTAGAAGTTGTTATTAATCTAGAGTAGGGAAATATGTTATTTTAGGACTGGTTATATCATTCTCTTATTTCATTAAAGTACTTAGGTTACTAAAATAGGTTCACAGCTTAGGTTCCTAGACATTAGACGATCACGTGGCCATTTCAACAATTTATATTACAAGTTATTAATTTAGTTTTAGGCTAAACACCATCAACGCAGTTAATTTATCTTTTATTCCAACAATCTAAATAGTTTAAAGGTTATAAAGAGTCTTCAATAGTTTTGATACATTATATATATAAGATAATAGGATAGAGGAGATGAAGAAAGAAAAGATAGGGGGGTGGGTACAGTTTGGCGTGCCTAGACCAGGATTGGGAATTTGGGTTAATTTAAGTGCTTTACTGTTTAAAGTGGCGGCCTTCTGCCACAATTTGCTGTCCGTGTAATAGGAGTGAGTAGGAGAATGATATAACTTAGTAAGTTTTGAGTTCGCTTCAATGGATAAATAACTTAACAACACAAGTTGGATATCATTATTTTTAATTCTTTGTATTACAATGGGTTAGGTTAGAACTATACTTAGTCGAAATATTTAGTTTATCTATAGGTGAAGTTTACAAAATTATCCGGTTTAGTTGTTTCAATTTGTCCTAATATAAGCGCGCTTTCACAATTCACTAAAAGTACGTCCACTATAAATGTATTATAGACTACCGAAATTGCTGAGATCTAGATACATGGCTAGGCTAACTAAAACTTAGGAAACGTCGCGTTTGCACCGAATCATTGTTTATAACGCACTTTTCACTTATAATCACTGGTTGTATTTAATACTGGAAACTCACTGAAGTTACATCTGTCAAAATGTATACGGACTGGTAGACTAGACGCGAAGGTGACGCGTTGTAGCCGGTGGTTATTTATTTTTACATGATTGGTTTGGATTGGCGGAGTCGTCTATTTATCTCATTTCTGATTGGTCGAATTCAGGAAATTGATCATAGATAGCGCAACAAGTGGGTGCGATGCGATTTTCTAGGAATTTATTCGATAGGTCGAATTATGTTATCATTGTTATTTTTAATTTATACTAGCATAACAAACACATTGATAGCATGTTAAAATTGATAACTATCTTATTTTAATTATTTAGCTACCAATTTAAAATTTATCCGTTAGTTATGAGGGTTTTATAAGATTCATTCGATAAATCATAGAACATTATTGATAGTGAGTATCGATTATAATTATTTCAAAACAAACATCTGTTGGGGTAAATGTACCAGTGGTCGGTTTGTTAACTAGTTTTCAAAGCATGATCTCCTGTCTCTTAAGTGGAGTAGATTGCTTCAATGGAATGGATTTTATACGGGATACATTTCATTTGCTTAACTAACTACGTTAAAATAATAAATCTATTTATAAATAAACGTTTTAACTTTAAACATTAATAATGGTATTTTCATCAGTTCTGTCTCAAAAATTTAGTTAACAGTTTCGGTGTATAATTATTACCTATAATGAAACTAAAATCAAGTTATTATGAATCATTCATACTCGGTTTGTTTGACATTGTTCCGTGATATAGTGTTAAAATAATAATAGTTGACATATAATCTGATTACGGTTGTGTGTAATGTGCCGGGGAACTTGTTCTAATGTTCTACTAGCCTCTTTAATTAAAGAAATTTTGATTTTCATTTACTCTAGAGGATTTGAGTGTATGTATTCATGACATGTGTGTATGAATTATAGAGTTAAGTATTGAATATTGTAAAGCACTATGAGTATAATCTAATTATAGATGCAATACGATAAAATTTGATATTTTGATGTTTTAATGCATATTAAATTTTATAATTTTGAGCGACCGAGTACTGATGCCTTTACCCTATAGCGATGTCATGTCAGTGATAAGTTCAAGGAAACGCGTTTGGAATTTAAGTTTGAGAGTATATTTAAGAAAAACTAGAAAAGTTTTAGTAGAAAATAAAAGAAAAGGATAGATGAAAGTTTCACTTTTCTGTATTTAAATGGTGGTATGAAAATGTAGTAGATAGTTCTTTGTGCATATAAATAATTAATTGAGAGAAATTCGGTCCTTGTTGCAAGTTTTTAATTCAACACCTTTTCTAAGCGGAGTCAGAACTATGGAAATATTAGTAATAAACTTACCCATCTGCGACTTTATAAAGTTATCATGAAATATATTTACTAGACACATAAATATAAATCACAAGCATGATTCCACTTCTCATTTGGAATTTATTAGGAGTCTCATCTAGAATTAATTAGGAGTATAAGTTTAGACTGAAAACGAGGTAGAAGGAATAGGGATCTATAGACTGCCCTGATTTAAAAGTAAAATGCGGCCATAACAAGTATTAATCATTTAAGGACAAGAAACAATAGTTAGCTATAATGATCAAAGCAGTGATCTTATGAAAAAATAGTGAACACATTCTTAGTGGGATATTTTGTTTGAAGTCTAAACCTAGGTAGTTACTAGTTACCATGTCACTAGTAGGTACTTTAATTTTTTTTTAGTTTTAGTAGTAACATGAAACTTATGGTATAATTAGATGTATTAATTTAGGATAAGATTGGATGTTATGTAAGAATAATTATTAGTACACCAGTTTTCTATTGGTATGCGGAATAAAAATTTGTTTAGATACATCCGCACAAATTTATTAAATATTAAAACTTTTGTAAGTAAAGAGTTGGTAAATTGTCCATCATAAAAGGATTTATGATTTTACAATAACTCATAATCATAATATCATAAATAAGTTATGATGTTGGATAACAAGGGTTGATTACTATTTATTGTAATAGGTAAAACCGCTTTCAAAAATTAAAACTTCTTACATATTGTAAAGACAGGGGGGTGGTTAGGACATTATGTTTAACAAGGCTAGATAACACTAAGCGCTTACACAAAAGAAAACGCAGGAATACAGATTCTATAATTTGAAATTTGAAAGGCGGTGCACTAAGGAAACAAACCATGCTTAGTTGGGTATTTGAAAATAAAAGGAAACTTATATGTAAGAACTGTATAATTTATGAATAGTACATAACAAAGGGAAAGAAAGTATTGCAGAAAGATAAGATAACATGATTGTTAGTATTCAAATGCAAAACCCACATATCACATCGCTTTGCTTAGTAGCTAAAACACAAGTAGGTAACCAAATCTTTTAGCTTGCACTGGTTTCACAGAGGTTTACGTGCAGCAATTATTATTTCCTCTAGTTTGGTTATATCTTTTAAACAGTTAAACCAACATTGGTGTCATCAAGTAAGCCAAGTAATTTTCTTATATCAGCGAAGGTATCAAGTTAATACGAAACAAAGGCTGAAACAAAAACAAAGGATTCCATTAGTTACTGAAAATACCATAACAACTATTTAGGTATTACTACGTTATTATTACTTTAAGTTCAAGTTGAAGAATAAGTAGCACTATATAAAACGGAGCGCTCAACAACATGTTTTAGGTTAATGCTGTAAGTTCAACTGACAAAATAGTAAAATAAGACCATCATTATACTTACATTTTACAAGTGGCCAGGTTGTCGATAAGCGGGACCACATTCTACGTATTTTGTCACATCATTTGACTAGCTTAAATATGATTTGTACAGTAATTCATGTTAAACTTGGTAAATATAACATAAGGGACCTTCCTTTTGTCCTAGCAATCTTATCAGATCTAGATTATAAAAAATACCTGTCAAGTCAGTGCCCACAATGGCGACCGTTCGTTCAAAAACTCAAATATGTTTAAGGAGGCTAGAAGTAACGCTAAGTCATGAAACTGGTATTATTAAATAAGCGGTATAAATAAACGTATTCAAATTTAACAGGAATTAGTATTATAGTATCATTTGTAACTATGAGTTTTCATCGAAGGGAACGAGGTTTTGAAATATTGAGTGGAAAAATAATTCAATAAATAATTTTGCTATAGTTGCTATAAATCACTAGGTGAGATAATCTTTAATTTTACGGTATATAAAGGTTGCGGAGATATTTTAAAGGCAAAGGTTGATAGCGATTTATGTTCAAAGTATAGATTGGTTTTCATAGACCAAAGATTTTAGACAAACTATGATAATGTATTAGGAAAAGAAATAATAATATAGGTAAAACTGGTTGGTTATTTAAAACAAATGATAATAGATAGTAAATAGTTGAGTAAGGAAAATAAAAAATTGCATAAGAGGTTTTAGAATTAAATGTTTTAACATAATGGGGGGTGAAACTAAATATGGTTGGATTGTTTGCCAATAAGATTGACATGGGAGTTCAGGAAAGTTTATGTTTATGGTAAATTTAATATGTATAAATATATTTAAATTGGAACATGAATAAGGTAGAAGGGAAATTTCTTGTAAAGAAATTTGGTTATAAATTTATAGGAGCGGCTATCCGAATTTGGTCATATTATTATGTGTGGAAATTGCAGGAAAACTACTTCCTTAGAGTATAAAAACGATAGATGATGGATGAAATGTGTTTTCATGGTTTGAGTTGAATTTGGGGGATAAAGTGAGATAGTTTGTTGAAAGAGTAAAAGTGGACCAATTTGGGATGGACGTTGTTGGATTATAGCCAGGCTGGATTTGTCGATGTCTGAACCTCTTGGTGGGGATTTATACACAATTAATTGTCAAGAATTTATGTGTCAGGTTAAAATCGTAACTACGATTTGACCCATTGGAAAGGGTAGTTTTTGACAATTAATACTACACAGGTACTGGAGTTTACAAAATTTAACACACTTGCTTTCAGTGATGGAAGTTCAATGTTAAAGGTTAAATGAAAGGAAGTTTTAGAGAGTAAGTGTATTGGCGGACTTGATAGTCACAGTATTGAGTATGTCAATATAGCTGAAGTTGGACTATTTTAATTATTGAAAGTAATACATGCACCAAATAGGAGAGGACAGAGAACTGATCTTGTGGGAGTATGGATTGGATTTTGAATTTGACTTTTGGAGATATTAGTACTTGTTAACATTATGTCAGTATTGCGGGTAGAATTTCCCGGAGGAATCCCTTATTCCGAGCATGAGGAAAAGAAATTTGAGTTCGGGCGATGTGAACGTACAGATTTCGATTGATTCCCAGGAGATTTATTACTAGAATACACTTATCTCACAAATAAGTGCTACTTTTACGAACTGATAAAATTAGAGGAAGATATCATCATTAGTTAATGTTAAGATTCATAAAGTCCTATCCTCTGCCGGAAAGGTTGTCGGTTTACTTTGTGTTTGGTTAAATACACACCACATTAAAGCATAGTGGGCGGAACAGATATCAACAAATTTGATTTCCCATATAGGATTAGTGTAGAAAGAGGTATTTTTGAATATATTGAAAATAAGGAATTGGAAAGAAATAATAAGGTAAAATTATTAAAAGGTTAATGAATTCTGACCGAAATAACATTTTGAATCATGGACTTTATGGTATACACAATGGAAAGGTATTATCAATTTGCGTCGGAGGACTCGACCTTTTCTTTACCCAAAGCAATGTTGGAACAGAACGCCAGTCGAGCAATGAGACTACAGTTCTTACTGAAATAGTGGAGTCTGAGGGGTTATTCTATCTCCTTTTACCAGTGCGATGTGGGAATAATAGGAACGCCAGTAGAGCAATGTGATTATAATTCCTGCAGCAATGGTGAAGTTTGAGGTTATTATTGCAACTTATTAACACATCTGAACAGGTTATTAAAAATGAGGAAAGGACATGATTCATGGTGTCAAGTTTAAGATAAAATTATAATAGTAATAATTATATACCTATTTCTAACAGGTTAGTCTATCAGAGAATTAGAAAATTCAAATCTGATATGGGAGTATTTTTAAGGTTTCTTTTTCCAATGTCTCTTATGGATAACATCAAAGATGTTGTCTTGCATAGACATTGTGGGGGTGGCTGTACTGGAACACAGGTTCAAAATGAGCTTAGTTCCAGTGTAATGTTGTTCTTAGTGGCAAATAATCTACTGATAGTAAAAGTTATAGGAATAGCTTCAATTGACACCATCGTTTAGGGATACAATTATAATTACACGAAGTTGCTGGCATTTTACTGTATGTTTTGTGGATAAGCAAGCTTAATTGGGTTATATACGTAAGGATAAATTGCAGGGATCGGAGTGGATTTGTGACATTCAGCGCGAGTAGCGCATGACGTTTCAGTACATTTGCGGAAAGAATATCAAGGAGACGGCTTTGATTATAATTGACATAGACTCTGAGAATTGGAAATGGTTGTGACTATTCAGCCAAATTAAAAAACAAACAATTTTGCGAAGTAAATCAATGTCACATAGTGAATATTTAAACATCAAAAACAATAAATATTTATATTTGGGTTAGTAATAAATATTTGTTGTACGAAAAATAGTGGTCGCTTTAAATATCCCATTAACCAGGCGTTTTTCTAAAGTTTTAAAATACTCTACTCTGTGAACACATAAAGGTGGACATGCACTCTGTTTTATTGAAGGTCTGAAAGGTAATCACTTTAGAGTAACAAATCTAAAATTAAAAATTACAAGGTGGAAAGATTACACAATTTTTAGTAATAATAAACAAAATTTCAACTAAGTATGCATCGG
Organism: Acleris holmiana; assembly: GCA_949316455.1. Classification (NCBI taxonomy): domain Eukaryota; kingdom Metazoa; phylum Arthropoda; class Insecta; order Lepidoptera; family Tortricidae; genus Acleris; species Acleris holmiana. The sequence goes on from OX438783.1 coordinate 7,837,206, forward strand.
ATGCTAAAACTAATTTGAATCCCGAATTACAACAGTACAGATATCGTATTAGGGGCAGACATTGTAAACAGTGACCTCTTTGATTGACGTTGTGAACTATCTAAGATAACTAGTTAAGATAAATAATCAATCGATACAATAAATTCTAGTCGTGGTGTTGAGATGGCGTTGTTCTACATAATAAATATATTCCCGGGCCAAAGGTTGTATGTACGTGTAACGGGGCTGCTATCAGAATATATCATTAATTTATGCATTATTGTTTATGAATAGAAATTAAAAAAAAAAGTAGAAGTTTTTGTCTATCAGATAATTGCACAGATAACAACTATTTTCACTTTTGTTTTTGCACCAAAGTGAAGTTTCGGGGAGTCACCTAGATTCGTTCGTATTCTAATGGCTTTATATTGAATTTCAAACTTTATTACCATGGAGTAATATTCATAATAAATGGTTTGCTCGTTTTTGGATAGAATAAAATGGGGAAAGTACTGAAAAATGAAAAAGAACATGCGGGGGGGGGGCTTTCTTGGCGTCGGGTCCCGGAGGCTATAAATACAGGTCAGACTGGGAAGAGCGTCTCTCTTTGCCTTCACATTTTCCTGGGTGCCGTACTGAGTAAGTCGAAGCCGCTATTCGAGGGTCGGAGACCATGTGCATTTGTTTGGTGTTTTTTTGTTTATTTATGTTTGCTGCTCTTATCGAGTTTATTATTTTAATAATCGTGTTAATATAATTTGAGTGGGATTAGGTAACCATTGGATACACTTCGTGATAACGATAAACGTGAAAAGTTGGGGTTAGGAATGGGGAGAGTGTTTAGTGTTGCTGAGTTTACAATTATTAGATCTTTGGGATTAGCTATAACAGTTCGTTCAGGTTGTATTTGTTTGTGTGTTAGATAGTTGCGGTTCGTTTATTCCAAATATTAATATTGTGTTTGATTTCCAGATCTCAGTTCCGACACCCTAGTGGTAGTTAGTAAAGCTGAGACCCAGGCAGACGTTGATGACATTCATAAAACTACGCTTACATTTTGGTTACGGGAAAGAACTAGAAAGATTCTACTATCAGGAATCTGACGGTTTTATCTCACTAACCAAGTAAGTTGGGGTTTTCGCGTTCAAAAGGCTCTGACACCTTTAAATCGGTATGTCAGCTGACGTTGGCTATAATCTGTAAGTTTGCTCTATAGGGTTCCACGTAGAGGATCCGAGCCTAGGCAGTAGAGACGACTTATAGTGTATGGTTTGACGTTTGTCCCCTTATCTATATATTTATTTATCGACCACCTTAGGTATCTATCCGACTTGGAAGCCAACTTGAGGCTAGCTTGCACTATCTAGCCGGTGGAAAAGTCTTAGGACCACACACAGGAGACCTAGTTTCCGAAATCGTTGTTATGTTAGGTCTAGTTGGTCTAGCAGGGTATCTTTACACCGAGATATTCTGACATCACACACCCACACAATTAACTGTAAATGTAAAAGCTATGCAATACTCTTAGTTTTGATTTAAAACAGTAGCTGAATAGGGTTTTTAGGATTCATTAGGTAGTTAGTAGTTCTCTCCTTACACCGGGAGAGGCTTATAAACACATAATGTGCTTAGCTAGATATATAAAGTGTCATGGGTTAATTTTCAATTGTCACTTTCGTTGTTCAGTACCTATGGTTTAATTTATAGGCATTTTAATAAACAAAGGTTAGCGAATAAAATATATGTAATCTAAAATTATTAGGAAGCAAAAATTTATTTATCTTGCGGGTAAAACTAAAAATATTCCAATAAGAAAAAATATTTAAAATCTTTTGTTTTGCTAGGAAGGCTCATAGTTATAAAATTATAATATAAGAGAGTTGACGAATTACGAATCTGTGGTATAGGAAATATTTATAAACTTCAAAAGTAACTAGGAAGGGAAACGGTTTATTAAGATTTAGGATAAGAGTGTATGATCGTTTGCGGTACCAAGCATATTAATTTATAGGCTTACTTAAGATATGACGATAAGGTTCTAAGTTGTAGGGTTAATATTAAGTCTATAAGTTAAGTAAGTGGTTACAATCATCATGCGTATTAATTTATAAGTTTACTTAAGATATGACGATAAGTTTCTAAGTCGTAGGGTTAATATTAAGTCTATAAGTTAAGTGAGTGGTCACAATTATCATGTGTATTAATTTATAGGTTTACTTACTATATTAAGATAAGGATTTAAGTTGTAGGGTGTATATTAAATCTATAAGTTAAGTTAGAGTGGTTACAATTATAAAACAAATAACTAAACAGTTAACTAATAGGTTTTCATCTAGGTAGGTTAATTGATGCCAGAGCGTATCATAATTATCCTCTAAACTTCTCTGCGTTGACTTATACACATGGTTGTTGAGGAATGAGCAAAGTAGGTAAAGTTAAATATAAACTAAATACTTTTTACTCAAGTATACATAAATACTCTGATTGAGTTTAGCCTAAAGTGACTGGATTGATCACTGACTAAAGGCGCCTATGTGACTGGATTGATCACTGACTGAGGCATTTGAGGCTAGACACACCTCAAGGATATTAGATATCCCTATACAAAGTTAGACTTTCATATTGATAAAGTTTAGGGCAATACTTACAAGTTGGACGGTCCTTCTGTCTTTCACAATCTACGGCTAATGATTGCAGTACAAACCGAGTTACGACTCTGCCGTCTAAGTCTAAGGACCACGGTTGGTTTCTGATGCTGTCAAGTCATTAAGCCATTCCCAAGGGAATACATATGAACAGTTGTTCTAGATTGACCAAGGACATTTCTTCTAGTGAAGTTACATTGGTAGTATTAGTCAGATAGTATCATGACTAGGAAGTTTTCTATAGTTAACCTATTAGGAATTATTAATTTTACATTTAATAGGCTAGGTTTTCCGTATGGTCTTTTATTGGGGATCACTTCTAATTATTAAAGATATTAAAAGGTTTTCTTATTAAATTTTATTAAATTATATTTTCTGTTGGTTCAGATAATTATTTATCATAGAATGATTATTTCAGATAAAACATCTGTTTGGTATTACTTAATCTCTAAATTGAGAAATAGAGATAATTTCTTAATTATAAGGACTTTGATCCAAGAATTGCTTCAACGTTTCTTCCTTTGGAGATCCTTTCGGAAATGATGGTGACTTCAATTATAATATAGACTTATTTGGTATTTAAATAACACTTGATTTTGGTGTTATATCAGAAATAGATTCAACGAAGAACTATTACTAGAATACTTAAAATACTTAACTTTCTAGAATATTGAAATAAGAGTTAAATATATAAAATTAGTATTTTGGTAGGATATTAGTGGGGGAACTTCATAGTAATGGCCGGAAGTACCGGTTGGGCGGGGAGGTGCCCACCCTTTACCACTAATATGTAGGGATTCACAAAAACTATTAAATTTATAGAATACTCAAATAGAAGTCGTACAAATAAAATTAGTATTTAGTAGAATATCGGTGTAGGATCTACATAGCTATGACCGGAAGTACTGGAACAGTCAGAGAGGTACCTACCTTTACAACTGACATATATTTTTACAAAACTTAATTCATTTCATTTATATTTAGCCTTTTATTAACAATCAAATTTATCTAATAGTCTTAAAGGTTTCTTAGTCATTGGAATAAATGTTTTATCAGGTTTAATTTGTAACATAATTATAGGTGTATAATAAATTAGGTAGACTCTCATCTCACTTCTCTTAATTAAGGAAAAGTTTGTGTTGTAGAAGTTGTTATTAATCTAGAGTAGGGAAATATGTTATTTTAGGACTGGTTATATCATTCTCTTATTTCATTAAAGTACTTAGGTTACTAAAATAGGTTCACAGCTTAGGTTCCTAGACATTAGACGATCACGTGGCCATTTCAACAATTTATATTACAAGTTATTAATTTAGTTTTAGGCTAAACACCATCAACGCAGTTAATTTATCTTTTATTCCAACAATCTAAATAGTTTAAAGGTTATAAAGAGTCTTCAATAGTTTTGATACATTATATATATAAGATAATAGGATAGAGGAGATGAAGAAAGAAAAGATAGGGGGGTGGGTACATAAGCCGTTGGATGAGGATCGCACACAGTACATTTACCTACAGTAGTTTTTTAAAAGAGACACCATAAGCCGTTTCGGCACAATAACCTGGTTATTGCGATTATTTTCATAACACCACACCAGTAGAATATGCTAAAAGAATCTTTTTAGTTTTCGTTTGGTCATTGTGAAACGCAAATATGAGATGGGCGTTTTCCAATAAAAGTGTACATCGTTAATGACAAAATAAAAAAAAAAAAAAAAGCATTTTGAGATAAATTTACACCGATACCTATATAATAAATAATAAATAAATAAATAATCACAGGACGTCACACAAATTGACCCAGTCCCAAACTAAGCTCTAGGCTTGTACTATGGGTACTAGACAACGATAAACTTACTTATATAGAGAAATATATACTTAAATACATAGAAAACATCCAAGACTCAGGAATAAATACTCGTGCTCATCACACAAATATCTGCCCTTACCGGGATTTGAACCCAGGACCCCTAGCTTCGAAGGCAGGGTCACTCCCAACTAGGCTAGCGTGTCGTCAAATATAGACAGATATAAAAATAAAAATAGATCCATCGTAAACGTAGCCATAACAGAAATCTACGAGTCCCCCAGACCAGTCACAAATTCTCAACCTGTCTATATTAAGACGGGTTTGCTGGAAAAAATAGATAAAAACCGGGCAAGAGCATGTCGGACCATGCTCAGTGTAGGGTTCCGAAAACCTTGTCTTCTTTTTAGGTGCAGAACTACATCAATAGTAGTAGTGCGTTTTCTGTTGTCAGCATCTGGTCGTTTTCCAAAAAAAGGGTACATCGTTTTCGTCACGAAAATAACGTATCGAAATGTACCTATGGCTAATTTTCGTGACGAAATGGAAAAAGTTAAATTTTCTTAATTTTGTCTTTAACGATGTACACTTTTTTTGGAAAATACCCAGATGCTGACAAAAGATAAACGCATTACTACTATTGATGTAGTACTGCACCTAAAAAGAAGACAAAGATACCTACTTCTTAGAGATTTCTTGCAAACAACTAAATCATCGCAAAACAATTCTCATTTTTCTGACGTTACTATGTACCGTACATACCTACATATACTAGACCAAAAAACCTATTTTCTAACTGTGGCTCCTACGGGTACGTAACTAGTTATTACCCGCCAGCACGTCAGCGCCGGTGCGGACGCAGGTGCGCTATCTTTAAAGTCGTGCGACTTTATTCTAAAGCCTCTTGAAAAAAAAGTAGAACGTGCAATATAACATGCTAATTGGTAGCTAAAAGTGTCATGTTAAAAGTCAACGTCGCAGGATAAGCAAAAAACGTACTTCTTAATTACCGAATGAATTATTGCTTTAGCCGTGTAAAAGCATTTTGAGATAAATTTACACAGATACCTATACAATAACAATAGATCCATCGTAAACGTAGCCATAACAGCTATATATCTACGAGTCCCCCAGACCAGTCACAAATTCTCAACCTGTCTATATTAAGACGGGTTTGCTGAAAAAAAAAAGATAAAAACCGGGCAAGAGCATGTCGGACCATGCTCAGTGTAGGGTTCCGAAGCCGTTAAGTACTGCAAACATAAAAAATCATCAAGTAATCACTAATTTTCTATTTAAAGTCAATTGGTGCCGTCGTAGATGATTTTAGTAGGTATAAATACTTTAATCGCCTGTATCTCGAGAACCAATGATGTCTACTTAGTCGTGATAGTTTTCCTTTCAAATTGGTGATATGCTCTTTCATTTAAGCTTTTTTTCTGATTTTTAGTATTTGTAGTTTTGGCTGTAGGGGGGGGACGACGACGACGAGACTTGAGTCTAACAAAAATTAGCGCTTTAAAGCTTAATATTTCATAAACGGAATACTAAATTAAAAAAAACTTGTATTCAAACCCATAATATTTTTGAAAGACCTATCCAACGACACCCCACACTATAGGGTAGACGAGAAATACATACCCACGTTACGTATATAGGGGAGTAAAAATATTTATTAACTTTTTATTGTACCACTTTGTTGGCGTGACTAATATGCATATTCGTGCCAAATTGCAGCTTTCTAGTACAAATAGTCTTTGCACTAGGCTGCAGACGGACGGACGGGCGGACATGGCGAAACTATAAGGGTTCCTACTTTGGCTACGGAACCCTAAAAACGAGACGGTACACTGTAAATAAATATCGTTTTTTTCCCACAGATAAAATAGCACGTTGTTACGAAGTACTACAATAAACGTACGAGTTGAATTTATCACATCAAAAACTGAAATAAATATATCCCGAGTCGTTTTTGAAATATCGCACGGTGCGCCGCCGTAGCCCCTCGATGTTAACTATAGGTAATTACGCGCAGATCGCCGGCGCGGCGCCTGCGCCTCGGATTTGTGCGGACCGCAGCAACCGCATTTATTACTACCACTGTCATTTGTCTCTAATAAACTTTGAAATAACCCCCGACGAGAGTTTCATTACAATTACGTCGACAGTCCTGGCGAATCATTCTTAGTTCGTTGATATATTTTTGTTGTTCAGTATCACGCTCGCAATTGGATCTTAAGAAGAGGTCTTGATCACTTGTAATTACTTATCTCGATTAAAATATTTAACAAAGAGAAATAACCTGACAAAACCGAAATCCGACGTATGTAAATAAAAGATAGTTAACACTTTAACATTAATCCTGTGGGAAGTTTTAATGGTAGTTGGCTCTGGATTCTCATAAAACGCTGAGTTGTTTATTATTACACGGACTTAGTACAATTTGAAGCGTTTTTTAACACTGCACCGTTACAATGGCGAAACTGATTTCGCGTTCACATCATTGTTTTTAGCAATTTTATCATTATTTCTGTCTTGGTTTTCGTGTTTCGCGCAAGTAATTGTGTAGCTATGCTCATTTTTATTTGTTTGTTCACCTTAGTAGCTATCTAGTCAATTAGTGAAAGACACGACTCTAGTAAATACCTAAAAGTTATATATAATCACTCAATTTAGCCTATATTATATTGGGTATTAACTTATTTGGCAAAATGGACCCCGACCCACCATAGAACTGTGTCACAGTGACATGTTTGATACTATTAACGATTTGATTTATTACGCGACCGTGACATGGGTTTATAGTGGTTTAGAGTTAAATTTTGCCGGTTGTACCTATGTATACCTAATACCCAGGAAATTACTTGACAATCAGGTTTTACCCACGTATGTAACTAATGGGTATATTGAGTATCTCTAGAAATACTGAAATTTCTGGAGGCAACCACACAATTAATTCGGTAATACGTGCAATCCAATACTTTGATCTACATAACATATATAACCTTGTCCCAATGTAATAATTGACTTGTCTCTACAAATTTAGATTTCTCGTTGATTGGCTCCTAGATTGCTAACCTAAAACTACGACAGCACTCTAACGCTAATGTCATCGCCCACTTAATTAAGACCCATGTAATAAATTTAACGAGACATCACAGTTTATCACTTAGACGACGTCGAATCTATATTCGTGTTCTAAATTCTACAACTACTTGCAGAAGTATCAAGGCCTTTAAGTACCCACATGATAGTCATAACACAGCCATTTCGCCTGATTAGATAAGTGATAAGAACATAATTTAGAAGCTATCTAAACGGTAACAATATCCCGAATATAACGCCGACAATCCCGAACTCTCACAGCGACACCATTAGGCGTCGAGATAAAATCAACCATTATTATCTAAATCATAGTTGAGTACTATTAAATATTCTGTATTTGGAGGCATGAGTCTGGGGAGTGAGGCGGCCAGGCGAACAATGCGCCGCGCCTACTCTATCCGTCACATCTACACCTAACAGCGTTTGAATTACATTCATTTGTATCAGACTTTATGGTGTAACTTAACAAGTCATTCGTGTGGTCCAAGGGGGAATAACTAGCGGTTTGACCATATCTTCCGTGGAGCTGGCAAAAAGTGTTTGTGATGGTACTTACGACAGAAAGACCCAAATTTTGTTAACAAGTAAGGAATTTTTTGGACCGGTTTAGTACCTCTAGTTACAGTTTGAAAAAAGACTTTTATGTGATCAATTTTCCTAAATTATTCTCTTTCCTTTTTCCTTGATGATACCAGGACTCTGTTCTACTCGGTAAAATCTATTTGCTTTTAGTATGTTTTAATACTGTTTCTAACCACCTTTATTGTCATGTGAATAAGAGCTAATATTTAGTAGGATAGAGCACCTGACTATCAGTAATAAATAAAAGATCTTACTGTGTGGGTAGGAACCTACTTTTTATATATTACTAGTGACCCGCCAGCGGCTTCGCCCGCTGCAATTTTTTTTTCAGATCACTTAGTTGTATGAAAAATAGATGTTGTCCGATTCTCCACCCTAGCCGATATGCACGCTAAGATTCACGAAAATCGGTCAAGCCGTTTCAGAGGAGTTCAATAACGTACACCGTGACACGAGAATTTTATATATTAGATAATAATGTAGCGTTGTAATTTTATGTTACAATTTTACTCTTCTCACTATTCTCTTTTAAATTGGCAGCATAACCATAAAGTTAAAGCAACACCCTTATACTAATCATTTATGTTCATAAAAAGCTGCTCAGTCCATAATAATGTTCTTGAATAAAGTCCGTTTTAATTATATATGCTAACGTGTATACATAGGCGATAAACCACACGAACATTAAAAAGATATATCCAACGCACGCTTTATTTACATTCCAGCTAATAAGAAAAGCAACATCTCGCTAATAATCACACCGCACCATTGGTATTAACACTCACGCGATTAAAATCAATTATGTCGTCTTATATCTCTTATATAAATTATAACAACTGTCATAATAAAATAGGGCTGTCTACGGGGTGTCCCAGAACTAAGCGTATTTTTTATTTTTGAAATATCTTTCTCTTGCCGCGTGTATTTCATTTGCAGAGTCATCAACTGCTAATCGAGACCAATCTTTCGAGTTCAAACTCGATTGCTCTTAAGCTCCCTTTATAATGGGATAGAAAATGTATTTAACTTCTGAATAATGGGTATTGGTTACGAGTTATTAACTTTTTTATGACACCGTAAAATCGTTATCTTGCGGTACTCTTGGCTGAAAGTAATGTAATTTGTGATTCTAAGTGCCGTGTTCACCAACAACTAAACGGACGATTAGCAGTTTAACGGGTGTCAGATGTATTGATTAACAGCTGATTAAGACTTAACCGTCCGATTAATTGTTGGTGAACACGGCCCTAAAACTTGAAACATAACCGTCGGTAACGTAGCACTATTAAATTACACTTTTAATCAAAATATTGTAACTCTTGAATTAAATAATGCAATTAGATCAGTCCACATGAACTTAACGCCATCAAACGCATCTTATATACACATACGTATCTTTAGAAACATGTCAAAACGCAACTCCTTACGGCTGGGAGGTTTTCTTATCCTTAATTTAGAAAAGCTTCAAGATTTTACGTCGCTGCCTCCTAGGATATTAATAAATAGACAGCAACCTCCTGTGGCCGTTTTGATTATAAGGCTACAAATCACTCGGACTGTACTATTATTGCATAAAATGCTCATCCTGTTCACGTATAACCTTTTGATGGTACGATTAAGACATTAAGGACTTCCTGGCGATTTTATCGGCTGTAAGATTTTCCATTAGCGTGTTCGAGTTAGAAATTGTCATCGTTTAACGTTTATCGATCATCAATATGCGCCATTGCGTGATGCATTTCAAGTGGTCTTTTTATTTGTACGTAAGTATAAAGACACTCAATTTCAATTTATAAGCTTAGCTAAAGGGTTCTTTCTCTTTAAATGCTATTTTATCATAGGTGATCATATTTTTTAAATAGCTGTTTTTGAAATATTTAGTGATACCACACAAAAATAATACGGAGTACAATAAATCTAACAGAGATTGGAAACGTTACCAGGTGCAAGTGCATAAAATTGTTGTTGAACATGAAATTGAAAATTATTTTTTCATAAATAGGTTTTTTTTTATGTTAAGGAGAAGGCACACGAGCACTCAGGCCACCAGATGGGAAGTGGAATCTGAGACCCATAGACATTTGAATTCTTAAGACTATAAATCTTAAGACTGCAATCCCAAGATCTCGAATGCGTTGCCAACCCTGAGGACTAAGATGAAATGCCTCTATGCTAGTAATGTCACCGGTTGTCTTATCCCCACACCGGAACACAACAATGCGAACACTGTTGCTTGGCGGGTGGTTAATGGATAAGATGGTGGTAGCGATCCGGACGGACCCTGCACAAGGTCCTACCACGCAACAAATCGTATCGTTGTATCGTTGTCGTAGGCAAATGAGCACACAGTTACTGTACCTGTAAAGACATTTATTGCAAGAACACAGTATTCAAGAGTAGGTATGTCTACATCAGTCATTTTCAAATTTTATAACAACTCACGACAGTTAAACGGTTTGAGAAATTAAAATCTGTTTCCCGCGACCCCGTCCGCGTAGAAGTCGTTCATCGCTATTCCCTCAGGAACCTTCCTATTTTTCGGGATAATAAGTACCCTATGTCCTTCCCCGAAACTCAAACTATATATCTCTATACCGAATTTCATCTAAATCGTTTCAGCGGTTTATCCGTGAAAGCGTAACAAACAGAAAGACAGAGTTACTTTTACATTTATAATATTAGTAAAGAATATAGATAGTATAGATTAGTATTAGTATAGATTCGGACTAACGGAACCATTGAAAAGCACTTCCAACACTGAGAACTGCGGATGAACTAATGGAAAGCTCTCTTATACTAGTAATATTGGCGCGATGATCTCAATAAACAATATCGCTTCGCGCTCCTCCCTCGCACCACGCGCGTGGATCCCGCGAAGTCACGCACATCGATACCCTCACACGTCTGCGCCCGCGCTGCTGTAACGTACGGGATTAAACCCGCTGGTTATTCATACAGGATTTATACTAACTAGCCCTGGGTCTAACTCACGGGTCCGGGTGTAATTGTCTATGGGATTAGCATGGACTAAATTCCTTCATGCCGTAGGTGCGTGCGATGAGAGAAATTCAACCAACCAATGAACGTTGCGACACTCGCGACACGATTCAGCGAGGTAATGCGGAAATATGGGCATATTCTCGCGATATTGGAGACTTATTATGCACCTTGGGGTTGGTTTGTGTTCCGGCTAGTTTTTTTTTTTAAATAATAATTTTTAATACTATCAAAATGCATTGTTTATTGTTAGTTCTGACCTGCCTCAATATGTATTCTACCGCTCTGCTGGGAAACTCAGCAAGTCGATATGTATTACTTTTACTTTCATAGTTTAAATATTAAGTCATAGAAACAACAACTGGGAAATCTCAACATCTGGGCCTTAACATTAACTTTAATGACGCCGTAAGTCGCGTACTCTAACAGAAGGTATCCCAGTGGGACATTAGTGCTAATTAACGTTTGTGCAACTAGGTGTCAACATATTAAACAAACCTCAGAGAAGTCCCTCTGCGACATTGTTGTTGTCTACATTCTTGTCCGTCGACCCTGTAACAATAAAATATTTAAAATATACGCAATCACGACTGTTAAAATTATTTAAGATATGTATTTTTTCGGACAAACACAGTCTCTTTATGATGTTAATAACCATAATTTGAGAAAACTAAGTAATGTATTTTAATAAACTCAAATAGTTTTGTATATTAAGCTTTACTACTCGTACTTAAATTTAGGCAGTGACTGGTTGACCCTTACCGCAGCGTAATGCGTATTGATTAAAAATTGTACATGTCTTGACCTTGGTTGTATTTCGACACGGGAACACGTAAGTATCCTTTGGCCGTAAAGAAGCGTAAATCACTTTATCGGTAATCGTCTAAAATAATTCAGTACTTAATATAAAGTACGGATCGATTTCACCGCTCCCGCGAAGAGTATTAAGTTTATAATTATGACCAAAGCATGGGTTTAATGCGCAATTTTGTTGAAAGTAGTCGCCGTTTGATTACACGGCTTACAACCAAAATGCACCTTAAAATGTACGGCTAAGGTTCATAATGGGTTGAGGGGTGAGAGGATATAGTTGCCGGTGGCCGGTCTGGCTGTTCGGATGCCACTTAAGTTCCCGCCAATGGTTGTCAAACTTGCTATTAGATGTCGGTCTGTAGCAATTGAGAATTCTCGTAGAATCTAAGTTAATTGCATGTTGCTTGCTCGTATGATTCCGTTTTAATACTTTCAATAGCCAACGGTATCCTTTAACATGATATCCTTCTGATTCTTATTCTTTTTTTGCCCGTGTGGTTTCCGGGTTAGAATAGTGCCACTCCATGTCTTCCCGTGGATGTCGTAAGAGGCGACTAAGGGAATAAAGGCTTCTAGTATTGTTAGGCGATGGGCTTGCAACCTGTCACTAATACACTAGTAAACATCTCAGCTTACTTGTGCAAAATGTGGTTACAGAATTATTAACATGTCTTTTTAGAGTTGTTGGTATTTCTGTAGCTCTGCCTACCCCACTCTGGGAATGAAGGCGTGATGTTATGTATGTATGTATGTCTTATTCTTTTCAGGTCTTAGGTTTATAGTCTTGACAATTCAAATGTCTATGGGTCTCAGATTCCACTTACCATCAGGTGGCCTGAGTGCTCGTTTGCCTTCTCCCTAACATAAAAAAAAAGTAACGAATACTTGTTAGGATAAATTAAAATCTTTTTATACGAATGCTTTATTTATTTGTGTATCTAGTGATCTGAAGTCCTGATACAATCGCAGATTATTAGGTTGTTTTGAGGTGTATCGTTTTACATATGGTTTGACCTTTTTAACGAGTAACTATTATTGTAAGTTTAGTAAATCTGTATTGAATTAGGGGTTCCTGCCTTGTAAAAGTTTAAGTATGTGCCATTTTTGGACATGTTCTACAAGTTTAAAAATCCAGTTTTCGACCTTAGGGTACCGCTGCGGGCTCCACCATAGCTATAAAATAGTTTTTATTAAGTTAATACTTACATCCTAAATTGCCAATTAACAGCAAAGTTGTCTTTTAAAGAAATTGCCAAGACTAAATAGGCTACAATTTTGTGTTTGATTCATTTCTATATACAACACTTCAAACTATGGGTTTGGGCATACATAACGTCACACCTTCATTCCCAGTGGGGTAGGCAGAGCTACAGAAATACCAACAACTTTAAACTTGTTGATAATTCTAGAACCACATTTTGCACAGTTAGGCTAAGATGTTTACCAGTATATTAGTGACAGGTTGTAAGCCCATCGCCTAACAGTACTACAAGCCTTTATTCCCTTAGACGCCTCTCACGACATCCACGGGAAGACATGGAGTGGCACTATTCTAACCCGGCAACCACACGGCAGTGGGTGGGTTTGGACAGTTAGGTCTAATTGCACACACTTTGGCATCGATATTAATAGCACTATATGGGAACTCCCATACCAAAAACCTAAACGAAGTGCGGTACAAATAATTTGTAATAAAAGCTCTGAAGTTACAGATATTTAGGTATATCTACTTGTAGTTTGACTATAAATACAATACTGTCTAAGGAAACCAGCTAATTATTATACGTTTGTGTCTAACTACTGCAACACAACTAGGGCGCTAATTGAGACCTTAACAGCCGTGAGGCCTACCTAAGCCTGACGTTTGATGTTTTAGAATTACTATTAAGCATTATATGCGGAACCAATAATTGCTCTGCAGTTAAAACATGCCGTCCACAGTTGCGCCATCGATAAATAAAAGAACGTGTCCGTTATAGAACTCTTTGTGAATTCATCCTTATAAGTAAACGAAGAAGATCGTATTTGAACTTGCAATTAAAGTGCAGATATGCTCTTTTGTGTAAATGTTGCAGAACTACGATTTATGAGCTCGTCCAGCAAAACCAGACCATCAAACTGTATACTATGTAGCCACATAACTTACTGGTGAGATTACACGGTGCAGGTCTCCTCGGAAACTTCGCTGATGCATTAACAGCAGTTTAAGTTGAGGAGGTTAATCTGATCGGTATTTTTAGCGTTCCGTGGAAACTTGAAATATAGTAAGGTACATACGTTTGGTTAAAGTGGCAGTTTAGAATGTTTAAATTATAACAATTTGGACCCTGATATATATATGTCTATATGTAAACTCTTTATGGCACATAAACAATAACAAGACATACCATATCATACTATAAAGAAAATGTATTGCTTCATTAAAAAGTAATATTTGTTCTTAGTTACTTTATCTAGCATCTACGAGTATTTGGGCGTTTTTAAAAAAAAGTGTACATCGTTAAAGACAAAAATTAAGAAAATTTAACTTTTCCATTTCGTTACGATTATTACTCGTTAGAAATAGATACGTTAATTTTCGTGACGAAATGGAAAAGTTGTACACTTTTTTTGAAAACCGCTGAATATAAAACCGATGACTGATGACAGGCAGACACGCAATGCCTAAAACGTTAAACGTAGACACATGGAATTAATTGCAACTAAGAATACTTCTTTTGAAAATTGAGCTCCATCGCGAAGAAATATGGGTAGCAAATTGTATGAAGTCGCGGGCGTCTTCTTGCACTTTATATTCTCAATATCGAACTTTCCCTAGGCGGTGTTCAAGTTAGTTTCACGTAACTCAAGCTACAAAGTATAAAGAGAAACGTCAAGAATATAATCATTGCTATGATTATGGCTTCTCCAAAACTACCTCGTAAATGTCCATTCAATGCATCTGTGTATTTATGGCACCAAGATGGCGGAAAACGTTCGTGTTACGTATTTTAAACACGAACCAGGCACGGGCGAGAACATTTCTGGTGCCATAGACTAAGGATATGCGTACTCTACGTAGAGTTCACGATATTGTCACTTCCTGAGGTTTAGGTTAAAGTAATAATTTACCTACTTATTCTGTTGTAAATATGTAATATTTTATTCTGCTACCTATTAATTAAGTCCCTATAATATATAACCATGCTCAATTTGTGATTTTCGTCACTTACCACATCTGTGGTGCTAGACAAGTTGCATTCGACAATCGTTAGCGATTATGTTTCGATTGAAAAATATATGGAATTGACGTAGGGGAAACTTGCCTTATTCGTACCTGTGCCTAAATCGTACCCTAGCGTTATTTCCGAACGGAATGCAACAGTAGCGACACTCATGGCATAAAATGAAACCACTAGTCCGCCATGCTACCTGACATAAGTGACAACACCGCACCGCTGCTCTGCTTAAAATTATTAAAAAAGTAAGTAATTTCACAAATTTTGACTAAAATTTTTGATTATTCCATAAGGGTTTTGTGTCAAGTTAGTGTGAACGATTCAACTTGGGTTTTTTTTGTTTAATTCTTAACTTATTTACGAGTTTATTCTTAGTAGGTACTGTCGCCAACCTTGCAAGCATTTTTTGCGCGGTAAATTTGAATTGGTTTTGGTCGTTGCGCCTTATTCGTACCTATTTCGTACCGGTACGAATTAGGAATTAACGTTTTATTTTTGTTTAAGGTTAATATGGCTAAGCGCAAATATAACTCCTGGGCTCCAGCCAATATGAAAAAAGCGATTGAAGAATATAAAAGTTGGAAAAAAAACAAGTGGACATAAAAATAAAAAACCTATTGATTAAAAAAATAAATCTGTATGCAAGAACTTCCAAGAACTAAACATCTTGAAAAGGGAAAATGTTACCAAAGAGAAAAATAATGTAAAGAAAACAAAAAAAAAAGAAAATGTAGAAAACTGGTACTGTAAGTTGTGCGAAGAAAATCGAAAAGAAGATATGATTCAGTGCACCCACTGTGAGACCTGGGTTCACGAGCTTTGTGCTGGAGTTGATAAAAATGCTTGTGATGACTGTAAAGAATTACAGAAAACTATTAGATTTGCTATGCAGAATTAAAAAATATTTATCTAGTAATATTAAGACGTATCTTTAGTTGATTTGCTGTGATTTTGAGACTGAAACTAATTATAAGATAACCAAGTACGATTAAGGAATATCGTGGTACAAATTAGGCGTACATAATCCTAAATCGTACTTTTTCCACTTAAAAAAAAAAAGATTATTAGTCTAAAGTTTACGAATTGTAAGTGCAATATGGTACTGTTGTTGAATACTCATAGAATAAAGTTTATTAAAACATAAGTCGCATGTTTCTGTTTTTGTTATATTTTATGTTTTTTCTCATTTTCCCTTAGGGGGTACGAATTAAGCAAGTTTCCCCTAAGTGTCACGTTACTATCTCGGTGGCTTACGTCAATTCCATACATTTATCAATCGAAACATAATCGCTAACGATTGTCGAATGCAACTTGTCTAGCACCACTGGTGAGACTGAGATCAAATGCAAAACTTTAGGTAGGTAACTTATAGCTAAATGAATCCCCTAAATAACTTGCGTTTTAATTCGTCGAAGGATTTTTATTACGGAGCCCGAGATAAGTACGGTCAGACGATTCAAAATAAATACTTTTTGCTCCCCTCCTCTTATACATAAAAACAATGTACCTACTATTGTCTTATTGAAATAAGTGGTACAGTCTACCACAAAGAGATGTATTCACTTTTGAACCGTATTACAATGTAATAAGGTGAAAAAGTGGATACAATAGAGGAGGTAGCCAGGTCATATTTTATGCACTGTCATAGTGTGAACCTGTCTAAATCCAGGAATTGAAAGGGACAAAGTTATAGTAGTCGTATCGCTTTGTCTCTCGCTGCCTGGAACTTGGCAGCTTTTAACAGTTTACGTTATGGCTCCGGGTTACATTATTACCACGTAGAATTTTAATGTCCATTTTCCAGTTCTTTACGCCTATAGAGCGACCACTCCAAACGATAATTTCAGGTCTTCTTGTAGAATTTTCCTTCTTTATGGTACCTACAGTCAACATAACAATTTGTCGCTTAATATACGACCGAATAGCGTCGAAAGCTACTTTCAATTGTAGACAGGAATTCCAACGACCATAACTTAAAAGATACCTAGAGGCTCACAATGGGTACCTGTAATTTGTTGCGCTTCCTCTAAGTAACTTAAAAAGCTTATTTACGGTCGAAATAATTACAAGACGTACCGACAGCGAGTTCAATCCTACACTCACAGTATTAGGGTATAAAAATGGAACGCTCTTTTGGGTATTCTGAATTAGTCAAGCAAAAAACGAGTGTGCCTTGGAGCTATTTCTTTTAAACAGTAGCCAGGTGCAGGTTCGAGCCCGGCGTTAGTATCATTACGAGCACGTGAAGTGGCGTGATCAGAATCATCACAAGTTATTTAGGAGATCACTTTACCAACGGAGGATTTCTTTTACAATTTACGATGTGTTGTGTCACGACTTATGACTAATTTAAAATTTTGGCTGCCAGTATCAAATTATAGTATTGTCAATCTTTTAGTGGTACCCAGTATATGACTCTGCCACCATGATAGTGGCGATCCGGATAACGCAAGCGATGAAATTAATAGCATAGATGCAGGCATTCCACTTTAGTGCTCAAGGTTGGCAAAGATTTGCAGTCTTAGGATTGCAGTCTTGTGATTATAGTCTTGAGAATTCTAGTGGGGCCAAGATCCCATTTACCATCACGTGGCCTATGTGCTCGTTTACCTTCTTCTTACCATATTTAATTTTATGTATGATTATCATTTTGCGTCTCCAGGAGAGGTGACAATTCAATAAATAAATATCAGGGAACAGTCACACAAATTGACGTAGTTCCAAACGAACCTGAATGCTTGTACTATATTTATTTAAACTTATTTGCACAACACGATAAAGTACGAACGGCGGACTTAATTCCCACTGGCATTCTCTATCAGTAAACCAGTAGGCGAAATAGAAACAACTAAGGTCAGGTAGGTTATGGGTATTTACTTAGATAACGATAAATTTACTTGTATATATAGAGAGATACATACTTTAATACATAGAAAAAATCCAAAACTCAGGAACTAATACTCGCGTAATCACTCGGTACAAATATTTTAGTACAAATACCAGTAGGCATTGGCTTTCCTTTAAATTGCTTAGCCAGAAGCCCAGTCCAGTGACCTACGAACTCGTAGTCAATGTAATCGCGGTTGACTTTTTTTAGGTTGCATAAAAACAACAATTTAGGTAGGTAAATTTAATCTAAAAAAAGTCAACCGAGACCAAATTCATAAATTTACTACGCCATGAATGTTGCCAAGTTCAGGTTGGTGGAAGGGGGGCAGGAAGTTAAAAATGGCTCTGATTTTTTCGATAATTAAATTACCTATTAGTACCACATAAAGCAATGTAATACGAATTGATTTCATACTAAATAGTAAAGTATTTGAGGGATTCGCTCAGACTCCGACAGAAAAGACGCGTATATATATATTTAAATTTTATTAATTGATTTATATAATGGTAGGTTAAGTTGTTGTCATAAGCAATATAATTTTTTAAAAATACTGACTGTTGAGTTTTTAGTTGCGCTTCTTCTCAGCAGTGGTCTTTGAAGCGCCAGTAGAGTTTGACGTGTAAAAGTGCCCGTGCCGTGCCGTGCGGCCTACTTACTGAATAAACAACTTTTATCTATTTTTTTATCGCGAATTGTACCCGACCCTGAAGATATAGGATATAGACGCCTAGACAGCTTTAAATACAAACATCTACAACAATGTGTAACAAAATATTAAGCAAGAAAAAGGAAAAGACTAAGTCACAAGAATAGCAACGACATTTTGCTCAGCTTGGTTGATCCTGACCGTAGGTCGTTCGAAGACTGTTGAAATGTCTTGCTGTGCTGAGGCGGTGGACATTAACTGAAGTAGGTAAATAAAGTATGCTTCTTTATGTGACAGTTAGAGGTGTATGCCGCTTTATTCGCTTCAGTCATTGTTTGCCCATGTTCTGTACAGAACATTCCATATTAGTAGACTTTCTATGTCTGCCTTGTTTGTTTATTTCATTAAAGTGAAATTTGGTAAACTAAATAATGTAGTCCGTCTTTTTGCATCGTCATACGTACGGTCAAGGACTTCAATTGTTGCCACTATGGAACCCTGTCATAATGACTGCGAAAAACATTATTGTTAGCTTTCTTGCATTTGGTTTGACGCTGTCCTTATGACAGGGTTCCATAGCGGCATAACAATAAATACCTTGACTGTAGGTACTAAAAAGGTCCTAACATATGACTCGAAGAGCGGGTCAACCTAGCTGGTATATAATATCTTGTTGATATATTGATGAAATATGGCTTGCATATCAAATCTGCCCCATAAGGCAGCATCTCAAATTCAATAGCCAAAGCAGATTTAAGCCTATCCCGTTAGTAACGAGGTTGCATTTAGTACAGGAGTTTTGTCTGAGATACTGCGATTTGTTTTAGCAGGGAAAAATGGTATGCACCACATTAATCAGTATCATTATATTAACCAAAGGACGGCCACTACTGGAGGAAGATTTTCTCCAAAGTCATAATTATGGTGTATTTATAAATATGTGTATACAATAATATTTTGTTAATTAAGTGCCATTCTCAAACACTATAAATAAATAAACTATCTTCCTTTCTAAATTTCACATCAATGGTCATATAGCTCGATATTGTGACTTTGCAAGCATCTTAAACGTAATTCGCTATCTATTTAACCCTTTGCTGTGACCGAAGAAATACAAATCAAATGTTCACTTTGATACTTGTGCATTCTTCCAAATCTGTAGCGATTACATAGCGATGCGTGTGAGTGATCGCATTCCGCAACAGGTAGCGGCGCGTGGTGCCCCGCGGGTGCGCACGCGACTGTACCCCACTATACGGCTACACGGGCTATAGTAGCGCTGTTACGCCACTGCAGACATCACTTGAGCGTTGTTGTTGTATACATATGTGTGGAACAACAATGTGTGGAAGCATGTACAGTAAAGGCAGAGTATTAATAACCGTGGTTATGCATATTGGCTTGACCCTCTGAATAAGCAACGAATTTGCTATTGACATTGAAATTATTAATGGGCCTCAAACTCTATCGCCAAGATACACACGACAC
Organism: Acleris holmiana; assembly: GCA_949316455.1. NCBI lineage: Eukaryota > Metazoa > Arthropoda > Insecta > Lepidoptera > Tortricidae > Acleris > Acleris holmiana. Next base: position 7,857,376 of record OX438783.1, read on the forward strand.
GTTAGCCTAGTTGGCAGTGACCCTGCCTACGAAACTAGTGGTCCCGGGTTGAATCCCGGTACCTAAGGGCAGATACTAGTGTGATTACTTTCAAAGGCTCAGACCTTCGATATTTTTAAATATGGAAGTATTTATATTTCTATGTAAGTAAGTTTATCGTTATCTAATACCCATAGTACAAGCATAGAGCTTAGTTTGGGACTATTTTTATACGATTGTCCCTTGATATTTTATTTTATTTTAAGTATCGCCTTCTCCAGGCCATAAATAAAGGTCGTAACAGATGTAGTGCATCATTATTTAATCATACGACATCGTATTTTCTCGAATAGATGTTTGTTCTTGTTTTCCTAATTGGCTTATTTATGGCTACTAAAGTAAAAAGGAATAGGTAAAAAAAATATGTAAAGCCCCCCTTCCATGTAGTTGTATTGTGACACATCTGTATAGACCGCTCGAAAATCTATTGTTTGAAATTTGGCGTCAATTCCATAAATCATTTTATATACAAACATGCAAGAGGGTCTTTACTTAACTTTTTACCTATAAAAGCTGACTGCGATAGGAAGATAAATACTAACTTATGCGACCAAATACGATAGTGCAGGCCAGTCGAAGTAGCATTTAGGTAATGGTGTACCTAGCTCTTTCTAATGTTTCAACGAGCAAGTGTAAACTTTAACTCGATGGTTAATATTTCGTCGACGCAGCGAGTGGTCAAGAATATTTTTTGTGGATGTGTTAGTATAACTCCCTGGATCGCGACTTTGGCGTGTTAATTTTGTTCTGAATTAGGTATTTACATACGCTATATTTTGTTGGCTTGGAGTGCGATTAGGTATTAGGTATGTATTTGTTTTATTATTTATCACGCTTACAAGAATTTCAAGATAATTATGCTTCAATTCTATTTTCTGGCAACCATCCCGAAGAACTACAATTTTTGACGACTAATTGTAAAGCCACTGCAGATTTATTTATTATAGTTCGAAAAGTAACGAAAGGTAGGTACACCTTACCTCGCTATTAATCCAAAGTTTGGCTGAGTTGCACTTGCTGCGGTTGCGAAAAATATCTATACTGCCCTAAGACAAATGGCGGTATCTCTGAAAATAGTCCTGTAGCAAATGCAACCTTATTTCTAACAGCAAAGGATTGAATCTGCTTTAGTTATAGAATTTGACATAACGCCTTTTGGCTTATGAGGGCAGTATAGTACCTACCTCGCAGAAGGCCTAAGTTTAATTATAACGTAATTTCCTTCTCGTGACATAATGCTGTTAGTATGACAGGGATTTACGGTTGCTCAACCAATATTGTTGTTGATCGTGCTGGTTGACAACAATTCAGTTTACCCAGTAGTACCCACGGACGTGCGAATATCGAATGTGTAATGGCATCGGTCGTCGATCGGTTTAACTCACGATTAACTATCCATCATCCGGCCGTCAGTTCGGTCGCCGATGTACTCGTACAGTCCGATTAACCGTTGTAGGAATACTGCTATTTAACGTTGTAATAAAACTGTGTGGCAGTTTACTAATGGGTACGGGACCAGACAGTAGGTACAGATTCATTATTTTGTAATAACCACGAAATGTATACTGACAAAAACATCAAGAATTCAAAACAGAACTTACTTGAGTGTTCTAAAAGATTAAATGAAAAACCCAGCAAGAGCATGTCGGACCATACTCAGTGTAGAGTTCCGAAGCCGTTTAGTACCTACTAAAAACAAAATCTCAAAAAACTACAAGTAGGTCAAGATGATAAATAAATAAATATCAGGGGACAATTTCACACAAATTGTTTTAGTTCCATTCTAAGCTCTAGGCTTGTACTATGGGTACTAGACAACGATAAACATAGTTATTTAGAGAAATACATACATAGTTACCTAGTATTTTGTGCCGTTTAGTAGATTTTTAGTAGGCATTAAAAACTTTACTTGCCTGATCATAAGAACGAATCAAGTTTGCTTAGTCATGCTAGTTTTTCTTTTAAATTAGTTATTTGCACTTTAATTTCAGTATTTTTTTAGATTTCTAGTAGTTGTAGTTTTGGCTGAAGTGGGGGGGAGGGGTGTAATTGTTGGAAATGGATCCTTTAATCGATTTTTTTTTCACAATCCCTATTTTTATCATTTGGTGGGCGTGACTAATAAAGCTAGTTTAATCGGGATGTTTTAAGCCAGGTTGTATTAAAATCGGTAAAATAAAAAACCTTAAACCTTACGATTGTATTATGACAACTACTCATATGACGTCATAATAATGTCGTACTTTATATAAATTTCCTTACTTTCTATCGTTTTGATACTTCATGAAAAGTTTTCTTCTGTTTTTTATGTTTAGCTCATCTTGCCTCGGTATCGTAATCGCGCAGTGGTTATGTAACAACACTAACAGAATACCTAGTAACAAAGTAGAATAATGGTTAAATCCTAAAAATAACTTGACTTGTTATTAAATACTATTTAGTTATTAAGATGCAAAGCATTAGAATTGTGTGTATCCCAAAAAAAACAGCATAACGTAAATGGGTCGTTTTAACAAAAAAAATACATGACAAAATGACAAATGACAAATGACAAAATCTTTATTCGACATCACAGAGCATGGTGACATAGTTAAAGGGTTAATGAAATAAAATCACGATCGTGTCCTTTGTGTAAAGTTAGTCATACAAACTATATAGGTAACTTTCGTTACACAAAGGAATCAATAAGTTTTGATTTAATCAAAATGCGATAACGTTTTTCTCCCCTTAAACGTAGCCCGATTTTTACGATTTTTGAATATGTTGTAGATGTTATGAAAAACTAGGTCTATACGTTTTCTTTTCCAAGAAAATATTTACTAAATAGGAATAGGTACCCTAAAAGGTACTTAACGCTAACGTAAAAGCTTTAAAACTGTCAAAATGTATGGAATTGAAAACGCTCGACGTGACTATTCGACAGGCTACCGACGTCAATCCTATACATTTTCTATAGCGATATCATTAGCCGAATGCATCTTGTCTAGGGCCAGTCGTTGGATAAGCACCGACGAATACGTTTGGATGAGAGAAATTACTTTTTTCTCAACACAGCTCGGAAATATGATTTTGTTTGGTCTAGTTTGGGGTTAGAAAACATCAGTTTTATGACGGGCTCTTCAGACCTCATGGTAATAAAATATTAAAGAAATACTGCCTATCCTTGTACAGTTTCCTCTGTCATGGTCAGGTTAATTGGAAGAAATCCCTTAAAGGGATACGTTCGCAATTGTACACGTTATTCTTAAATTTGTGTACCTACTCCTGCGTATTTCTTGTAATTGGTTTTATGTGCAATAAAGAGTTTACATACGATATTCTTTTATTTTCTCGCAGTAGTTAAGAAAAGCACAGCCTCAGCAGAAAGTGCAATTTATGGACTCGCGTAAGTACCTACCAGAGGGCCTCAACTGCGTTTTGGTCCTTTAAATGACTCGACCATTAATCGCGTAGGTACTCGCCACCCTCGGCTAATTGTTTTTTTTTTAACTAAAACTTAAACGTTGTAAATTGTACTATTTTTTGGTGTTTCGTCTGCGATGATAGCCGACCATCTTGTAACCTGCTATTCTTACAAAACCAAACCTTTTTATAGTAGCCCAAAGCCACAATATAAAACAATCCACAACAATACCACAATAAAAAGAAAGCTATAGTTCATTGCTCGCATAAACTATTGTTAAACATTTTCACATAAAAACGTATAAACATAGCTAGTAAGGAATTGCCATTGAACGTATAACTTTTGGGAGCGCGTTGATATCTTTCCTATGTAAAAGCGCGGGAGTCGAATTCTTGCGATAAGTTAAATCCGTTTGAGTATAAAACTGGTCACGGTATAGCTATTAGATAATAATTAGTAGATATAAAGCAAAACAACTTTCTAGACCACTGACGCTGGATGCACGCTTTCTTTGAACTTGGATATATAGACACTGTGTATGAAGGCAATCACCCTAATTTCTTCATTAATTTACTGTATTTTCTAATACTCGTAATATAAGATGAAATTTACAGGTATTCAAACGTAAAACTAGCTGAATTTTGCAGCTTTAACGCATTCAAATAGTACCTATACCTGTATAACAGATAAGTAAGCAACGAAAGTACATAAATAAGCACCCACATGAAAGCTCTCCGTAATAACAGTACTGCAGCTCAAGCATTTAAAATGAAATATTCTCTAACTTCAAAGGTTGCCTCGCCTCAAAACTATCTTACCTCTTGATTTGGACCAATTATAAACCCATTTCTTGCGGAACACGCTTATTACACGCAGACAGACAAACAAAAAATATCAATCGTACACTTTACATATACACCAGCGAACGCATATTTGTACTAACACCAACATTATTTCATGCGAGTAACTTGAGTATTCACTTGTTCTTTGCACTGTTCGTTATGTTTTCGGTTGGTTTTTGTTTTTGTCCGATAGGTTTTTGTGTTTTTAAATTAGGAACGCGTCGGTTTTTGTTTGTTGCGTGCGCAAACGCAGTCGGAGCGAGACTGACTGCCGGTTGCCAGTGTTACTATGTTAGGTTAGTTCTCCCTGTCGTGGCACTTGTTGCCTTGGTTTAAGATAGTTTTTGGGATTGTTTTTGTATGGTATTCGTTTAAAGACGGATGTAAGTAGATCTAGATGAAAATGAAACTAGATATTAAATCTTCTCATTTGTATTACTATTTTCCTTCCATTTTATTTACTTTCTTAAATTCAGTCGTAATGCTGTGAAGTTATTTTCATGGCAAGGAGAAGGAAAACGAGCATAGCGGCCAATCGATGGATAGTGTGATTTGACTAGAGACCCATAGACGTTTACATTCTTAAGATTACAATTACAAGACTGCAAATGCGCTGCCAACCCTGAGGACCAAAGTGAAATGCCTCCATGCTAAAAAAATATTTTTCCGATATTCCTCCACACCAGGACACAACAGTGTGAACACTGCTTCTTGGCGGTAGATTAAAGGATAAGATGGTGGTAGTGATCCGGTCGGACCACCTCTTAAGTGTCAACAAAGAACTTTGAGAATCATGACAATATCATTTTCGCATTAATATTGGTAAGAATAAATACGAGAATAGGTATAATCATGGCTGTATAAATTTATGTCAACGCCCGGCAGATACTGTACTGCTCATTATAATCTTTCTTTCCATTTCGACACACTGAATTAACTGATAAAGTCATTAAAATCTGCATAGAACTAATTAAAAAGTGTTTTTGTAACAACAAAGGTATCTAAAAGCTTAACTTGTCTGAAAGCTCACAAGATTCTGCTCGTACCTTAACTTCATTATGTCTCTACCGTGTCTCTGGGTCTGGGATTCTACGCCGTAATACTTAGTACATTATTGCCTAGGCGCGGAAAGTAAGGGATTGACTGGCGAGGTGGTAAAACACGAGTCAGGCAATCCCATTTCCGCCGAGGCATTTATAATGATTTTCTCAAACAATGCGACGAAATGATATAAATGCATAATTAGGAGTAAATGTAAAAACATATCGACGAATAAAGAGAGGATCTCCTTTTGAAAACTACAAGTAAGTATTGCTATAATTTCACAATGACCCGCCGCCCGTCGCTGTCCGGCGCAGCCGCCCAACGCTGCATCCACCTTTTATTCATTGGGTGTACATATGGGATTTTTTCATGGACCATTTTGGAATAAAATATCGCAGTGGACAGGAATGTGTTTTCATACATTAATTTTACTCCTACGAAAAAAATGGGGCTCTTTCCGTCATAGTGTTTTTTAAAGAAAAGCTAACCCTTTCCGAGCATGTTTGAGAAAAACAATATTGCCTTTGACGTGTTATCGTATTTTCAATGTTTTGATAGCGCTTATTTTCTTAGTACTGGCGGCCGAGTTAAAAACAATACGCTAATAAATCAAAGGCAATATTGTTGTGCCGCGTAGACTAGAGCGCCTGAACTTTTTACCCTACAACCACGGCCAGCCTCTATTTCCTTGCAACACCACCTGCACCGCCATATTGTCGTTAAAGCAAGACGGGGCCATCACTGTGTCTCGTTCTCCCGGGCGGAATGTGACCCGCTATCACCTTGAAGGCCGTAGCTTGCGGACGCCTCAATGAAAATAAGAGCTTAAAGCTCCGGTGGAGCGGTGATCGCGATGGCGGGAGTCCGTGGGGAAGCCAAATTTGACCAATCCTGACATTTTATATCCTCCTATTCTATACATGTATTATATTATATAGTGCCTGGTACTGGATTTTGTTACAAATATGTCGAATCTTGATCGTGTCTTACAATATATTGACACACGACACGGTGGCCTAGTTGGGAGTGACCCTGCCTCCGAAGCCAGCGGTCCTGGATTCAAATCCCGGTAAGGCCAGATATTTGTGCGATGTGCGCGAATATTTGTTCCTGAGTCTTGGATGTTTTCTATGTATTTAAGTACGTATTTCTCTATATAAGTATGTTTATCGTTGTCTAGTACCCATAGTAGGTACAAGCCTAGAGCTTAGTTTGGGACTAGGTCAATGTGTGTAAGATTTTCCCCTGATATTTATATTTTTTTTTTTATTTATTACAAGTGTACAATTTAAAACAATTGTACATTATTTCCGTACACAAAGTGCACATTTATCGTCATCTTTTAGTGGAATAGGCGATGTGTGACACATTAAGGAACAACATTTTCTTATTTTCAATGGCGCCCCTTACCTACCTATGTTTTTGGATAGACCTACCAACGTACCTCGTAAGTCTCTAGTGGTTTTTTAACACTAGCATGTTTAGGGTGCTCTAATTCCATCCCTGCACTTAGATAGAAAGTTAGGGAAGATATGAAGAATAGGAATCTGAAACTTAAGCAACATGACTGTTGTGCTAGCTTAGGATGTGGGGAAATTAGCTCATTAACAAGTCGCTCGCAAGCAAGCTTTAAAAACTCGACTGCATGTGTTGATTATGTCGTCAACATATGTTAGTTACCTGCCATTAATAGACTTTTTTTTTGTAATTTAGGTACCCAGTGACACTCGCAATCAAAGACTTTGCAAACTAATGAATGACACGTCACTCTTCAAAATTGGTAAAGCCGTTTAGATTACAGGAGGTCCAATAGAACGGACATACCAACACTCATACTCATATACATACGCGCGGAAGATACTACCCTCTTTCTGGGTCAGGTGGGTAAAAAGAAATGCAGTTTCAACTTAATTCAATGCCCACATAAAGCATAAAGCTCCTTGCACGATTTACAAATCCTAATTAACTGTGTCAAAAGTGTTTAATAAAAAACAAGTAATACTTCAGTGACTTAAAATTAAGTAAATTGCTACAAATTAAGTTACAGCTACTATACACGAATATCAATGAAATCACTAACATTTTTAAAGAAAAAATGTTTTCGATAGGTACCGGTATGAAAGGGAGGCGCTTACATTTAGATCAATTTATGGGACCCCTTGTCTAATACAAGTATATTTATCACAACATTGTTATTGTTTAGATAGGCAAACGAGCTCGCAGGCAACCTGATGGTTGGTGGGATCTGAGACCCATAAATATTTCATTTCATTCTCAAGACTACAATTTAAAGACTGCAATCCTCAGACCGCAAATGCGTTGCCAGCCCTGAATGCTAAGATGCCTCTATGCTGTGCTAATTTCACCGGTAGTCTTATCCCCACACCTTGCTCCGTGTTTTCGGCTCTTTTCTGGCCTTATACTGCAATTCTATGGAACTTGCTAACTATGTAAACAAACAATATATTGAAATTGACATCTAATGTCAATTTTAGTATGGTGGCTTGTTTACATAGTTAGCAAGTTCCATAGAATGACACTTTACAAAACTTAATGAATTTCCAATCTGATTTAGTGATTAGTAACTCAGTTTCGGATCAAAATTTTACGCAATATACGAGTATTAAAATTTCAAACTGTTCTTCTTTTTTGTTTTTGGCGGTTCCTTCATTAATTTCCAACTCAAACTCATAACATCTATTTGACAAATGCACACTACAACACCAAAGACAAAGTACGAAAAAAACTATTAGAGTAAATGTAGAAACGTTGCACTGGAGAGAAATAGGTGGGTATTTATAATAATAGCAGTTCCGTAACTTAATTTTGTTTGCGAATAAAGTACGACTGAGTGAATTAACTGTTAACACGAGAATAATGTAGTGGTTGTGAAGAAACTAGCACGCTTTTTCTTTGTTGTTCTTATTTATGAATTTGAATTTTTGTACAGGTATGTAAATAAATGGACAAAATTCTCAAGCCGATGTTATTGTTCCTTTTAAATTGATCATAGCAAATTGTCTCAACAGAGAGATGCAATTCAGTACAAATAGGAGCTAGCTATGAAAAATTAAACAAGCGAGCCTTATAGTCGCATATCGTCGGTTATACTGCAATATCGCGTAAATAACAAATCAATAAGTTGCAAAATGTACTTTACTAACTTACTTGCTAAAATAATTATGTATTACGCACGTATTTTTTTTGTTAGTTTTTTGGTATTGCAATATAACCTACCGAGATTAAACGCTCATTCACTCTCTAATCTCTATACAAATGTCTCTCTTCTCTTTCTTCTTTTGTCACCTTTTGGCCCTTGCACGGCTTTTGGCCCGATTTATGACGTTTGCGAGCAGTCGAAGTTCAGCGGCTCTTCTTTGAAATCGTAATACGAACTTCACTATTTTGCAATTAGTTACGTATCGAGAGCAAAAGGGATAGCAATAGACAAAGCTTGGATTACGAATTTCGAAGTAGAGCCCCGTATCATCCGGATTCGCGCGACCACAGGCGACTGGGAGCTCACCCATAAAATTCAACATTATTTCCGCAACTTTGAAAAAATATATCAATCATCTTTCTAAAATCTTAAATCAACTTTTGAGTCGTAAGGATAAGCCCTGTAAAAGGAAATCTTTTAATCATTAAATACGGTAAAATGCATTTTTTTGTAGTTTACAGGAACAACTACGAGTGATTATCGAGTAATAATTGTTAATTGGTTCGTTTTGTTTTGTTTATATCTTTTCCAATTTCAATTGACACAAATAGAACTAGGTTAAAAAACTGGTACGAGGGCTGCACTGAAAGTTTCGGGAATCTAATACTTAGAAACATATTTTTGACACATATCATACCTTTTTATAATCTCTAAAGTTTCATTATTTTAACACACTGGCCACATAGAAAAAAAAAGCGATGGTTCGCTTTCAATTGTTTTTTGAAGTCGTCGAGTCGCTGCTGAAAATGGAATTGACCCGTGAAAATTTAAGAGCTATGATTTATTATGACTTTAAAAGCGGATTATCACAAAAACAATGTGGAGACCGGATGATTGTTGCTTTTAAGAGTGCGCCGAGGCAACGATACGTAATTACGAAAAAAATGCGTTCGTTTGATCGCCTGCTGCATTGTTTTTACTGAAGCTTTAGTTATGCAATTCATATGTAAGATATTTAAGGAATCACTCTATATATCATATACTTTAGAAATATGATTACTTGTACTTCCCTCGATAGAAAAAACATCCAAAGATACCTCTACATAACAAAATAAACACTTAGTACGGCGTAATTACTTCACGGAAGATCATCAGTTTTGGATTTACAACAAAACTACACGTCTTCTATATATTCTACACTTTAGATTTGAAAATGTGTTTTTATTTTACTAATATGAAGGAAATACCTAAATTCGCACGCGTTTCGTCCATTTTAGCCAGAGCCGTCACGTTTCCCCCATGTCCGCATAATCCGCATTAGTCAGGCTTCGGCCGTCGGAGGTGGAGGCTGTGTCGCAAGTTGGTTGGTTGCGTTTATCGCGATTTTTGTGATTATTCACTTCATTTTAAATGGGGAACAAACACAACCAAGAAAGGAAGAGAAGGGGTTGGCAAAAGCACAATGCTAAACGCTTGCGTGAAGAAAAGAGGTTAGTTAAAATCGTAAACCTACTGATAGTGGAGTAGTTCTAAGAAACCTGATTTGACAGTTGTCAAAATGCCACGCTAAGGGAGGAGAAAATAAATCGGTAGCAACATAGACTGATTTTCGAGATGTATCGATTTGTATTACTAAGACTTTGTAATCGTTTAGTTGTAGTCTTGATGTTTTGGGCCAAAATTGGTTTATTTACACAAGTAATTTTAAACAACACGCGAAGTTCTTTCAATTAGTAGGTAGGTATATAAAAAATACACTTCTATGGTGAATATTTACCAAGATATAAAAATAGTTTAGCTAAAAAAACACATTTACAGGCAAAACAAGCTTCTTAGAACGACCCGAGGTTTTTTTTACTATAATTAATTATATAATATTGTTACTTCTTGGGATGGTTTCAATATTTCTAGAGCAAGACATCTCCAGAAATCTGAATACAAAGAGAATACTCCGTAAGTATACTCAGTACGTAACAACTATATTTCAACAAATGAGTAAAATTGCAAAATTATTCATATTTTTTATTTATAGGGTTAATGTTCCAGTTGTTGGCACTTCGCTACAAAGCAAAGAGTTAGGTACCTAATGAACCGGTGAGGTATGCGTAAAAATAGTAAGAGGTGTATAGGAAAACATTTTAATAAATTTAGTATGAATTTTCACATTATCTTTATATTTTTTCAATTTACAGAGTAAATGAATTGGTTGACATCGATTATAAAATTTATCACACAATGGAATTGTAAGTCCCAAATACGAATTATTTTTATAGAATGAGGATTACAAAATTTCATCCAAAAACTAATTCTGTTAATAAATAAATTATAGTTAAATCAAAACGTTCTGTTTTATTACAGGATGCCAATGGACCAAATTTCTTGTCTTTCAGTGGATGGAGAAATAGACAATGACATTGCTTACTCACACAGACAAAATAATGCCGTGAAGTAAAATCCGATATTGATTATTGTTGTTTCTTATGTCCTAATATTTTTTTCTAAAGATACTTGCGTACATTATTCATTACATTATATACATACAAACATTAAGTAGGAACTTCTAAATATGTGATTGATGCAGCAGCTTTAAGTTTTTTAAAACATGAATTTAATTTTATACTTTATAGTGATCAGAATCAGACATTGAAGTTTTTGCGGAAATAATCATGGATAAACATTCGTACAAACTAAGATCCTTTTTTTTAAAGACGGTTAAAATACCAAAACCTTCTCCTATGTGAAACAAATACTTTTCTGAAAACCGCATTAAAAACGGTTCAGCCAAACGTGAGATAATCGCGGACAAACATACATACATACATACAGGTCAAACTGAGAACTTCCTTTCCTTTGAAGTCAGTTAAAAATAATATCTTGAAGAAAGGGTCCATGACTGGGATTTTTGCCCTACTCAGCCGTTCTTATTACTTTACATTAGGTATTGAGTTCACTTTATTTTGTGCTTAGAATATTGTCAATAAAGGTAATTAGGTTTTATTTCATTTCAATATACAGTCACATTAAATCACGGGGTTGTTGAGCCACCATAGAACTCTGTCCTAATGACAGCGTCAAGTCACGCAAAAGAAATTATTTACGTCAAAATTTACCGTCAACTTTCTATGAAAGGGTTCTCCCGGTAACCTTCGGAGAGGGAAGATGGCCGATTGGAAGATGTACGGCTTTTACTTATGATTTATTCTCTTTAGCCGAACAATTTGCCCAATAAATATTATAAATAACTTAACACTAGCTAAATACACCTTAGATGTACAAACGACATTAATTAAAAATTATCTATCTATCTGTGAGTGGGTTCAAGAGTGGCTCAACAATCTCGTGATGTGACTGTACCTCATACAAGTAATTCAATCCTACCTTACCTACCGACAGTAAACAACAAATTTAAAAAAAAATGTAGGCTGAAAAAAGTTTTTAACTTCTTATAGTCAATATTTTAATAAAAGTATTCGGAATCGATTATGTTTTTTTATTTTGTAAACATTGGTAGCAACCTCCGCGCCTAGTGGATCGGCGCACGGCTCGTCAGGCGCGGCGCGCGGCCGGCGCATGGCTCCAGCTCGCTCCTTGCTAGTGTGCTATACGCACACATACACAGAGTGCATAAAATACCTAAAGTTAATGAGCGCAAAAAGCTCGGTGCCCCCTTAATAATGAAGCACCTTCAAAGACGACAATATACAGGTGGAATGCAGAATTTCAACGTGGCCGTCTATCCCTCACGGACGACGTGCGTGAAGGTCGACCAAAATCGGCAGTCACGCAAGAAAACGTCGACGCTGTGCGTCAGCTGATAAAGGAAGACCGACATGTGTCATATCGGGAGATTCAAGAGTGTGTGGGCATTGGAATGAGTCAGATACAAATCATTTTACAGGAACAGTTAGGCGTGCGAAAGTTGTTTTCCCGTTGGATCCCTCACTTATTGACTGAGGAGCAGAAAACGACTCGTGTCAATTGGTGCCTCAGAACTTTGAATAAATTCAACGGAGGAAGCTCAAATGCAGTTTTTAGCATTGTATCCGGTGACGAGTGTTGGATATATGCATATGAGCCTGAAAATAAAAACCAATCTCGAGTATGGGTCTACGAAGATGAGCTCAAGCCGACAAAAGTTATTCGTTCTCGCAGCACGGCCAAAAAGATGGTGGCTACGTTTGTCTCCAAATCGGGTCACGTGGCTACTATTACTCTTGAAGATCGTAGAACAGTCAATGCCGATTGGTACACCACTATTTGTTTGCCGAGTATCTTTGCTGAACTCTGAAAAAAAAACCCTTGTCGCCGCATTATCCTTCACCACGACAATGCCAGCCCTCTCACTGCTCGGAAAACAACTGAGTACCTGGACGGTGAAAAAGTCGAATTACTGGACCATCCTCCATACAGCCCCGACTTAAGCCCCAATGACTTTTTCACATTCCCCAAAATTAAGGATAAGTTGCGTGGTCAGCGGTTTCAGACGCCGGAAGCAGCAGTGGAGGCTTTTAAAATGGCCATTTTGTCGACCCCTACTTCAGACTTCAATAAGTGCTTTAATGACTGGTTTGATCGCATGGAAAAGTGCATAAAATATAAAGAAGAATTCTTTGAAAAACAATAAAAATACTTTTATTCAATTTAACTGCATATTTTTTTCTAATCCCGAAACTTTCAGTTTGACCCTCGTAAGTTGTGCGTATCGGACTCGCGCAACGTTCCGTTTCATAAAAATAAAATTAGGCATAAGAACATTTGCTACCGAAAAAATCGCGCGTAACTCCGTCGCAAGCAGTAAGAAGCAGCGTTATGAAAATATAAGCGATAAGCACTTAATTAGCGCTCTTTTAGCGACCTTATTTTTTATACATAATATAAACTCTGCTCTCGTTATTTTATAAAAATCTATCTGTGGCTGGCAGTTTTAACCTTTGATTATTTACTCTCTAGATAGAGTGTGGCCCTGTAATGACAACGACGGAAACAGACCAGTTTTTGTAGGCTTGTGTGCGTGACTGCTGACACTCGCAAAACGTCATTCTATTCATCTCTGTGGGCATACATAGGGATGCTAGCTAAAGACATATTTCTCATTTTACTGGGAAAACTGATCGTGTCAAGGTTTGGTGTTGTGAAGTGTTTGAATAACTAAAAATGATATATATCAGTTCGAATTGGAATTTATATTTAAATTTTGCAGTATAGAAATATGATGACAACACCTTATGCATAAATACTTTTCTGTACCCAATCTTATTAAATGTACCTACTTGATGCTGATGGCCACATACATGATCAGATTCTTGAAATAAGTCATGTGTCTCGACAGACACTAATTGGCAGTTTTTTATTAATAATTTTATGTATACTTAATTATCCTAACTTAACTTCCATACTTCGACACTCACACCCCTTGGAAATTTCGTATTTCAAAACTGGCAACACCAACAATAATGCCAAGATGGAATCGTAATAATTAGACTTATTAAATTGATTGATTTTTGAAAGAAATACTATGAATTCTGAATTACTTATCGGTGGTAGCTGTCTTTGCTGGTTGTTTTAATACGTCCTTTGTAATTTCAACAAACTTTTATAACGCAACTCGTCATTTTAGTGCCTATTTAGCAAAATAAATTTTAACACGTAACACGAGCGTATCCCTTGACAACACAATTGACACTAAGGAGCGGAAAGCAACTTATAGGCTAACAGTTAGCTGATAAAAATTTGGCCGCTTTCATGTCATCGAAGTTCTATCTAGAGAGTAAATAATCAAAGGTTTTAACATGGTTTTTAACCTCTTGTATGCAAAAGAATTAAAAAAATACTAAGTTCTAGTTCCTTCAGAATACAAATTAGTACGAAAAAATAAGCTAATAAAAATCAAAAAGATAACCCAATTTTGTGAGCAGATCAGTCTGCTCCTTGTCCTAAGCATATTATTACAGAGATAAAGGAAGAGAATGGATGTGACACTTGACATATACAAATAATCAGTTATGTAAATACTATGCATTCCGACATCGAACACTCAAAAATAATGTTATCTCTTTTTAACTTAATTCTATGTCCCTAAGTAAAAAGAGATGACAGTACGTCAGCCAGTGCAATAATGGCAACATTTATAATTTGACGTTCATACAAATACCTAACGTGCCTAAAGTCAGCCATGTGCAATTAGGATTCATTGTTGACGACACCACTAAACGGCACCCTTAGGGGTGTCGTTAACAAACAACATTTGATAACGACACCGCCGCAGGGCTGTGAAATATGTTTTCCATAGGTAGTACGAACTCTTTAGTGCATGGAGCTGGGGCCCAAGCCAAGATGCAAGGGCTCGTAACAGTCGTAACGTTTTCTTTTCTATCGCTCAAAATATATGGGATGACATTCTCGTGCGTTTTGATAAACCACGTGGTCGACTGTCATCCCATACATTTTGAGCGATAGAAAACAAAAACGTTAGCAGGGTTTGCATCTTGGCTAGGGCCCCTGGTACTTGAGATAAAACTGTCGATAGTCAATGTCACACATTGTTTATTATTTACAAACATCATTTCTGTGCTTGCATTTTTCAATAACTACCTATTACACTTTATTTTTAAAGTAAGATATAATGCAATTTATAAAACTAATGGCGGAGTCGCTTTGCTGCTAGATAAATATAAATATCACAAGCATAAACAATATGCTAATGGATCTAACGTGTGGAGGTGTACTTTCTATAGAAAGTCGAAATGTCTGGGAACTGTTACCTTGAGAATAAGTAAATTAAGTTTGATTTTACTCGATATATTGTACAACACTAATCCCCGGTAGTGCTGTTAACATAATGATGTTTGTTAACGACACCCCTAGGGGTACCGTTTAGTGGTGTCGTCAACAATGAATCGCAATTAGCTTGTCATAAGTATCAAGTATCTGATGTGTCAACCGTGCCGAATTCACTTAAAAAATGATTAATATCTTGTTTTCCGTATTATATATTGCCAAAAGTTACACGTGGATTGAAAGATAAACTTCATCGTAATGTCTCTTAAGTGTAGTTTGTTAGGATGAGGTGCAAGAAACAGCAAATATCAAAAGTATAGAACATTTCAAGTAAGTTTAAGTTTTTGTTAAAATATTCGTCAGTTTTGTCATAATTGGGGGACTTAAATATGTAGTACATTATTATTAATCCATAGATCAAGATTAGTTCAAGATAATTTTACGATTTGCCTTTTATTTACAATATTTTGAAAGTAAACAAACCGGAGAATTTGACAGTAGGGTTGTTTTTAAAATATCTAAAATAACTTGGAAATTTCGCATTATGACAATTAATGTTAAAATAACCTGTTTTTTTTTGTAATTGTATCATAAAGAACGTATATGGAATATGCCAAAGAAAGCTAAGAACCATCTTTCATCATGGATTACTATTTTTAAGGATTTTGGGAAAAAGTGTACTGAGAAAGTTTCATTCTGAAATTATTTAAATAAAATAATATTATTTCGAAATAAGTAATGACTAAAGTTTTATACCCACTAAAAATCATCTAAGACAGCAGCAAATATTTTAATTTGTTTACTTGACGACACGTAAACCTAGTTGATAGTGACCCTGCCCATGAAACCAACGGTCCTGGGGTCAAATCCCGGTAAGAGCGGATATTTGTTACGGTCTGATAATTATAACAAGTAATATTTGTAAAAAAAATAAGGAGTTAAAGACTGGTAATACACGATTATTTAAGATTATTGGCACTCTAACGCTGTGGCACTGTTTTGAATAAAAACAAAAATAAATAATTATTGTTAATATTTTTGTTGCTTTTTATGATTCTTGTATTTTATCATTAAGAGAACTTAATGAGTCTTTTTTTATGAAAGGAATAACTAAGAAAGAAATTATAGTTTTGTTGCTTTGTACTTTTAATTATATTAACTTACTCGAACTACATTTACCTACTGAACCCGTGAAATACTTCATCTCTAGTCTTCATCATCGGTTCCACTTTACGAAATAAAGAATCTAGGTTGACACGAACGCGCTTCTACGCACGGTCGAAGCGTTGATATGACAGGTGGCTCGTGTCAAGATCTTGCCTGCGATGCATGGCGGCACGCGCGGTCATGTATACGATAGTACTACTTTGTTAGAATCTTGTACCGCGCGCCGCGTCAACCACGCGTTCATGTGAACCTAGCCTAAAGCTTTTGGTATGCAAATGCTGAAAATAGCAAAATATGTCCGCAATTTTTGAGAAGGTTCGTCGTTAACTCATGGATTCCATTATCAAATCACTCCAATTTTTCTAAGGGACCGTTTCCGACCTTTCCTTTCCTTTACGGTGCTCAAGGTATTGTGCTCAAGACGACGTTTTGCAAGCCCTTCAGGTATCCCACTGCTACTGCATCTTTATACAGGACATGCGAAGTACTGAATGTACAGAACAGACGAGTTGAGAACCTCCCACCCATATGGTTTGTTTATCGATAACTTTATTATTACTATCGAATCGGGGCAGCACTTAAACATGTGACAGTCCGCCATTTTATGTTTGCTATGGTAGTTTAGGTAGGCACGATTTTTCTGTAGGTATGTCAGATCCAATCTCTTTCTTTATCATTGTATTATTATGAGGGGTTCACTTTGTTTGACACTGGAAAAATGTTGCAAAACGTCTAAATTGTTGCTAAGCAACTGTCAATTCGGCGTCCACAGAGTATTTCTTTTAACTTGGTACTTTTTGCGTCCTTATTCCTAGTTAGAGTAGTTGCTGATGAATTAAAATAGACTCTATTTCTATCACGTTAAATTAATTTGTTTTCATGATGCAATAATATTTGAATCAGGGATAATAATTTCTTCACTCTTACCCTAAATCAAAAAAAAACAACGTCTAATAAGTTACTTTAAAAACTGACCTTAATGTTCTGTTTTAACCAATTTTATTTAGATTTACTGCATATCTGATGTCACATGACCTAATTGTGTCTCGCAATTACACCCACGTTGTATAATCTTACAATTACTGTGACTTATTTGGCGGAAGGTTCGCGTCGTAGTGTTGTGTTGTGAACCAAGGAGGTCAGTATATTGATCTCACAAAAGACCCTATATGAGTCATTTACAAGTATTAAAAGCTCACGTTGTTTCACTGATGTTTTTGTTATTAATGCCGGTAATCTTGACAGACGTGTTGTGCTAATTTGTGTTGTATTTTGTTTGGTGTCTTTGTTTAAGTGCAGGTTTTTAAAAGATTTTATATTCTTACATGCCTTAAAAATCTGGGTTTTCACTCATGAAATCATTATGGTTCATCACTACGAAGCCGCCGTAGAGAAAGTTTGACTAGCTATTTTTTAGAAAACATCTATTTCTCTTGCAGCTGACTAGTACCTGACAGAACATGTCCCGTCCTCTTCCACAATGGCAGCTACAGGCCAAGGCGGCACAGCGACGCGATACGGAGCTCCGTCGAGCTGAAGAATTGAAGAAAGTGGCTAACTACTTTGAGTCTAATACCAATAGGTCTCGCCACCATGAGCAATGGACTACAGAGGGGTACTATGAGAGAGCCAAAAAGGAAGCAGAAAAGTTGAGTGCGCAGAAACTTAAGGCAATGTAAGTAGTGTGTAGCTTTTGTATTTCCATCCACCCTATGTTGAATTTTGTAAAATTTACTTCTATCAGAATTTTCATATCAATCTGTAAAACAAGAGAAACTTAACTTGCTCTTTGGCTGCTTCTGAGTTACTATTGTCAAGAGCAATGAGAACGGTTCACTCAGTACAGAACTTCCCTAGAAAGTGACCCCTTTTCATTGCTACTGAGTGTAGTGCAAAAAATTGGAGAAACTTCCTTATATTTTATTCAGTTTTGTGTAAAGTTTTATTTAAATTAATTTAATTATATTGTAAATATTCCTAGGCCCCACAAGTGAACTATTCGTAATATCTTAAACATATTTTTACTAAAT
This sequence comes from Acleris holmiana, assembly GCA_949316455.1. Taxonomy (NCBI): domain Eukaryota; kingdom Metazoa; phylum Arthropoda; class Insecta; order Lepidoptera; family Tortricidae; genus Acleris; species Acleris holmiana. Next base: position 7,875,838 of record OX438783.1, read on the forward strand.
ACATTTAATATTGCCATTTTAAGTCAACTAGAAGAGCGCAGAAAGAAGCTGGAGTTGATGCTATTCCATGAAAATATGGAATACCAACAGGAGATGAAGGCATTAGCGGCCAAACCAAAGCTTTATAAGAATGGGTATGGACATTTATAACATTTTATTTATTTAATGCTCTTTTAATGATGTTTTAATAATAATAGTTGTATTCTATTTTGTTATTTTAATTGGAAATAGATTTCCCACTGTCTGTATACAGTTTTTTTCATGACTATTGTATAGTTGATTATAATTAGTAAATCATATTCTTCATTCCTTCAATGTATGAATCACATGGCACTCAGTCATGCATGATTAAGGGACAGAATTAATAAACTGATGTTGAGTGATAAACTTGTTTCAAGTAAAAGTAATAAAATAAGTAATTGTGTAACTGTGATCTCTGAAGCGTTTCGAGATTAAAGGAAGAAAATGTTTGGAGTCATTTTAAATAACCCATCTTGACTGAGATGCCCACTCAGATGCGGTTCGGCTTCAAAGGATTTCTTAATTTTTCTGTGATCCCATGTTTCCTTAACATGGAAGAGATTTATACTTCTTAGTATTTAAACAACAATACTAAATTTAATATCAAATATCAATAATATCAGAAATGGTGTGAACTTGATTTCCCTTATTCTTCAGTTCTTACTTAAACGACGTGCCGACTTCGATGCTGAAGGACATCAACCAGGGCATCATGGACAAGGAGGAGCAGCTGCGGCGGCACGAAGCTGAGCTGCGGCTGCACCACGCGTGGCGCCTGCGTCAGCCTGAGCTGCGCGCCGCCACCGCCTACATGGCTAACGGGAGGCTCAAGTCTGCCTGGTGAGCGCTAGTGTAGAACAAACAACCACGGTAGAAAGATCTCTTTAGGCGGGTTATACTTTGTGGACAGAAGTCAGAAGTGCACGCAAAGGACATCAACACACAAGCTTCCCTTTATAGCCAACTAGAAGCTGTATTCTGTATTTGCAATCAATTAATTAATGCTGACCACAAAATGCAACTAGCCCAAATTCGCGAGAATATCAAACCTAACCTTTTCTTTGTATTTATTTTTAAAATCATGGAAAACCATAAAGGGTGCGCTATTTATTGACTTGACTATGTGACACTGTAAACTTTTCTGTAACCGAAGACTTATTAGGATTATTATAAAGAAGCCCATTATAAGGAATTATACCATGAATTTAATATTTCATGATGCTTATTAGACTATTATTTATTTATTACATACTTGCTGACCTGGCAGACATTGACCTTTTTTCCCGGGTAAACGGTTTTTTTCCGTCAAAGCCTTATTCGGACTATTACAGACCTTAAAAAAGTAGCTAAATTGGATAGCACTACCCGACAACGAGGAAGTATAAAGGAGGGTTATTTATTTAATGTGAAGTTTAATTCAGGACGCAGCAAATAGTTGAAAAGGAGATAGCAAGAAAAAAGGAAGAAGAAGAGAATCTCAAAATTCTCCAGGAGAGGGACGAGGCGCTGCGCAAACAGATCAAGATAGAAGAAGTGCGATTGAAGGAAAAGGAGTTACAAATGAGGGTAAGTTTTTACATGCTTAGGTTGCAATATCATAAAAAACACAACATGTAATTATATAAAAAAAAATACTTTGCCTGACAAGATTCTATTTAGCCCTATTTCACTACAAATTTGTATTGAAATAGGGCTAAATAGAATGTTGTCAGGCAAGGTGGTAGGTATCTTGGTAAGTATTGGTTGGAAAAGGATTTCTGATTACATGAAACTTCATACCTAACAAATTCAATTACCATCAGGTGACCCGCTTGCTTGCCCGCCTCCTTTTTTGCATAGAAAAAAACATACATAATCTATTGCCAAGATTTATTCGGTAATTCTACTATATACAATTTCTAAATTGGCTCGTTGTACTAATATTGTTCCATGGTTTTTTTCGTACTAATTTTGTTCCATGGTTTTTTCCCTTAATTATCTGTTGAAAAAAAAAACAAGTGTGCTTTTATGTATTTTAGGAACTCCGTGGAAGCTTAGAAGGGCAAATCGCCGAACTAAGCGAGAAAGAGACCATCGTCAAACGATTGCAGAGAGAGGAAGAGAAGGAGCTAATGATATTGCATGAGCTCAAATTCATATCGAGTGAACGAGAGAAAGAACACGCGAGGCTCGTGTCAGAGAGGGACGCGACTATAATCAACATGGGTTTGCACAAGTATAAATTGAAGAAGAAAGTGTTGTCGGTGATAGAGGAGATTGAATTGGATCTTCAGATACTGGTGAAGTTGCAAAGAGCTATTTTGAAGGTGAGATAGAACTAAGTTTGCTGTTTTTTTTTTGTTTAGTTAAGACTGGAAAAATAGTCAAACAAATTCGTACGTTATTGCCCCGCGGGGTGACAAACGTCGGGGAGAGAGGAGAGTATTAATACATATGTACAGTGTCTCCCTTCCCCGCTACCGTCTTGATGAATCGTCCAGCCAACATGTCAGATAATCAATTAATCACCAATGTGTGATAAGTATCCAAAATACAGTAACATTTTGTGTTCTAGCTACTGTTGTCTAAAACTAAACTGTGCTAACGAACGATCTTGAAATCAAGTATAAATTCGGGTCAAATCTTGCAATGAAGATTTGAACTGCTTCCCGTAGACCGATTGAGCTGAAATTTGGTATGCCTACGTAACTTCGATGATAATACAATAATATGGCGTCATCGAGCTGGTCTGATGACGGAGTCGGAAGGTGGTGACAGGATCTCCGGTATACTTAGTAGACCCACCGTGTTTGGGTTTCTTAGGTTTGTTTTATTATCTTATTAAGCAGTAAATTAATTTGCAAAAAGGTACACTCGGCAACAAAGGCGTTGTTATTACAAATAGGTTTATTTTCATTAGGTTATGGGCCCATTTGATTGCTATGGTTTACCATAGGAATTTATATTTTGTGGTAGTCACAAGTCTAACCTATATAACCTAATACGTAATGAATGTTTAAGATAACCTGAAAACAACAGGGTTTCAGCAGAAAATAGCTTTTGGATAAAGTGAAATTCTGTGAAACGATACGTTATATGAAATGAGTGTCGGTGAAACAAGGGGACACCGATTGCTATATTGGTTGTTTTACAGGATATAGAGTCGACCAAGGAAAAAAGTAGTAGTTACAAGCGAATATTGGACGCGGCGATGGTCGAGTTGAACGAGGAGCGCGCGCGCGAACAGCAGCGGCGCCAGAGCATTGAGGCTATGTACGACGGCGAGGCGCGCCAGATCAACGAGAAGCAGGACAAGGTACCACAACACTTTAGCGGAGAGAGCATATAATTTACTTCTTTTTTATACAAGGCTGACAAGACTGAAAAAGTGGGGCGTTACATACGATTACAGTTTTGTCTGAACTGATATGCCGTTTTCAACACGTTTTTTGGGTTCTGCTGCAGTCAAAATAGGAACTTTTATAGTTTCGCCATGTCCGTCCGTCCGTCCGCAGCCTAGCTCAGAGACAACTGTTACATATTGGTCACGCCAACAAAGTGGTATTATTTTTTTGCTATACTTACCATCCCTACACGTGACGTGGGTATGATTTTTTTTCTCGTCTACTCCATTTATGTTTATAGTACTTAACGGCTACGGAACCCTACACTGAGCATGGTCCGACATGCTCTTGCCCGGTTTTTGTGGTACAAATTACACAGCGTTATAGCATTATGTCAAAGTTAAATAACCATTACCTTTCTATTCATTTGTACAACATAATATTTACAACTATTCTTCGATTTCAAGACAATACTTGAGTTTATTAGAAAACTCAATAATAGAAATGAAAATGCCACTGGATATTAGGTGCAGTCTTAAAGCATTTGCCGTAAAGACGTAAAAAACATACACTTCCACGTTTTAAATATAACAAATCCCCTTGCAAAAAAACTGGTATATACGATTATTTCGAGGAGTTGAAGTAGTATATAAATTATTATTACAAACAATGCTTTCTCCATTTTGTAGCATAAAGTCTCATTTCCCTGCAGTGCGTTTAAGTTATTTTCTTTGCAAGGGGTTGCATCGTGATAAGTAGGAGCATTATACTCAATTACTCAAGCAATTCTACGAGCAGTGTTGCTATCTTTTTGTCCATAGTTGTGGGCTAAAGAGCGCGAAGCCCGCGCGCGCCTCATGGACGAGGTCCTGTCCTCCCTGAGGAGGCAGGTCGAGGACAAGGTGGAGGCCAGCCGCCGCCTGCAGCGCGCCAACGTAGCCGAGCGGGAGGACATCCTCACGCAGATGGAAAGCTTCCACCAACAAGTGCGCAGCAAGGAGAGAGACACGCAGGTTCGTGCAATCAGCTGATATCACCTTTAGGGTAAGAGGGGCACCTCGTCATCGTCATCTTGGTTAATGAGGACAAGGGAGAGGCTAGGCACCGCGTCGCAGATAGAGAACTTCCACCAGTAAGTGAGCAAGACATAGGGCCTGATTCACAATCGACAAGTAAATTCATCTGTCAAGTAAAGATAGCCAGGGTGCTTTACTTGCCGATTGTGAAACAGGCAGTTAGTGATATAAAATATTATAATTGGCAAATTTAGGTTATATTATTCTTGGAAACTGTACGTTTCATGTTGTTTATGTAATAATAAAACAATCATCTTAGAACTGCTGTATAAATAAATATTTATTTCCATTATTGTGCATTTAGCCGTTTTTCGTCGGTGCCTTTCAAAGTGATAAATAATATCTGATATCTCTTTGCAGTTGACAAATGCCGCATACTCTAATATATCGTCGCTGCAGTCCCAACTGAACGGTCTCAGCGTGCAGAAGCAACAACTAGAGGCGGCAGCGGAAAAGGAGGCGGAGCTGAGAGAGGCCAGCGCTAACGAGCGGCAACTACGCCACGAAATCGCCAAGATCAACCGGGACAGGACCGAACAGGCCTGGGCTTAAGGTTTTTAAACGGGTACCTATGATTTATGAAAACACCTTTAAAATTACGTATCGATACGCAGTAGTTTTCATGTCATCGAAAGGCATTTCTCGCCGCTTAAGTTTGTTTTTGGTATAACCTTCGTAATTAATGTTTAGGATATCCTGAAAACATCATCGTTTCCGCAGAAACCGTTCGATGAAAGGAAACTCGATGAAGTGATATTCGATAAATTTATGGGTTCCCGTTTGAACTAAAGTTTATAAAACGGGTTCTAACCCCGGTTAGGTTGTTTACGTTTTATTAACTTTAGTATCGTGAATAATAACCGCGATAATTTAAAGAAGGGTCAGTTTAAGACTTGTTTTTCTTTACATGTCATGAATACTATATTGATACGAACATCTCAACGACGTTCAGAAATTTATATTATTAATGACCTTTTGTGTGCCTCGCTTACTCGCGAGTACCTATTGCAAGTTAAGATTGCGAAATTCTTTGGCAAGAATCACCCGAAACTCACTCGGATCGGGTATATACATATAGAAGTAATTTGCCATCGCTGTAAATGTACTACTAACTTCTTACCGTTAATTAAATCTGCCACCGAGCAGCAACGTCCACGCTTAAGCGGCTAGTGGTCCGACGTAGAAGGTAGTAACACTGTCAGTGAAATAACTAGCATAAGGGAGCGACTACACCGTCCGTCAAAATTGACGTCGTGTAATATTAGTATGACCCATCCTTTTGTTTAGTTTACATTTACATTTCTGGTTTAGTTCTTAGGGTTGGCAACGCATTTATAATCTCGCGCCTTTATTACTTAGAGCCTGGCTGTAGCCAGCCCTCTATTACATCACCCGGATAACGACAGGTGACAGGTGACATTTCACCTGGTTGTATGAATCTCAGTGATGTAAGTACCTTGAAGTTTGAATGTCTTAACTCTGCAAATTGTACCGAATTGTCACCTGTCACCTATTATTGCCAGGGCGGTAAAATAGGGGGCAGGTGGTCTTTGTATTGCACCATCCCGACGAAATGAGAACCTCTTCCTTTTTTTTGAAATTGGTTTTAAAGGAGGCTTGCACTCAACGTGTTACATTGAATTTGCGGTTCAATCCAGGACATAAGTAGATATGGTAGCGGATCGAGATCTCTTAAATATGTAGGTACACATTTTTTATTTCTTGACTATAGATATCAGGGATCGTTACCGGTATTCTGACTACCGGTTTCAAATGAGGTATAACCGGTTATAATTGCATTTCTCTATTTATATCGCTAAAGTTCTGGTTAGCGGTATAATTAATACCGGTATTCAAGTATATTATCGGTTTAGCCAATTGAGAACAATACCTCTTTTTGATACTTTACCCCTAAAAGCCATAACCAGTAATACGTACCTGTCAGAGTCAATATACTCGTTTATTTGTTTCTGTAAAGGTTTTCGGTGTTATTACAATAAACTCAGACACGCCTTAGACAAGTCTGAAATTACAATTAATTACAGTCTAATTGACATATTTCATATCAGGTGCAATGAATAGCGGTATTGAATACTGGTATTTAATACTGTAAATAGTGTAAACATAGCGATGAAAACAAAAACGGAATGACAATAATGAGATATTATTCGAATATATGGATATATATTTTTTAGCGGTAACGATTTTTCAATTTAAATACAGGTATGGATAAAACCGGTTTTACATTCCATGATAGAAACAGGTATATTTTTGAAGCTGGCCGCAATCATTTTTTTCCTTTACTATACAAATATGAAACAATGTGTCTATATTTTAGTGATGAATTGCTACATTCCTTAAGTTATGTGTGTGACAACCAAACATTTTATTTTTAAATGTGTATGAAGTGAATTTGTGTGATGATGTGTTCAATGTATTATGTAAGATGTATGTGCCTTTAATGTGCCTTTATTAAGTTGAACATTATATTAGGTATACATAAGCATTTTAATTTAAAGTAAGAGTAAACTTGTGCCTTTTTTTTAAATTAAGGGGACGGTTCTACTTGTATGACCTACTACTAATTATAACTTTTTTCAATTATATCCAATCATACAAAGTAATATAAAGGGAAGGGCCTTTGTGGACGGAAAATACGATAGTCGCAAAATTATTTTTTACAATATGATTTAATTTGCAATAATTTAATTACACATTAGCGCTATGGCGGAGTTGAATAGAAGGCGCCATTTTGAAAGGTAGTTTTGCGGTTTTGCTATAAAAATATCGTAGGCATGTTTCATACAGTCACCGAGAAATCGGTCTATTAATCTATTATGAATGAAGTAATTGATTAATTTTATAGAAAGTAAGAGGTTCCAAATATTAAATTTACATAGGCTAGCTTTTGCGGTCATACTATCGTCCTCACATATTATTAAGCGAAGAAACTCATTGAATTAACCAAACAAGTGTATTATAATGTAGCCAAATATTGTGAAACTATTCCCACTTAATTTATAGCTTTTATTTATCTTGTCCCGTTTGATAAGGGGTTAACCACGAGAATGATACTCATTATCCCTTTTTGACTGAAAGTGTGTGGAACGTAATGTATCTGTGATACAAATACACTCAATAAATTTAATTAAATTGTATTTAGGGGGTTTCAAATATTTTTGTAATTGGTATACAAGTAAGATTAATCTTGAGTGGAGTGAAATTGGGTTTTATGGAATTTCGTGTGATTAATAAAAGAATTTTAAAAATAAGCTACTTGTTTTATTTATTTTATTCAAAAACCGTAAACCCGTTTCGAAACTAATAGGAGTTAAACACTCAGACAGACAGAGAGACAGCAATAAAACGGTTGTTTATGTTTAGGCATAGTATAATTAGCAGATTTCCCTTAAATTTTGAAATGTTATTTTTGGAATCAGACAGACACTTAATAAGCCACAAACTTATTCAGTTCAGGGCATAAAGTCATAAACGCGCCATCTATTGCGGTAATAGAGCAATACCACGTCGGGCTATCTACCATGAGCGCCATCTATGACACACGTCAACAACTAGGTTAACGATATAGCCACTGAAATGCTGGCTCCACTGCTAAATCCTGGCTCTACCGCTAGATGTCGTTTGCTACCGGTGACTTAAGCGTTAGCTTTTATTTCTTTGACTGCCCCCGTTCCTGGCCAGGACCAGTATGCATGCAGGAAAAGCAGAGTGCTAAAACATGAAACTTTAAAAAACAATAGCATTTTTTTCATTTTGTACAGTTACTTAACACAGTCTAGCCAAACATGTTAAAGTTACTGCATGAAGAAAAACACTTGTTTAGTTAGTAATTACAATAATGGGACACGGGTTAAAGTAACTCACAAGTTCTATTTTGGGTAAGGGTGCAGAGAACAAGTAAAATATTAAGTATAATACTTATCAAATTTTATCGAAATCGGTTCAGCGGTTTAGCCGTGAAAGCGCGAAAGCGTAACAAACAAACAGACAAAGTTACCTTGAAATTCCTTGTTGTAAAAGATTGCGGCATGTCGGACAAAACAATGAATGCAACAACTCACTGGATCGAGAATTGTCGTCGGTGTTGTGTCAAAACATTACTGCATGATATACACATTTATAATATTAATAAGGAAGTATAAATGGATCATAATAATTCACCATTATTTTTACTTAGGAAATTACCTACTGTTTGACCCACATTTAAGAGTCAGATTGTTAATTATAGATACAACTTCTTTGACAAGTTATTGGTATCCTCGATGTTGACATTATTGTAAGTATTTGACGATTAAGGGGTTACAGAAGACATCAACGCTGGGTGCGTTGGTTATTTTGAACAATATTTACTAGTAGGTAATTGAAATGGGTGGCTATCTGGCATTCTGGCCCCTATCCCACAACACTTTACAAGTGTACAATTTGACAAATTTGTAAGGTTTTCCATAGAAAAAGTTGACAATATTGTCAACTTGTACACTTGTAAATTTTTGTGGGATAGGGGCCAGGTCGCATAACAACTATTGTCATAATTTCGATTGTCATAACACATAACACATAAAGTTGATGCTCATATTTTTTTCTTGGCATAAATTGTACTTTGGCATAATTGTTCCCTGTCATAATTATACGGAGTCATAATGTAGAATATCATACATTTATTTAGTCATAATATAGATAATTATAATTATTTTTAGTGATAATTCTAAATGTCATACATGTACCAAGCCATTATATTGATGATTATAATTATTTTTAATCATAATTGTATGGCATAAATTATGACAACGGACTTAAAATGGTGAGGGTTCTTCATAAAAAGAAACGAAAAATTACATTAAGTAAGTATTTTTAATAACTACTCACTCCTTACACAATATTACATCAACAAAAAGTCTGAAACAATACAAAGGGTGGGCGTCAAATGAACTTTTCTTTGAGATCAACCAAAGCCAAGAGCAGTGGTGTATAAAGTTCAAGTTTTCACGTAGGCAGTAGGGAACAGGGACTTAGTGGCAAAACCGACTCGGATTGCAGATAGGTTAGGGTTATTTTTTTTTATAAAAGAGCTTGAAAACTTTTTTATTGACCGGCTTTTGCTATACTATGATCTAGAACTGTAGCCCAACATAAAAGAGAAATTTGTAACTTACTTGCTTCTGGAGAGCACTTTTGTAGTAAGTCATGAAAGTACAGTGGTATTTCGTTCGCTGGTAAAAATGCCAATGCATATAAGCACTTTATGCGTTTTGCAGTTTATGCGTTTAAACAGTATAGTTTTTTTTATGAGCATGAACATTATAAAGTATGGTTAAATAATTTTATGCGCATCAAATGTATGCTCGTTACACAATATGTTCTTAAACATTATGATTAAAAACTTTATGCGCATAAATGTATGACTATTTACAGTTATGCGTAATGATGAGTATGACGAATCCACGTATGCCAATCAACAATATGACTTCAAACTTTATGCCACCCGACCCCTACCCAATTGAAATAAAAAATGAATAGAATTCGTTTTGAAAAAATATGATGTATGGTTTGAAAAATATATAAAATGAAAGAATCACAAACTAGGGTTAATTTCCTCGCAGAGTTCCCATATGAAAAACTAGCCACTTAAAAAGTGTAAATTGTACAAGCTACCAATTTTATACTGACGCCGTTAGTAAAGATACTCCGTATAATATTTCTGGAACTAGGCTATATCTAATTTAATTACAGAAATATCAGCATATTTTGTGGTTTACAATATTGCAACGCGGCCAGTTACCTGGTCCTCTATCCTACTGCGTTATAACGATATCGCGTTTGACGTGTTTTCTATTTTATGTCACAATCCCAGCCCTGGTGGCCAGTTATTGACGATTAACCCTATCACCAGAGTTAACGTCATTTCAACAAGCTTCTATTACGTAATGTGTATCAGTATCAGGTACGGGGGATCGTTTTATAGATTATGGAAGAACGATGACAGTCATACTTAAATGGCCCTGCCTGCCAATCTGGATCCAAGATCCGCTGTCATATTGAGCAGAAAATGATACGCACAGTATGTTTTTGTTAGACGTGCTTCCCACTATAGGTACAACGAAAGTATCGTCAAGTGTTGTGTGTGTGTCTCGGTACCTATTAACAACACGTTAGCCGGGTAGTGGCCACTGGGTTGGCTACTATTTTTTTTTGTAGTTTATAGGCATGAATGGTGTGCTCAGATTTGTGTGCACAAACCAGCAACTATATAAGTAGACTATTTTATAAATGCGCAGGGCCTTCGACACACCATTCAGGATAAACGATAGCAGTGTTTGCACTATAATGCTTCGGAGGGGATAAAGTAGAGGGGACATTATGTTCTTACATATTAGGTATTTGATTGTAAATCTTGGCTGTTTTATTATCTTAATATTTATTTCTTGTAAGCCTTAGAGCGCAGTGGGCCTAGGACTATTTTGTCTGATGATATTTGGCTAAGGCTCACGCCCATGTAACAAATACCTAGACAAACAACATTAAACGTTCAAAGATCCTGTTAGAAACTTTAGAACCTTTGTTCACCTTCTTGATATTATTAAATAGTACTCCTATACATCAATCTTCACTTTAAAAAATCGTAACACTCGGGATGGACGGTTCATACACTCCTGAGTCTTAGCCATTTGTCTGTTTGTATATCCGCTAAGTTCTCCTAAATCACGCAACGGACCTGCCCACCCATTCACCGATTAAAGCCCTTGAAAGACTAACCTCTCATTAGAATGCCCCACTAAAAGAATAACCTCTTGGAACGAAATATATGACTTAGTTATTTGTTAAACTAACCATTCACTATAAGGGAAAGCTTAATAGCTAAAGCACAGATAACCCTAATTAATAGCGCTTTAAAAAGCATATCGAACGGCTTTTCTAAGTAAAACCCTTATAAAACCCATTCGAAACCCCTTGAATGGGATAGCGGGTTTTAAAAGCAAATCGAACGGCTTTTAAGCGATACGGCTTTTCTAAGTAAAACCCTTATAAAACCCATTCGAAACCCCTTGATTTGGATAGCGGGCCGGTCCCTGCATAATCAGTTAGATGATTTTTCACCGAGGGTTTTTATGTATCCTTAATAAGTTCTCGTTTGTGTACGGATATTACAGAAAACTCATATAAACCGAAGCGACGCGTCGGCGAGTCCCTAGTTAATAAATAAGTCCATTGAGAGATTATATTAGGTACATCTTGTTCCTCAGGTTTCGCAGCAAATTTGTAATCTTACGTATACTCCCTGTATTTGTAAACGTACCCATGGCAAATGCAATTTAAAAATGTTTTGTGTTTTCAAATAAACAAAAAAAGGCATTTGAGTTAATTAAAATAATTTTTAAGTATTAAAAATTAAATTATCGAGATGTCGCCCGTTGCGGTTGCGGCACTCTTCCAGCCTTGTTTGTAACTTTTGAAAAATCTATGTTAAAATTTGCGGAGATCTCGTTTGATTTTCTTGACGAATGTTTTCCGTTAACCCAAATGTGGTTGACGGATTCGAGTACACTTTATTCTTCGAGTAAACCCATAAAAAAAATCTGCTCGAATTAAGTCAGGGCTCCTCGGAGGCCAAGCAATATCACCTCGCAAGTCGAAAACGCCGGCGAACAGTCACACAAGATTGATTGTTTTCAAAAAATGCTTGGATGCAAAACTCTCGATATTTTTTTTTCACGAAAGAGATCGACACGAAAAGAGAATTTATTACTGGCCCACCTTGTATACAGCGTGTCCCAGGAAGTAGTGTCAAGCGGAAGTCCAGAGGTAGTGCACCTCAAGGGGCATCTGAATCACCCCCATGTATGTTCCGCGATTTTTCGTAGTTTTGGAGATATTGATCATTTTAATCGGAATTATTGTAATTTTTCCTTATGTCCATGTTTCGAAAAACCCCTAAGTTCATGTATTAATTCAATTTTTTTTTCGTTGTTTCTTGCATGGTTAGAATCACTATGAACTAAGGAAGTTTTTAAAGCTACATACCCAGTTTTTTTTCATGACAACTTTTTGAGTAAACGCACAAAGTTTGTTTTTCCATACTACGTGAAAAACAAACACGGGGATTTCTTAGTATGGAAAAAGTAACTTAGGGAGTTTACTGGTATCGAAAAATCTCTGAACATACATGGGGGTGATTCAGATGCCCCTTGAGGTGCACTACCTCTGGACTTCCACTTGACACTACTTCCTGGGACACCCTGTATAAGAGCCTAAGAGCATATTCGCCAGGTGTCCTGCGTGTTCGTTTGTCTTCTTAACCCTTTACCTCCTCCGGGAGTCTGAGCGGCGACGTCACTCTTATATAAGGGGCGTTTTTTGACGGTGTCGGCGATATCACTTTATTTCACTTCACTGTATTTTGAAAACTATTGTTGCTAGGAATTTGAAATTGCGCACACACGTTGATTGTTATGTGTATTTTTAATGAATATATCTTTTTTACACTGTTCACTACTAAATAATAATAATGACCATTCTACACATAACTTTCCACAATAAGATATTTATTAAATTTCATATCAGGACCTCTGATTATTACGTTACTTTATTTACGGTATATTTGACATAATAAAGCAACAAAATAAGTAATAGTAGGTAATAAAACTCTAAAACACTTGGAATCACCAAGGTATTACATTGAAAACAATTATTTAGTCGGGACGAAAAAACTAGTCAGCCGCTTATAAAAATTAGTGGTGGGCGACTGTCGATACATTGGTCGCCGGTCGATATATTTTTATTCGGTAGTAAAAAATGCCGTAGATTACTAACAACGGCCTATTCAACTGACAAAATTACTTTGCTTTTATAGATTAAATGAAATGTTACTTATTGTAAGCAAAACAGAAAAAAATCATTAAATTAAAATAATAACGCACGATAATAAATTATTAATTTCATTTTCTCGGGCTTTATTTTAAACAAGAAAAGGGTTAAATCGCAAAAAACAGGTGAGTAACTGACGGGTTCACAGCAAAGAGATATCGATGAACTGATGAACAACACTTACCGTCGCCATATTGCGTAAAATTATCTGGGCTGGGATTCTACAAGGTAATAACGATATCGTTTTAACGCACCTGAATAGAGGCCCTGAAGGTGTTTGACACGTTTAAGAATCGTTTATGTCACAGTCGCCATTATTGTAAATGACATAAGAGTTATGAAAACGTTGACAATACGGAAACAGGTCAAAAACGATATCGTTATAACGCACTTGAATAGAGGCCCTGTACTCATGCAGGGCCGCTATTCTACTGCGTTGTAACGATATCGCGTTTGACGTGTTTTAGAATCGTTTATGACTCGGTCGCCATTATTGTAAATGACATGAGAGTTATCAAAACGTTGACAATACGGAAACGCGTCAAAAGCGATATCGTTTTTACCGTGTAGAATATCGGCCCAGTACTGGTGTCAAGTCAACAATAGTTGCCACAAAAATACCGTTTTTAATTTTTTTTTTTTTCTTTACACTGACATCTATGCCATTTTTTTAACTTATTCCCAAGCAAGCTACCTCATGCAGCTACAATTTTTGACCCTTGGTATTATTACAAAGATAGAGGGTCTACATTCGTTTAAAAAATACGAAAGTTACCTACTCCTCGATCAACTATAGTTGCCACCCGTATTGAGGAATGCCTCGCTACTGTCAACTATTGTTGACACCCGGAGGTAAAGGGTTAATCATTCTTATATTAATTGATGTTATCTAACTACCTACACCCATCCTTTAAGGATCAAAAATGTTTTGCTATATGGTGATGCATGGGTCATGCACAGATTAAGGTTACCGTCTTTCCTGTGGATACACCGAAAGTTAACGTTTTTAACGCCTAATTTTCTGGCTAAGCCCATACCCGCAATAACGCCGTCAGGACTGCCTTAGACCTATCATATATAAACATAACTTATATGCACACAAGCTTTTCACTATTGACCACAGGAGAGACAACGTTTTTGGGTGAATCAACTTTTAAGGTACTCCCCAATTTTCGACATGTCTCACTATGTCACCTTAATTTGGTAGAATGCATTTTTTTTTTGATGTGGTCAATATATTGAATAAATCAGACAATTAAACTTACTTTCTAGCTGACAATTTTAAAAATTCTTCTATGATTTACACAAATATATCAGGTAACGCAGGGGACGCCGTTGTCCCCGGGTTTTGTATGAAAAACGTGCATTTTCCACTGCGTTACCATGTTTTTACAAAATTATAGAATTGGTTTATGATTATGAATAGTGAAATCCGAAAATCTGATTATCTAATTTTAACATGTGTAAACCATTATCAATCTCACATATTTTAGTAAGTTTTTATTAGCGTGTAGAAAAGGAGGACTTTAAAAGTTGATTCACCCTTTTAAGAGTGTGTAGGACCCGCATATCGAAATAATTTAGGGACGTTTTTAATGTGTGCATGTAGTTCTTTGACACAAGTCCGTTCCCAATATTCAACCGAAGGATAGGTAATAAGTGATTCACATTAAAATTTGACTCATTTTCTATCTACTAGGTACATCTCAATACCTAATCCATCCGTCCGTGATTTGAATATTCGGGGCGGGAATTACTGTTGAAAACGGTAGGTACCTTTTTTAATGGAGTTTCGAGAGGATAACTTTTGTTTAAACTTTGAATTATGTTAAACCTGCTCGATTTTTTCTAGCATTTTGTAATTTTGCGTGATCAAACGACTTTATGATTGATGTGTTGACAGTTTTCCGTGTGGTTGCCGGGTTAGAATAGTAGGTACCACTCCGTGTCTTCCCGTGGATGTCCTAATAGGCGACCAAGGGAATAAAGGCTTGTAGTACTGTTAGACGATGGGCTTGCAACCTGTCATTAATACACTGGTAAACATCTTAGCCTGATTGTGCAAAATGTGGTTACAGAATTATCAACAAGTTTTTTAGAGTTGTTGGTAATTCTGTAGCTCTGCCTACCCCACTCTGGGAATAAAGGCGTGACTTTATGTATGTATGTATGTGCTGACGGTTTTACCTAAATCACAATTGTCAACAAATTGCGTAATCGAATTACCACACCTACCCACTACCTAAGTGGGTAGGTGTGGTAATTATCGATTAGAACCAACCAACACTTTAGTAATATTATTCAATGCACATGATTTGCCTTGAAATGCACCCACTGGATCATGGGAGTTACAAGTTTAGCGACTTGTAAGAGTAAATTATATGTAAAAGCTGTTCGGATTTCTCCGCCAATTGGCAATCGATTTTAATGTTAGTTTTTTCATGAGGAGGGTAATTAATTGTTTGGTGTCAGTTAATTGTTTTAAAACATTTAATTATTATGGTTTCGTCGACGACTGATTGCAAAATCAGCAATGTGAGCGCTAACGATCGTTTAATTTTATAGTGGGGTTAGACAAGTTGCATTCGACAATCGTTAGCGATTATGTTTCGATTGAAAAATCTATGGAATTGACGTTAGTACCACGTGACTATCTCGGTGGCTTGCGTCAATTCCATACATTTTTCAATTGAAACATAAGCGCTAACGATTATCGAACGCAACTTGTCTAGCCCTACTGGATAGGTAGGTACCTATCTCGGCACCTAATGTAAGTAGTTAGGTATAAATTGTCATGAGATGTCGTGTCTTTGCTTTTATCCATAATTTCCATTTTATTGGAGAAATTTCAGAAAATATAACCTGTGTCCACGTCCACGTTACAAATTTGTCGATTTAAAAGTGATCCAATATTCGAATACCTATCTCATACCTACCTCTCACATAGACAAATCCCTATCTAGGCTAGTAAGTATTATTTTTCCCTATTTAGGATTCTGCTGTGTTGGTTGATACCTGGATGAAGACCAAAAAGTTAAACTTAGTTAACCATACAAACAACGAAAGCTAATATCGTTCTGTTCCGCGGGGAGTCATAGAAAATTTAATTGCATGAGTTAGCATGCCCAAAGTTTTGAACCTTAACCACAGTTGTATTTTTTTTACCCCTCACCGCCATGAATGAACCATGAATTTAATTTTCCTTTTAAACTTTCGTACCTACCTACAGTTGGATTGAATTAATTGTCATTGGTACTGGGTGAGTTTTACTAACAGTTGTGTAAGACAGCAATTCCTGAAAGCTTTACCCGATGGATAACGATTTTAGGGCGATCGGCGCGTCTAGAACACCACAGCTGGAGATTTCTGCGCAAAAGAAAAATCTTGTTGCGCACTAAGTATAGGGGTACGTTCGCCTTTGTACATAGGTAGGTACTCATACAGTATTATCACCCTTTTTTTGGGAAATAGTGTAGGTAGGTTACTTATTTAGATAGGTTACCTGCGTACGTACCTAGTTGGGTGATTACTAACGAAAAATATTTTTTGAAATGTGTTTGATTCCATTCTGCCTAAGGTAAGTACGTTGTCATTCAAGACATATTTTCTCCTGTTGATGAGTTTCATCTAGATCTTAAAATGCCCTTTACAGCGGGAAACCTATTGAATATCTATTAACACGCGGCAATTGGAAAGTCTAGCTTGTGTACCAACAGTCAGTAGGTACATATCTAACTCAGCCTAGATAAATTTGTTATTAGGCTAGGCCAGGTGAGGGCGGAAGGGAAAATAAAGAAATCCGGCTCGGGTCATAGGCGGGCGGCTGTCTAATCACACGCCCCCGTCACAACCTTTCACAACACCAAATAAAAGAAGCTAGAGCAACCGAAAATCCAGGCTCTATAATTATGTAGCTCCCAACCGATGTACCGAAGCCAATTTAAATTTACTGCGAACCCCGCACGTGTACCACGAAATGAAATCCTACTACCGCACAGAAACACGCACGAAACAAAACCTAGAAAACGCAAGCGCCACCCCTTCGATGCGAATGGCTGGTCGCTCGAACCACGCCTGCTTCCGAACGCTACCCTATCCGTCTCCTTCCTTCCCAGGTTTCGATTGATCTCCCATCCTGTTCTCTCGCGCGATGTCGTTCGAAAGCTCTGGTTTTTTGGTCAGTACGCGTTTAGACTTAGCGCAGGGTTGCCGCGCTGCTCGCGGTGTGTCAGTGAGTGCCGTGTAGAGCCGAAGTGGCGGGATTCCTAGCCGCGGGACGGGGGGCCCATGCCCCCTTCCACCAGCACCACATTGGTAAAAGTTAGTGTCCTGTGCCTATGTCAAATTAAAAAAAAGGTTTTATGTGCTGTGTTGTGCAAGACGTGGAGGTTAAGTTTTGTTTACTTATGATATGGCGTTTTTTCCTCGTTTATGTCATGTGTTGATGTTAAATGGAGTTTCTAGATTAAATTTAAGAAATAAAGTTAAATGAAATATACTTGTTTTTAGGGTATTATTAAAGTGTTACTTCAATCTGTCAGTAGATACCTACTTAAGTTATAAACTAGTATAGTTGGGTTACCTTGATAAGTGCGTTTATATGTATGTATAGGAATGAATGACTCGAGCCACTCAAGCGCGCTAGTAAACAAAGATAACACACCAAAAAAAAATGCGCGAAAATTTGTTTCTCCTCCGCACTACCCAACAAGGTATTTAATGCGACTTAATAAACTAACCCACGTCTAAAATAAAAGAATATGATAAAACAAATCATTATTCAACACGAGAATGCCATTGTTTATTGTAACGAGTTAGGCCTAGGTTTGCGCGCTAGGGCTCGCTTACCGACAAATTTAGCAGAAACTTCCAACCGATAAATGCCCACCTAAATACAATATATTAAATGTTATTTATTTATTAGTATGTTAGGGTCGCGGTCTATTTTAAAATTAATTAACGGTTGTCAGTAATAAGAAAGAAACCACGTTGGAATCGGATGAATAGTCAATAGAACATGCGCCGAGACAAACCGCGAGGTACCTACCTATTTAGCAACACTTTAACCAATTTATTGTCATGTCGGTTTCTACAATAGTTACTTTTACGGGTCATATCGTGTGTAATTTGATATAATTGAAGTCATTCTATGCCATTGAAACTTGAAAAATACTTGCAACGTCTAAACCTTAATTTAAACTAACTAAATAATGTGCGGGGGGCAACGGTAGGTAGGTAGGTTGTTTATAATCTATCAAAGTAGTAGTAGGTATTAATGCAATGCAAAAATTGTATAATGATCACGCAAATAGGTACCTACCTATGTAAACTTATTATTTCAATTAAGTGGATTTTTTAAGCATGTTTTAAATCTGAGGGTAGGTAGGGGAGAGCGGGGCTGAAAGTGCCGATTTTCATAAAACACAAAAATGAGCTATGAAATAGTGTATATGTTGTGTGGCTTACACACACATTTAAAGAATGGTTATAGGAGTTCCTGAATAGTGATATTGTTTTGTGCATCGTTAAACAGTTTTCAAATAAAATCATTTTTTATGAGATCGATCGGAACGGAACAACTAACCCCACTATGGGGCTGGTTGTTCCATCCTTTTGAAATACAAACTTATCCTTAAACAAATAAATCTTAGTTCTCACACGCTAAAGGAGTATTTTGTAGTTCGTCTAAATATGTGTTAATTTTGTGTGCACTATCAACTCAGTTAACAAAAAATCAAAGACAAAAAGGTATTATTTTGTGGGGTTCGTTGTTCCGTTGATTTAGTTTTTTTTCCATAACTACTATTATACCATAATGGAAGCAACTTAAACGGCTCCTGCAACGGCATAATTTCATAATGTTTCGCGTCAAACATCATACAGATTGCTCCGTTTTTTACTTACATTTCTATTATCATCGGAACAACTTACCCCCGGCACTTTCAGCCCCGCTCTCCCCTACAATGTTACAGGAATGACGACGAAAACCAAAATGTTAATTTTATACGGTTTTTATTGATAACGTTTTTTCCATGTTCATATTGAACCACCTCTTTTTATATTTTCCAAACGCTTGTTTGTTATTATAACGTAGGTATGTATCATAAATTCGTTTAAATGTAGGAGCATGAATTTGTCCTTTAGTTATTTCTCTATCCAAGGTTGTCTGGAAGAGATCGCTATTTAGCAGTAATACCGTCTGTTGTATACGTATGACTTAAATGAACTGTTCCGTGTTCTGTTTTTTTTTGGTGTTCAATTAAGAGTATTTGTATTGTATTGAGCTTATTATGCAAACACAAAATAATACCTACAGGTATATTTAAAAAAAATAATGAGAGAGAGACTATTATGAAAACAAACCAACAGTTAGTCTATATCTTAGAACGAATTCCTGGAAAAGGTACTCATACCTACCCGTGCCGTGCCGTTGTGCCGCGTGGTTGCCGGGTTAGAATAGTGCCACTCCATGTCATCCCATGAATGTCGTAAGAGGTGACTATGCGAATAAAGGCTTGTAGTACTGTTAGGCGCCTTGATAATTCTATCAGTGTCTGTGTACTATACTGGTACACAGACACTGATAGAATTATCAAGGAGTCTTTTTAGAGTTATTAGTATTTCTGTAGCTCTGCCTACCCCACTCTTGGAATGAGGCGTGATGTTATGTACATACATAAGTGTACACCTGGGTCATACACAGATTTAGGTTACCCTCTTTCCTGTGGACACACCGAACGTTAACGTTTTTAAGGCCTAATTTTTTGGCTAAGCCCATTCCCGCAAAAATGCCGTCAGGGCTGCTTTAGACTTATCATATAAAAACATAACTTATATGCACACAAGCTCTTAACTATTGACCACAGGAGAGACCACTTTTGTTTTTAAGAGTGCGTATGATCCACCTACATTACCAAATTAGAAAAATGTAACCTTCATTTTATTTCTTATACTAAGCTGTCAAACAACGATTTCAATTTAACCAAATATTTGACAACGAACGACCAGGGGTAACAGAAAGATATAGTGACGTCAAAATGTACATTTGTGTACACTATTTGTCCGGTTTTCTTTTGGCACACTTGTTGCTTACAGTTTGAAGTGTGTCTATAATCCGACTATGAAAAAATGACTGGTCGGTGGTGATAGAGACAAAACATGGAAATCTTTTCTTTTTCCTCTTACAGGAATCGCAATAAGGCTATCTTTCTCTGTTAAAGCGTGTCAGGCCATTGAGGAAGATAGATTTCTTTTCAAAAAAAATCTTGTCTAAATCGGGTCATCCGTTTACGAGCTACGATGTTACAGACAGACACAGATTCACAGACACTAGATAGCCCTTTACTATAGGTGTCTATCATTTTTTCGAAACAATTTTCATCGAATGTATCATTTCATCGAACCCTATTTTCTGCTGAAACCATAATGTTTTCAGGGTATCTTACCTAACTTAAACTACGTAATTAATGTTTAAGATACCCTGAAAACATGGTTTCAGCAGAAAATAGCGTGCGATGAAATGAAATTCGATGAAATGATACATTCAGTGAAGTGAAATTCGATAAAGTGATGAGACTGATGAGTTACCCTTTACTATGCGTCGGGGTTTTATACAATGCGATATGAAGATCAGTTAGTTAGAATAGCACTCAGATATCAATCGCGACAAAGTCCCTATTGCAGGTCCTTAGGCAATGCACAGTCGTCGGCCGAAACAGTATTCTATCAATTTAAATTCAACTTACTAGGAACTCAATAAAAAAAATTGTTATATTGATAAATAAAATAAAAGGTATAAGTTAAATTGAAATTCAACCTTACGGTGTTAGACCTGTTTCCTGGCCGACTGTACTAACTTATACAACATCTAGATAATAATATACTTCTATTTATTGTATATGTACAAAAGAAACTTACTCCTAAGTACAACCCTGTTAGGTTATTGCAATGTATAATTTGAACATTATAACGTCAACAATATGTATATGGTGGAAAGTATGAAACGTCAAGCGGAGGTTATATTCTATGTAGATACTCGTATTAAAAAAATGACTGTTTTAATTAGGAACTGAATAAGACGAAAGTAATTAAAAAACCTGTTTCTACGGCAAAGATCAAATGGGTCATTGATAAGGATACTTTTTGTAAATAAAATACGTAATAGTTTAAAATAATGGAAAAAAATGCACTCATTTAAGTTCTGAGTTGGTTGATGAATTTTATTTAAAAAATGTCGTTTAACTATTTTTGAGGTTAAGGTAACCTTAAAGTATTAACATCAATAATTTGCGTCTAGTTGTACCATTAGGTCAAAGAGTAAAAACAGTCGATTTAAATTGTAGATCAAAAGTACTATGATTATAGTGATGACGGTATGTTTTTCTATTCAATAATTATTAAAAATAATACAATCAGATACCTAAACCATCAAAACAATTTTTTATTACAATCTCTTTCAGTTTAGTAATTATTTTAGTGTAGGTACTAATTAATTAATTAGTTTTGGTGAGTATGTTTTAATTTTTGTATTTTTTGCTCGTAGAAGCGTAGCACTTCGTAGCAGCCCCGTAGCTTTAGCCCAGGGACGGATTAGAGCTGAATTTTGATCAAAACAACAATTAGTTTTGAAAAAATTGGGCTCGGAATAGAAGATAAGTACTTTTACTTGTTCTTTGTTATTTTTCTATTCATATGTCGTAAATTATGAGTAACTCAGACTCGCACACAGCGCTAGGATAATTTGATACTGAAACATCGACATTACCTTATAACCTTTCAATTTCAAACATCCTGGCGTCACTTTTTAGGGATCCGTACCCAAAGAGTGCTAACGAGACCCCTATTACTAAGCCTCCGCTGTCTGTCTGTCTGTCGGTAAGCGGATATCTCGTGAACCTGAATAGCTTGACACTTGAAATGTTCATAGCATTAAACATTAAACATGGCCCCATACAAGAATGATACGGAATCCTTTACGTGTAAATCCAACTCGTACTTGGCTGGTTTTTGTATCAAACTACTATTTCTTTTCTCTACATCGAATTATAATGGTTCCAGCCTCGCAGTCCCAAGGCTATGAGGTCGCCTGACATCTCGAAATATGTTAATAAATATATGAAACCATTAATAAAAAAAAAGTCTGTTTTTATACGATGAAATGACAGGCCAATAATGGTCGGTAGGCCGTAAGTCTTTGTTGCCATAAATGTTGAAGATTATTCGATAGGTTGCAGATAGATAGTGCTGGATAATTTGCCATTTTAGTCTCGCTATTGTGTATAAAAAGATTGTGATGTGTAGACTTGATTCCATACGAGCCTGACGAGACGTTAAATACACCAAAAAAGATATTAGTTAAAAATAAACTTGCTTTTGGAACTATCAGCTTTTTTAGATGTAACTTATATTTTCAAACCCATAAAACAATGTCTCTATGCAACTCATTTAACAAGTTGTGTTCCCACATAGGTATCGGAATACAAAATGCGAACGCTGCTGTTTGGCAGAAGGTTAACCCAGACAAAAAAATAATAATTCTAGTCTCTTTATAATGAATTCAAAAAGAAAAGTATCACGACTATGTAAACATGATTGGTTCTTGAGATACAGGCGTTTTAAGTGTTTATTCCTACAAAAAATCATCAACAGAAGCGTTCCCACTGAGAGCATACGCGTGTAGGTAATATTCGAGTGGTTTGGACGTTGAGCCGAGCGTTACCGTGGTCCACACCACTCTAATATTCGACGCCGAATGCTCATTCATTACACGCGAATGCTCTGTGAAGACGCTCCGACAGCACCAAATAACTTGAAACAGAAGATTAGTTGATTCTTGTGGTTTTTCGAGATAGTTTTTAGGGTACCCAAAGGGTAAAAATGGGACCATATGACTAAGACTCCGCTGTCTGTCTATCTGTCACTAGGCTGTAGGTATCTCATGAACCGTGATAGCAAGACAGTTGAAATTTTCCCAGATGATGTATTTTTGTTGCCGCTATAACAACAAATACTAAAAACGGAATAAAATGCATATTTAAGGGGGGCTTCTATACAACAAACGTGATATTTTTACCTTTTATTGTTCTATATTAATAACGGGCGGTTATTAACGGCAACAGGTTGACTCTTGAAATATTCACAAAATACAAAACTCAAACTCACTACAAAAATAAATACTTAAAATAAAATAAGTTAAGGGGGCTCCCATTCAAGAAACGTAATTTATTTGACCTTTTTTTCGATCTTAATACCGACACCATGGTTACAGACAGGTACCAGGACAGGTGAAACTAAAAAATATGTTATAATATCTAGTGTCTAATGTTATAAAGATAATGGTACGGAACCATTCGTGCGCGAGTCCGACTCGCACTTGGTCGGTTTTTTTGTGTTTATAGTACTTAACAGCTTCGGAACCCACACTGAGGCTTTCGGGCAACGCTTCGGACCATGCCAACATCTTGCTTGGTTTTTTGAGAATGTCGTAGGTATTCTGCTTACCAAAAGGGCCCGGCCATCGATTTGTTAAGTTTTAAGTTGATTACGTCGTTATTGCCTTCCATTGTCGACGTACTTCTGTTGTTTTAATCCATTCGGGACGCGTGCCAACTAACGGCCATTTAGTTTTCAAGTTTTAAATCGCTTCTATTGTTTGATCGGACACTTTTTGTTTAATTATGTTTTACCTGTAAAGGTGGCGAAGTTTTTAAGATACCTGTCTCAGATTTAGATTTATATTCTATACATAACGACAAAGAAGTTAAACCACATCAGGGGCTCTGGACAAGACGCATCAAGCTAGCGTTACGTAAACGGTTTTTGAAAACTGTCAAAATTCAGGCAGCTTACGTCAATCCTATAAATTTTCAATAACGTGATGTTCGCACGCACCTTGTCTTGTAACTTTACCTTGATACATTTTATTTATTTGATGCTAGAGGACGCCCGCGATTTTGTACGCATAGAATAAGTTTCCAGCTACTTCCCATATATATTTTAAACCCTTAGGGGATGAATTTCCAATAATTCCTTACTAGTGCAACCCTAGGATATCCTTGGAATATTCCCTCTAAATATCAAGTCACAACAGTCAGTCAGTTTCGTCTTTTATAACTATAATAATTAATGGGCGGACGACGGATGCAAATTATGTCAGAATCAAGTCAAACGATGAACCTAATGTGGATATGACTTCAAGGCTGTTGCTTCTTTTATGTCAACCGCTTATTATTGTACCTTGGTGTCCTAGAAACGTTATATTATTAGTGAACTTTGTTGTTGTAGCGTGTGACGACACGTATTACTAGTTTCTTTTTGGAAAAAGTTTAACGACAAATGACACCTGTTTATATTATGGACCAATAGTTAGTTTCAAATATGG
Organism: Acleris holmiana; assembly: GCA_949316455.1. Classification (NCBI taxonomy): domain Eukaryota; kingdom Metazoa; phylum Arthropoda; class Insecta; order Lepidoptera; family Tortricidae; genus Acleris; species Acleris holmiana. Next base: position 7,900,521 of record OX438783.1, read on the forward strand.
ACTAGTAGTCCATATTATGAACATGCTTGTAATATGGACTCGAGCCTTATTTCAATTTTTAACTTTATTATTTTAAAGGACTCCTAAAATAATATTTATTTCACATATAAGGCTGATTAGTGATTACAAGTTTCCTTTTTTAAAATAGGAAAAAAATGTGATAATTGTCATACCTTAATTATGATAGTCCATATTACGCACCCCTAGGCCGTATTATAAACATGGTGGTCCATATAATGTTACCTATTTTGAAAGGGTTAATTTTGAGTTTATTTAGAATTACGAAGTTTTTGTTAAACGTTTGTTACTTTATGACATTTTTATTATATTTAGAAGATTGCCAGATAATTTCCCGACTGATTGGTTTTTAAAGCATTTCTTTAACTTGAAAATCCTGTGTTTTATTTCATAAAATGTAAATGGTGGTGGCTTTTCCTCTAATAAAGGGGTTTGGCTAAAACTGTTGTCATTTGTAAAAGTCAAATATTTTTTTTATGTGAGCGCCAATCGTAAAAGTGGCCTATTATGATGGATTTATCCAAAATAAACGTATTTTCGTATACATTGTCATTATTTTAAGTGCATCAGAGCCGAGGTAATTAAAATATTGATATCTTACTGGTGTACTTTTAGTACCAAAAAATGAAAACTTAAATAATGAATATCCACGCCTTAAATTATATGTAGCTATCTATGTGTAATTAGAGGTCCCTTTAAAATAACTATGTAAAAATCATCAGTGGCCGCTGATAAAAAAGACAATATTCTTCATACAAATTTACACAATGCCCTTTAATAAAAGTCGTATCCATCTTATGCTTTTGTCACCATATTGCATCCATCGTCCGCCGTTTAATAATCATATATGTACCTAAGTACGTAGCACTATAATATTAAATTTGATGTAGGTACAAAAGGTGAACTTAATAATTCACGTAACAATCGTTATCGTATCGTATATGTAACGATACTCATCAATTTTACTATTATTATTATTAAGCATTAAAACATCTGTTGTAAACTGCAGTCAGTCCTAGTTATTTCGTACGTATGTATGTCATTATAACGATTGTAGTTTTATTAGTTTGACCTTTCAAGCCCATCATTATCACAGATCTTGAGGGATTGACTTTTATGGTCTGGAGTTACCGGAAAATAATCATAAGAAAGACATGTCCAATTAATATATATATTATATATACATATATTTATTTAGTAAATTGGCCACAAGAGGGCTCTTTGACACGTCGAGTTTTTGTTCCGTCAATATTTACATTTTAACAATCGTATTTTTTTTAACAAAAAATATTTATAATAGAACAGTGAAAGAACAACAACAACAACGAGTACAAGTTACAGTGAAAACCATATATCTGATTATGATTTCGTTACTATATTGTGTTAGATTTGTTTTACAATGTTAACTGCAGACTTGCAGCCTGTGTAAAAGCACCTGCTTGCGGTGAACGATAACACACATCTCATTAGCCCGCCCGGATCCTTGGCCTGTTCGTAAATCGGTTTAGCGGTTAACGCGTAATTGGAAGACAAACAGACAATTTACAAAAAGTTTTGCCATGCATGGAGGCGACAACATAGTTTTTTGATGAGGTGTTCAGTTGCGTGAAATAGCTAGGGGTACGTTAAATGAATACCGCAGAGGTTAGCATTGGTTTTGTCAGCTGTGACAGCGTTTTTAACTTACGACTAAAATTTGGGGCGTTGTGACTTCTTTGTCTGGCTGTCCGTTTGTTTATATGTAGCATTGCATCGAACGAACGAATAAACAGATTTTAATGGTATTTTTTCTATGATAAGTTGGGTTTTTTACAAGTTATGTACCTATAAACTCTGAGCACAATCAACTAAAATATGACGCAGCAACTAAGTTTAGAATCAGTGAAAATAGTAATTATACTCGTATTAGGGTCTTTAAACTTCTCCAATGTCTAAGTAATATTACATTCAAAACCCGGTATTGTCACCGAATGTTTTGTTGTTAACGATTGTTAAAATTTGTAATGACTGAAAATAATGATCTTGTTAATAAATAATATCAAAACAAAGTCACTTCCCGCTGTCTGTCCCTATGTATGCTTAGATCTTTAAAACTCCGCAACGGATTTTGATGCGGTTTTTTTTAATAGATAGAGTGATTGAAGAGGAAGGTTTATATGTACAATACTTTAATCCGGAGCGAAGCGAGGGCGGGTCGCTAGTAAATAAATAAATATCAGGGGACAACTTCACACAAATTGACCTAGTCCCAAACTAAGCTCTAGGCTACTTATTATAGAGAAATCCATACATAGAAAACATCCAAGACTCAGGAACAAATATTCGCGCTCATCATACAAATATCTGCCCTTACCGGGATTTGAACCCAGGACCGCTGGCTTCAGAGGCAGGGTCACTCCCAACCCAACTAGGCCAACGTGGCAAACAAGTTGATAAATTGTTGACATGTTTGACGAACCCGTTAATTCTCATTAAAGTCATCAAGCCAGCACAAATGTCTTAAGGTAATCTTCAATCAAAACTTATCAAAGGCTATTTGTAGCTGGGACCGCGTTTCTGTAATTTGTTATGAATGATAATGATGTTAGTACAATAATTTCAGGTTAAAATTCTAGTAGCGGCCATTGCAATTTTCACTGTTTTTTGTGTATCACTTAATAGTAACTTAACTAGCTTTTGGCTGACCGCAGCCAAAATTGATTGTGAAGTGAACGACTTCTATCTACGCAAAAGAACCGTCTTTTGCGTAGAAGTCGTTTATCGCTGTTTCCTCGGGAACTGATAATTTTTTGGAAATTAAAAGTAGCCTAACTCCGTCTCCCGGCTATCTACGTAAAGCCGTAAAAACCAACAAACAAACACATTCCCACAGTTTCTTTATCTTTATCTTCTTCTTCTTTATTACATTGTATAAAAAGTCGTTTTCCGCGTTTGTCTGTCTGTGTATCCGCTAATTCCTCCTAAACCACGCAACGGATTTTGATGCGATTTTCACCGTCATTTTGATAATTTTCCACGAAAGGTTTTCATGCATAATAGATTCTAGTTTATGTGATTTTTACACATGATGGTGTAAACATCACATAAACCCAAGCAAAACGGGGGCGGGTCGATATTTTATAAATTTTATAATATAAGTAAAGGGTCACTTCATCGAATGTATCATTTTATCGAATTTCATTTCATCGAACGCTTTTTTCTGCTAAAACCACTTTTTTTCATGAAATGAAATTCGATGAAAAGATACATTCGATGAAATGATAGACACCCTTAGATAAGGATAGTAAGGATTTATGTTTTTACGCTAAACACTCTTCAAACTTTGTAACAATGGTGTAGTTTATCGAATTAACGTTTTTGTATAGCTGCCATAGCGGGAGTATCCCGTAAACCATCGACAAACCGAGTTCAGTCCTGTACTTCAACTTAATCTGAGATTAGCGCCCCGGTGGTATGAGTCAACCCAAAATCTCATTTGGGTAAGTTTTACGAATGTTTATATTGTTTGTCACAATAGATTTAAATAATGGAGTTAAGTATATTCCTGAGAATTTTACGATTAATACGGGAGATTTTAACTTGATTAACAAATCTTTACATTTTTGTTTAGTTAAAATGCCCTAACAAGTAGGTTTAAGGTCCATTCCATCTTACTTGTCTCATTGAGTAAACACTTGTATAACCTCAAAATGCTCCGTTTTGTCTAAAAGAACATTCCTTCGTGAAAAAAACGATCCATGATGTAAGAAATCGGGAAAATGATGCGCAAAATGTGGTTTCTAGTGGTTTCATTTTCCAGAAAACGGTCATTTTAGCTAAAAAAATATGCATGGACTCTATAATAAATTACAGATTTTATAAAGTTAGCAATTTGTAAAATTTTATCGATAGGTGCGTGGGTTGACCATTCGACGTTGTTTTCTGTACTTTAATGTTTTGCCTGTGGCTTTTTTTGACAAAACAAGAGTAGGATAGACCCAGCATGCCCGATTGTTTTTTTTTGGTGACTTCATTGACTTAAAGCGCGGTGGATGAAGATTGAAAACCAAGTTAGGAGTGAGATTACGCTTTCGTAATGTTACAATGTGTTCATATGTATGTTACAATTTCTAAAAAGGTTTAAATATCGAAGGACATACATATATAACATCACGCCTTCACTCCCAGAGTGGGGTAGGTAGAGCTACAGAAATACCAACAACTCTAAATACACTTGATGATAATTCTGTAACAACATTTTGGACAAGTAGGCTAAGGTGTTTACCAGTGTATTAGTGACAGGTTGCAAGCCCATCGCCTAACCGTACTACAAGCCCTTATTCCCTCAAAGGACAATCTCACACTAATCTGCCTAGTACTTACGGTTGTCACACAAAAAATTGCCCAACTACCAACTAGGCTAACAGTGTTATTGTATAGTCAATAAATACTATTTATATTTAAGAGGAAAATATTTTAGGTCTTGAGTTGAGTATCAATTCGGATGCAGGTGCATTTACGAGTAATGACATTTTTTTGCTTAAATTTTCGTATAGACGTCTCTGTTGAAAATAAAAACATAATTTAGATGCATACACAATCATGCGATTTGATGTAATATTAACTCCACCAGATCATTTCACTGGTATAATCGTTCATCATTATTTTGGGCATAGGCCTATAGCGTAAGCATATTTATATAAATTCTGTGGCAAGTCGCTACGAGTACCATGTCTAAGTGGACAGCAAGCCTTAGTTGTAGATACCAAGAATCATACCCGCTCTTTCCTTTCAATGGCTGCGACACAAATACCTAAACCATCAATTCGTAATCCAACTTAAAAGAGATAGCACTGCCAGCTTATTGTTCAAGTCAAAAGGCTAAACAGCGGTAAAATCTAACCGAATTTTAAAATCACACGCACCGCCGATCCATAACGCCAGCGGAGCGCAAGCGCATCTGAAATGGCGCGCGACCAATCGGACACTCAGATTTGAATGTGGAATATTAAACAACCGTCGCGAGACCTTCATAAATTTTACCAATAAATGTCAGTTTGTGGCGAGGACGCGGGCTTAAGGCAAAGAAAGGATCTTCTTTAAATACCGACTTGAGGTGTAAGTTTTGTTTGATTGTCGAAGAATGGGTGAACATGTTTATGATGATTTTTTTATAATGATTTACAGGTCACGACGGTCGATGTCCATTAAAAAATGTTTCATATGGTTAAATTTGATTTTGTTGACTGTTTATAAACATTAACAAGTATATAAAAATCGGTTTGAGTCATGTATTTAGGTATTGTACGGAATTATGTTAAGAATAAAAAACTAAGAAAGTTTAAATCCAAAACTTTATGTAGGTACGAGTATACTGCGAGGTATGGGCATTAAACATATCAAGTGCTAAATTCTTAAATTTTAATAAAGTCGAGATATCGGTAAAAGAGGAATAATACGCTGAGCAGCAATGAAAACGGCTACGGAATTTCATGGCTCTTTCGTGTGGTTGCAGGCCATCCTGGCTGCGGCACCAGGTCTAGAACATTAAGTTATTGTTAATCTGTATCATTCAAATTATTTATTGTCTTTCCCCTAAATACAACTCAATGTTAGTCATCGCCTTAAGATACAATGTATTTTTACTATATTACAATTAAAATAAATAAATAAGGTGTATAATATATTTGTACAGTAAAACTACTTAATAATAGTAGGTACTCGCTTGTCCATCGCTTTAGAGAGTGAGACAGCGATAAACAGCCAAGGGTATTAATACTCTGTTTTCATTGTAGGTACCTATGATGCAATCATTTATCAAACTCATCAATTGAGTTTTTTTTTCCATAATCTTGACCTCTGAATACTACATGAAAGTTTCTAAAGTTAGCTCCATTTGTTTATTTTATTTCTAATAAATTATGAAAAAAAGGTTTTTTATCCTTCTTTATTTGCACATACCTATGTGGTGATACTTGGTTTTCCATAGGAGGTACATAATCAAGGCAATGAACTTTGAACTTAATTGCAGTCAGAATAAAGTTCATTTTTATTTGTTTCAAAGTTAAAAATGACATGTTAGAGCAATTGGTAATTGAACTTTATTTCCTGGCTGGTAGATTCAAATTCTCACTACCAACAATCTCTCTGTAGTATGGGTACCATCAAACAAGAAAAAACAAGATCCAGCGACTGCAATAAACCCAGATAATTTTTGTATCTATCACTAGGACGTTATAACCTAGATGTAAATGAGAAACTAGACCCCAATGGCCCAGGTCAGCTTTGGTATTTTTGATATTTCCAAAGAATCTACTAATATTTTATTTATATTCTGCGTCTAACTATGTATAAAGCATTCACTGAAATATAGTACTAAGTGCACAATTGTGTACAAATATTGAATCCTAGTGCAGTCAAAGGCGAATTAGTAATGTTACTATAAAAAAAAAAACAGATCCCTGACCATGTCTGTAATATTAATAAGTCAATGAATACACATTTTTGCAAGTATGTGTAGATATTTATTAATGCGTTTGACTGTACCTAGTACTTAGTATAGTTCCTGAGTACATTTATGAACAAAGGTGTGTTTCAGAATCAGCGAATATTATAGCTACCCGGTAATAGCAAATACTAATAAAATTTTATTCCACGTAAGCTTTATCGATCGTAAAAGTAAATCCTATTATGTAGGTACTTGCTCACCTACTAGCTTCAGCTACTCGTACCTACTCGAGATGGAGCGTTGAAGTACGATGGCTATCGGTAAGTAACTTGCGAGTCACTTAATTGTAGAATAGAGGGTGTTTTATTTCGATTAATTAAAAAAATTGTGCTTTTATTACTTGTTATAAAACGGCACAAACGTTAACGTTCGTTGGTATTACACTAAGTATAAATATAGCCAGAGTTTGTTACTTCAAAAGTAATAATAAAACATAAAATACAAAATGTTGACCTGGTCATTGATTATTTTAGCTGTGATGACATTTTAAAACTTTATGGGAGGGAGTCTTTGCATTTATTTTTAAAGTGAAATTCCTACTGATTGCAATTCTCACCCTGCTCTCACTGGAAGGTAAGCTGGACTGTAGAGCTAATCAACATATCTACAGCATTCATAACCATACCGAACCCGAACTTGTATTCTGCTGCGAGTGTATCGATCTGGGCCTCTATTCAGGTGCGTTAAAACGATTACGTGTTTGACACGTTTAAGAATCGTTTATGTCACAGTTGCCATTATTGTAAATGACATAAGAGTTATCAAAACGTTGACAATACGGAAACTGGTCAAAAACGATATCGTTATTACCTTGTAGAATTCCAGCCCTCAGTAACAGCGCGCAAACCTCGCCTTAGAATGACCGCAACCATCAATCCCGCTGCCCTGTACCGCCAGCACCCGGGACCTACTTTAGACTTTGTCTGAGCGAAATTCTAATCGATTTTTTTTTATTCAACAAGAATGGCATAAGATGTACTTACGAGTAGCAATCGACAAATAGTCCGGTTACAATAGACTGGCGAAAAATGGATCCAGCGGCTTTTAGTGACCTTTACTGTAATCACGAGCACCTTATGCAAATTTGTCCAACTGATTTTTGAATACAAATACGACCGTAGATTATAAAACCAAGTGCCAAAAGTCAAGAGCACTAAGTTATTTGCTGCTTCATACAAAAGTGGGTTCAAAGTAAAGTTTAAATCATGAAACAGTAGTAAAGACATCCATAAAGTATGAACAATCGCGTAAGGTCGCCGGTCGTGAAGTGGACGGGTGAAGCGTCATGCATAGAATATTTATTTTTAGAACTTGGCTTTTATTCATAAGTCTACGGCAAAGACCAAGTGTAACATAAAGAAAGGTCGCATACGTAAAAGATGGCCTTGGATGGAAGAGTGCATCAACAAGTCAAACGAATTCGACCGTTTGCTATTAAACATAAGGTTGCTTTCTCTGAAAGATTTCAGGGGTGGATACCCCTTTTTTCTTGTTAAGATGATATGCTTGAAGATTAAGTGCGAACACAGCATACGGTATCGTTTAAAATATACTATTGCTGAGAAACTAACCGACTTGATGCTAAATACTATAGTACTTACGGACTACGGACAATTGCCCATTCATTGATTTTACCGTACAAACACGACGCAAGAAAAATACCTCCATGGTTAGTAAAAAAGAGAGGAAAAGGTAGGCTACGACTTCCTTGCATGACAACTGTCCACATGGACCCAACTGGGCTATCTGCACGGGTAGCACAAGTTGTATTTCCTCGCTTGTCGCTCAGTGCGTCTCTATCGTTACAGATTGGATGGAAGGGGAGATCCGAGCGACAAACAAGTCGCGGACAACTTGTGCTAACCCTCCTGTTGGCGATATTAGCGAAGCGAGTGGCGCCCCAATATAACTCGCGTATTAGGACGAAGTGAGAACAATAATAAGAATACCCTTAAGACGTAACAGTGTGATGATTCCTAATTTTGGCCCCAATTTTGTATCACCGATAACATCGAATAAAGTGAGGCCATTTTTAAAACATCTATACATAAGTCTGCGTTGGATTTTCTCTCTCAAACTGGTCAAGTTTTGCTAAGCGTTTTCATTCTCTTGGCAAACCAAGAGCAGTGTAGTTGTGCAGGAAGGTCGTTAGTATCCTCAGGATTTCTAATTACCTGGTTACTTACCACCGGTGCGTTTGATCCCCAGGACGAGGTGAGGCAGGCGGCGCGATGGCGTGCGCCGGCTGCGAGAAGCCCATCCTCGACAAGTTCCTGCTGCACGTGCTGGAGCGCGCGTGGCACGCGGCCTGCGTGCGCTGCGCCGACTGCCGCGCGCCGCTCGCTGACAAGTGCTACTCGCGCGACAACAAGCTCTTCTGCCGCAACGACTTCTTTAGGTAATGTAATGAGAACCTACCTCTCTAGCTTTGATCTCTGGCTGCATGGGCATCGAGTCTTATAGTGCTTTTCCACCGGCGATTATTCAACCATTTTCCATCGAAGATGCGCGAGGAGGGTATTGAAAAATACTTTCAAGAGCGTTTGCACCAGCACTTGTCAAAAGAAGGCCGTTATTTAGGGATATGATATCCCGAAAACAGACAGTCTTTTGTTTGTACTTCGCCGTATAGATGTCAACCCCGTTCTTTTTCCCTCGTGCCGTAGTCTTCAGCTAATAGAGATGAAACTTCCATGGCTTAATCTTCTATGCTAACATTTTGCGTCGGCATTTAACGTTGTGGCGTCGGGCACTTAAAAACGGTGTTGGCTGTAGCAAAAGTTTAAAACCTAACCAATACACAAATAGGTAAATATGTTTTAGGACAAATATATGTCTGTGTAGGAAGTCAACTTCAGTTTTAACAGGTCATGGTTCTCTAAAATGTTTATAGTAAGTACTTAATAGCTACGTAGTCTCGTAATATGCGAAGTTGATAATATTGTGCATGTCCACAAACCTGTTACATGACTCAGTGAACAAAAAATGACACCTGTTCACTGAGTAAAGTCAATTTAATTAGCCTGTTCTTATTCTGAAAAAAAAAATGGATTGCAATAGACATGATAATTTTTATATATCGAGACATTTATATCCAAGTAAATTAAACAAAGGAAGGGGGCGCCCTAGGCGTACTTTTTTGAATCAAATCGGGAAATACTGGAAAAGGGCCGAATAGTACCCGAAACCGACGTGCATGCATGACTCGATGTATGAATGTGGAAGAAGCGAAAGAGCTTTGTCAGGATGTTTGATGTTTGATGACGTAGCAGGTGGAAAGAAGTGGTCTCTGGGAAACAGGCGTGATTTATGTATGTAAATTATTAAATAAAAAATAAAAATATGGGAAAAACTTTAACACCTACTGCTGATAATATTCTACTAAGGTCAAGACTAACCTCTGTCTTCCAAGACAGACACGCGTCTAATTCATTGTAAATTTTCCTCGAGTTTCTTTAAAAACGGTTGTTATTTGACGATTTGTTGAAACGTGCACCTCTTACACGTGTATATGCAGGAGGCGTTCCATTTTGATCTCATGCAATTCTCTATTTGCGTATTTGCTATCATAAATTGCATTATGTACCAGGCCTCAGTCCCAACTTACCATCAGGTGGCCTGTGTGGTAGTTATCTTTCCTACGCCATTGAGCCAAGGAGGTTCTGTGTTCTGTGTGTCCCGTATGTAACGTATGTTTTTCTTTTAAACCAAGAAGTGCACAAATAATTAAATTTGCTCAAACCAGTGGTAAACTTAATCGACCACCCCTAGACACACTAAATTGTTTAAAATTGTTAAATCGCAGGGTTTGGCGCCAATTGTCAGTAAAAAAGTAATTCCATCGCAGGTCAGGTAAGAGCGGAAAAAGGTTCACTTACGACTTCCGCCACCTTGATGGTTTAATTTCGTGTGTTTTTCGTAATTTGATGAGTTCATTCGGTGACATTTTGGCTTCCCAAACGTGACGTCATTTCCGTTGTTTGACACCCTGCGTTGTCATTATATAAGGTTATTTTGATGGAGATGTCAACCTTTTTTATGTATAAACTAACTGTAGACGATAAAGGAAACGTTCACCAACTTTATTTGCAAAACGATGGTCAGCAACATGAAATATTAGCATCATGATGTTAAACAGAAGCGAATCCGCGTTATGGGCAGTCATGTCTAAATTTCCAGCCACTCTGCCTAATGTTAATGTGCCAGTGTCAATCAATATCTACATACATATAAGTTGACAACATTATTCTAAAGAGTGCGACTTAACTTTGACAAAATTATAAAGCGGAAAGGCTTTTACCATTTGTTTTATTAGTAATTGGTCTATTGGTCATTTAAATTAGAGTATTTACTTGAATGGCTTTGAAAATATCTCATCCATAATACATTATTCACTTAAAAAACAAAATGCATCTCAGTAGGTATATTAAAACGAGACAGTGCGTCATCGTCCTGTGCCCCCATTTAAGCAAACTACTTAATTACAAAAACAAAATACACTTCGTGAGTTGCACCAGCTTTAGTGAAACAACCTCCTGCTTTTTCGTAAGGGTATCTTACAGACACAAACAGATAATGACTATAATAAAATATATTTGATCTTTAGCACATAATTCTGATATGCATCTACTTGCGATAAGTTAATCTCATTCAAACGTATTTCAAGCTATAAAAGTCATCCTTTATGCCTTTAGCATTGAGCAGTTCTGTTTTGGTGCGAGGCTCAGCCGAAAGATTACGACCGCGAGACATGCACGGGACACAAACAACCTGCATCTTTAATTTATAGTCCCCTACGCTCCAGCCGTCACGATTTATACTTTGCTCGGAGTCTCTTAAAATAATTACCTATCAAAGACCAAAAGACTTGCCCTCCGGCTATTGCAAACTTAACTTCGCTCAACGCATAAAACATTCAACCAGACTCGGGAGGCCATTAAAAAATTAAAAAATATCACAAGTCAAATCCAAAGACAAAATGAAATCATTTTGGCCGAACTGGAATTTAATTCAGGCCGCGACGCAATTCGAAAACTTCTTCAAATTTTGAAAATTCGAAAATTGGCGGGAACGATGACGTACCGAAATAACATGGCGGGTCGCCAGACCTGTAAGTACCACTTTATGTTTTATTCATACGGCCTCCATCGTTTATGCAAATGGAGCTGGTAATAATTCAATGTGATGATAAAATAATAAAAAAAAAACATTGGCGCTGAAGTCGCGTTCGCAGTGTGTTTTGCTGATAGCGTAAACCACAAAGCCGTCGATCGGTCGATATTGAAAGTTATTTAGTAAGTAGGTACCTACATGCGAATTGATGTTTGAACATGCCGCTTTCGCAAATGACATGCTTTGATGCGCAAGTCGATGAAACAGTGTTTTTCAAAAGTATAAATAAGTTTAAGTGTATTTTATTTAACTAATAATATTAACATCATCATAAGTTAAGTAAATTTAGTATGAAGTTTACTGCTAAATATTTAATTTTAACGTAAATGAAAAATTCCCTAATGTAACTATTTATTCACTGCAAACACCATTTTAAATCGCTTATGAAACATTTAGAGTAGTGGGAACACCTTGAAATTCGTTTATTTCCGAGAGCTATGTTATGCTGGAGCTATTTAAGAAATGCAAAATTTAATTAAGTGTAATGAATTAATGATTATGCTTTACCTCTAATGTAATGATTGTAAAAAATCGGGATTTCGATCTATTAGGAATTATGACCTTTCGGAATGATGTAGTGTACAGTCGAAGACACTGTTAACTGTACATTTACAAACGAACATAAACCTTATCGCAAAGTATTAAAGTGGTCCGGATGTCAGTTAACAGTGTCTTCGTGTGTAGGTACCGACACACGAAGACACTGTTAACTGACATCACACCGACACACGAAGACACTGTTAACTGACAGGATATCGGTCGTTTTCAAAAAAAATTACCAACATAGTTGAAGGCTTAGTGACAGCAAAAATCACGATCGCGTCCTTTGTGTAACGAAAGTTATTCATAAAAACTATATGGTTAACTCTCGCTACACAAAGGAATCATTTTTTTTTAATTTAATTAAAGCTCTTAACTATGTTAAAAAAAATAAAAACGGCGATATTAAGCGATATTATTGCAATTTAATGGTTAATCTTATATATTTTTACAAATACCGAATATCATTTTCGTTATGTTTACAAACAAACAAAACGTAATCTAGACTTTGTAGACTAGACATAACTTTCTGTATTTCTCATTATAGATCAAGTACATTTTCTTGATTCAACAAACTCCATAAATTATACAACAGTCTCGTCGCTTCCAATAGCGGCGCGCTAAAATTAATTTACTACCTAGTTACAGAATGCTAGTTAGTAAATCGCCTACCTGTTAAGTTTTATGGCTGAGCTTTTAGGCTGTAAACTGAAATTATTCTTCGCACGTCTTAGCTCTACCGGGCTCCGCTGTAATGAGAGTTTAGTATCCATCCATCCCATATAAATGAAGCGAGGGTTAGACGTCATGAAAACCTGATTTTATTAGGAAATAATTACTAACCGGTTCTTATCATTCTTAGTAGGTACTTAAATTATGTGTTTTCATAAAAAGTAAATCAACTTGCATCTTTTAAATAGCATGGAGCCAAGAAAAAGTCGTTTACGCTCCTAGCACTTGACAATAATGTTGAGATTTAACTGATAAATAGTTTACGCTGTATACGATAAAACATCCTTGTTCCGAATAAACAAATCAACTTCTTCATATAAAAGTTAAGTTTAAGATAAAAATATTATGAATTCCTGCCTACTAGATAATAGCCAATAATACTACGATTTAAGTAATTTACCTTTTTACAATTAATTTCATAGTCCGTATTTGCATATAAGTTAGTTGCCTCGGATAGTTCAAGCCGGCCGTTCGCGGGGTATTAACAACCATTTAGATGTTCGACTTTGGGTATTTAATGCACTTCGTATGCTGATTGCCCACAAACTACGTGTATTATTAGTAGCAGGTTTTACCTATATTCGAAAACATTTTTTAGTAAAGTTTCATCAGTACACGGTTATCTTTTACTTTAATTAGTGAACTGTCGAACGGTTTTCCATGTTTGTATGAAGTAGAGTTAACGTTCATACAAATAACTACAATTAGGTTGTTTTATTACAATGACCAGGGCCTCTATTCAACTGCGTTATAACGATATGGTTTTTGACCAGGGCCTCTATTCTATTTACAATAATGGCGACTGTGACATAAACGATTCTTAAACGTGTCAAACACGATATCGTTTTAACGCACCTGAATAGAGGCCCAGCTCTTATTTACGATTATTGACACCATCATATTTTTGTATAGTTGACTGAAAACTATTTTACTAAGTATAAGGCATCAAAAACATCAGTATTTCTTGCGTTTTGCCTAATAACTGGTATTCGCACAGGCGACTTTAGTTAGATATACAAGTGAGTACAAGAATTATTTTGTTTCGCCACATTTAAAATGTTGCAGGGCCTCTATTCTCGGCGTTAAAACAAGTATTTAATCTGTCTGTCAAGTAAATAAGAGTTATCATAACGTTGACGATACGATTATCATTATTCCAGATTAAGGGAAAATATGGTCCCTTAATTGCACCTACCAATTTTCTGATCTCTGTTTCACCTTAAGGTTGACTGATAGTGTACAAAAGGCGAACTTTATGCTACAAGCATTCTCTGCTTGTAGCATAAAGTTCGCCACTAAACTATTTTAATTTTTGTGCAATAAAGTATTTAAATAAATAACATGTCAAAAGTAATATTGTTTTCCACAGTAGAATAGAGGCCTTGGGGTTATTACTACCTAGCTATGCAGTTCATTTAACGGTGAGCGTAAAGGACAGAGCTATGGCAGTTATATAGCTCTGTCCTTTTCTCTGAGCGTAAACAGAACTGCATAGTTATGTCATAATAACCCCTCTGTTGTCTTGATAACTAACGCGGCCAAAGGATGATTAGCGTTGGAAATCACCCATAATTAAATTACTAAACTCTAAAACCCTATCACAAATTTGTATACATTATTTAAAAAAGAAACCATTATAGGTCAGCATACCTCTATAGACCTCCCTATAAATGTTAAAGATATTATACCCATTTCCGTTCTAACCTAAGCTCTTGGAAAAGCAGTTCATGCAATTCAACGTTATTGTATCTACAGTCAGCTGGAGAGAATAGTACCTCTCTTGCTGGGTACTTTCTACGAAGGGGGCTACTTTTCTGTGCAGCTTGACTTTTTTTCTCAAGTATAATCCATTGATCAAAACCAAGATCTCAAAGTAATATTTTTGCTGTAATGTCAGAAACAGATATCAATTTTATGATTTGATGTATGGGTCTCCACATTATCATTACTTTTTTTATCAAATTGATTTATTCATACCCCCAAATCTTGTCCACAGGCGATACGGAACGAAATGCAGCGGCTGCGGTCACGGCATATCGCCGTCGGACCTCGTCCGCAAGGCGCGGGAGAAAGTGTTCCACCTCAACTGCTTCACCTGTCTGGTCTGCAGGAAACAGCTGTCAACTGGCGAGGAGTTGTACGTTCTCGACGACAACAAGTTCATCTGCAAAGAGGACTACCTGGCTGGCAAGACGCCGGCTACGCAGCACTGTAAGTTTTTGAATTTTGAACTTTTTTACACTAACGTTGTTAATTGTCTATTGTGCTGGTTATAATATAAGTAGTTGGTGGAGGTTTGAAACTAAAAAGGTTTGGTATTATGAGCACTTGATAGTGTTGCAACATTTCAAAAACAAAATGATTTACACAGGATACCAAAACAAAATAAAAAAATAGTAAAACAGCAAGGTTCAATACCCTCCTCAGTTAAAAAGTGGTAAGTATTTAGATCTTTCAATATCTAAAGCAGTTTGTTTTCAGCAGGTTCGTTAATATCTAATGACGTTGGACATACTAAAGACTATTCGTGGGTGATGCCATTTGGTTTAGCTTAGCAGGCAGCAGTCACAACTATTAGGTATCAGCTTACTTTTATTCATAGTATAGGCATAAGTATTCTAATTGTGATTGTAATCTTCGCTAATGGCTTTCACTCCTGTTAAGGTGTATTTCGCCAAAGTCGAGTTACTCATAGACACTCCCACGGACTTATTAGAGAAATAAAGTCCTTGGATATCACACGCGAGGTCTATAAAAAAGAGTATTTTCTCTTGTTCAATAAACAGAAGCACTTTGGGTTAGCTCTACGCGCTTCTCTCAAATCCCCATCCGATCAGAGCCGGAGTCCCGCAGGGCTCTGTTCTCTCCCCAATTCTCTTTTCGTTGTTCACAAACGATATACCTAGAGTTCCGCATGTTCATTATGCACTTTTTGCTGATGACACCGCCATCTATACGACTTCTATCCGCCCCTCGGTTCTACACGGTCGCCTCCAGGACGCCATCAACGAGTTAGGTCGTTGGTTTAGGCTCTGGAGGATCGAAGTGAATCCGGAGAAAAGCGCCGCTGTGCTTTTTTGCCGGAAACTCAGTCTCAGTTGGTTAGGTCCCTCCTACAATTCTATTCGACTCTACGATAGTCCCATTCCGTGGGCTAACGAGGTCAAATATCTAGGGGTCACCCTAGATCGTCGATTGCTTTTCCGGCAACACATTAGGCGTGTCCGGAATCGCGCGGCCTTCATTCTAGGCCGTCTCTATCCGTTGTTGATCAAACGCAGTAAGCTGTCGCTTAGAAATAAGATGACAATTTACAAGACGTGCGTTCGCCCCATACTAACTTACGCTAGTGTGGTCTTCGCTCATGCGAACTCGACTGCTCTGTACCAATTCCAGGTGCTGCAGAATCGATTCTTGCGCAGAGCCACGGGCGCTCCGTGGTTCATGCGCAACTTAGATCTTCACGACGACCTCAGTCTTCCAACCGTGGCCAAGTTTATGAAGGATGCCTCTCGGCGGTTCTTCAATAACGCTCCTCACCATCCTAATCCCTTATTACGCGATGCCGTAAATTACGTCCCGCTCGTGGGCGTATCCTCTCGGAACAGGCGTCCCCGACACGTACTGACCGACACCGGTGACACTATCACGGCTGCCCTCGCAGCCCGCGAAGATATTCGTCGCCCAACCGTCTCACAGGGCAACACCAGCTTAGATCCATACACACCACAACGTCTCCGCCCGCGGCGGAGGCGTCGGCGTCCCCCGGCTCACCCTACACGTGGGCGACCCCACTTTGCACCGGTACCGGTACCGGTTAATTCACATAATCGACACCCAGATGGAGTTTCTTGACGCTTCTTCTCAGTCTGGTCTAACGTAAAATTTCCGAAGCGTATTGTAGCATAAAACCAATTCGATTGAAATTCTCCCCTAGCGTCCTAAGTCCGAGGTCGGCCCAATAGGGGCGCCCTTAGGCATGCTAGTGTAAAACCCACTTTTAGCGTGGACTCCCATCAGGAGTCCGCCCTCTCTCCGGCGAAGTAGTCAAAGCCATCAGAGGCTAACTACGTAGGTCCCTCAAAAAAAAAAAAAAAAAAAAATCTCTCAAATCATAACGACATAAGTACGAGTATTACTTAAGTGATTCGATTTCTCGCAAAAAATATCTACTTATGAAGTTATGATCTTAGACCATTTACTATGTGTTTGCTTTTGAATCGGTATATTGGCTTTGCCGCCGCTTCGGAATTAACAAACGAAAAGCAGGAAGTGAGAAGTGTAGCAATATATTTCGTTGAACCTTCAAGTTTAATAGGTCCAGTAGTAACAATAGTCGTGTGACAACTTCGTTATTAGCGTTTTCGTATCCTATTACGAATGTGCAATAGGATTTCTATCAAATTGGTTCAAACACATTTTGAAATTGAACTGATTCTTGTTTGCAGATTGGATAGGAAACATTATTTACGTAACCGTCGAACATCGACATACGCGATCACGTTCGCAATTAACTCAATGTTGGCACACTTGTAAAAAAATAAATGAGGTCTTTTATTGTCCTCGCCTCAATTCAAACCCAATCGGCGTCGAATAATTACATTTCTAAAACACGACCACGTCCCCTTCAATTTTCGAACGTGACATGTGAGAATTGCATTCTCAGTTTAAAATGCGTTTTTTATTGTTTAAGAACGTATCGCGGCAACAATAAAACTCTCGTAGCACCCATTTCGAAATCGGATTTTTCGATCAATACGAACCGTAACCGAAACCAAGTGAAAAAAGTATTACAAAAAGACCAAGGCGTCGGACAAAAAGCCAACCGCATTACACATTAGCCACGTCTCCACGCGGTAGTGGCGCAGACATCTTTTTTTCATTTTTTATGAACTGCTTTGTCGATGGCAACACCTTGACGTGAGTTAGAAAAAAGTAACGGATTGTAGACAAGCAGGAATCGTGACCTGCAGAGAGAGAACACATAGCGACAGTACAAATATTTTGATGGGGGATATCACTCCCTTCACTAAAAAAATAAGGTCAGAGGCAACTTTTTAAATTTAGAAACGAAAGGGCTTTGAACAACTACGGATTAAGCCGAGCCGAGCGGCTGGTTTACACACCGGTATATCTGGTTTCGATCGCTAATTACTATGTACATAAAATGAATATATTCCGTATATATGCTACTGTGTTTAATGTCTATCTGTGCGGGGACATTAAGTTGGAAGTCACATAAAGTAAAATAATGCTGTTAAGTAACTATGTATTTAGAACAACTCTGGTTTATGATGTTGTTGTACGACTTGAAATCCAGTAAGATTACCTACTTCTATGAGATATAAACCTAAGTACTAACGTTGAGTTTGAGCGTCAAATAATTAGGATTTCATCCAAATCAAATTATCAAATAGTAATATCACTTTGGAGAAACATTGAAATATCACGGGAAAATTTGCATAATTGCACAGATAAAAATTGCAAGTGATATTTTGGCCTTTTTTTCTGTAAGTTATCTTGATTGTCCAAAGACGTATCCTCAAATTGACATAGATATTAAAACTCAATAATAGTGATGGAGCATGATACTGAATGTGTTTAGTGGCGCTTGGAGTATTTAATTTAGTCACGGCTGAAAACGTGCTGTAAACAGTGACACATTACGACGCTTTATTTTAGGATGTTGGCGAAACTGTCCCATATAATAGACTTAGCACATTACTGCTGGCCACAAATACGCGTGAACAATAAGTGTATTTCCGTTATAAGTTATGGAAATATTTAGATGTTTAGAAGGAAAACGCAACTAATAAGTTAAGATATATTATTGTTTCATAAAATTCTTAAAAACGACCTGCAGAAAAAACTCGAAAATATTATTTTAGAACAATCTATTGTACAATAGATGCATCCACTTTTTCACCTTATTGTATTGTAATAAGGTCCAAAAGTGGATACATCTCTTAGTTGTCGACTATATCAACCTTACCTAATTGGATCTGCTGCGTAAAATTGACTGAAACAAACGCCGGGTTCCATTTAAAAATTGTTAACGATTTTTTTATAATCACTTTAAAGGTAAACAAGCCTGAAAGAATGAAATAGCCATATGATGGGGTTGCCAGTGTTTGCGCATAGCCCACAACATGTGCCCGCCCGCGGCGCTGTCTTGTTTGCTCTGCGTAATTGTGTTTAGACATTGTTAGAGTGGAATAATGCTCGCAAATAAACTTGCTTGTGGAGTAACGCTCATGAAATAGGAGTACCTATTTGTCAATATTTGGGTTGGAGTTCAATGTTTTCAACTATAAAAATATTCATAAAATAAATATTTGACTATTTACCTATTTTTTATTGAATGTTTTTTGCCCTGCACTAAAAAAGTGGCTTAATATTTTCTGAGAGCCACCGTTACAATCTGCAATTTGCCACACGCAAAATCAAGTATATTTGTAACGTTGAAGATAACGCTCACGCCTCATCAAAAAACGTAACAAAAAAACTCCACCGCTTAAATCAAGTTACAAATGCCTTTGCTATTGAAAAAAGCATGTCTCTATGTTTAGTATCCTTACAAGTTGAGAGGGGAGTGTTATCTTTGCCCGTCCCTCCGAGCGCAGCGAGCGCAATGATACAGATATGATACGGCAAACAAGGAATCGCTTCCACTAGCCGACCTAAACCCCGGCTTGCGGAGGATTAGAACTTTATACGATTATTGAAATTGTTTGTAGAAAATGGAATATCATAGGAGATATATTTATGGATGAATTTCGTAGATAAATCAAGAATGACTAGAAAAATATTAAAAAGCGTTACTTTTGACTAGCTTGGCCTGTGAGTTCGTCCGCGTCGAACTCATTGGTCGTTATTTCCACGGGACCAATCAAAATGTCTTGATCCGCTTTTTAACTCCAACTTGCGTCATTTATATGACAAAGAGGACAAACACAAAAAACATACTTTCAAATTTCAACGTAAGACGTTTAGCCGTTTATGCGCGATTGGACGAGGACCATCCAACATATTTATACTTTCAGGTTCAGTTCTTTTTAATCTACGTGTCTCGTCTTAAACAATACGTAAAAATCAATGCATAAATTTATTTTTGGTAAATTTCAAAGTTGGCAACACTTGCGTTCCAAAATTTTCACGTAAACACAAATTCCACTTTCAAATTTCCCCGCTCCTAAACCTTCTCCCTAAGAGGGTAAATCTATTACTTCCACGTGTAATCCGCGCGCAGGCCGCGTGCGGCGAGCGATAACGCTTATCAATCAAACGCAGGGATCGATGTGGCGCGTCATTCGTTGGAAGAGACGTTTCGATAGGGTAAAGTTGGTAGCGGATTTTTTTGTAGCATGAGTTTATTTTACCTTTTTGAGTTTTGATTGTTAATAAATAAAAAACCTGAATTTAAGCTTTATGATTGTATTGCAATATGATAAATATTATAGAAAAAGTAGAAGCGGATACATGCTCGTCTCCGATAAATATTTAACTAGGGGATAAATTTAGTGAAATACTCCCTGAAGGACCTGCCTACCTGAAGTGCCTGGAGACTGACAGGTTTAATTAATGGCAAATGGTTTAAACCTTGAGTAACAAAATATATTTACGGTTGGAATATTGGGAATGAGCATAATGCGTTTTTTCTGTGATCTCTATGTTAAGAACACTGCTTAGAACCTATCTAAGTACATTGCCTGCTTTTTATGCTATTTGAACACTGTTCGTGAGAAATAATCGATTGGGAAATAAATAGAGCAAAATACTCGTAATATTGCATGTTTAAGCATGGTATGACACGAATACAATCAAATATAATTGCATTATTGACACCAAGTCTTAAACAGTCTAACTAAAAAACGATCACTTATACCAACCCATCGACGGACGTCAAACAAAATTTC
This sequence comes from Acleris holmiana, assembly GCA_949316455.1. Taxonomy (NCBI): domain Eukaryota; kingdom Metazoa; phylum Arthropoda; class Insecta; order Lepidoptera; family Tortricidae; genus Acleris; species Acleris holmiana. The sequence continues at coordinate 7,921,386 of OX438783.1, forward strand.
CTACGGCTACGGCTTATGCAACGTTGTAAAAAATAACAGATCGGCATTAATGCAATATTAATAACATAACTGCTTACGTTTTCCTGATCCCTGAATAGGGTTGCACCCTCGCAAATATCCCGCGTGTTTGTCCAGGAACCGATACTGGCAACCCCGGAAATGTTGTTTTTAATGGCTACGCTTTGGCGCGCTTCGCTTATGCCAGAGGTAATAATAGATAATTTGGTGCCTTTTTTTACAAACTTTTTCAACCGGTATTCCGTTCAGGTTCAGAATTACCGTTTTGTTTTGAAGCTACTAATTATTAGTAATAATATGGCCAATCCTTCTGATCATATCTAGTAAAATAGTGCTTTTGGCCTGAGTAATAGATTTAACGTTTCCAATTAGCATAATTGTCGTGTAAGCGCAAAAATGCAAAGTTGTACCTACACGTAAACATAACGTAGCATGTTGAATTAGCGTATAATTGGAATATAACGTTTATTCTTCAGTAATAAGAGCTAAGGTAGAATACATATTATAGATGTAGGTAGGTATAGTCGAACGTCGTAGAGACGAACAGCGTGGAATGGAGGAGACCGATAGAATCCCATTTCGTCGTCCCCCGAGTGGCAGGGAGGGGAGGCGGCCATTTTCGCGACCCTGCAACCGACGGCCCGATCGAGTTTATACGGAGCGTCCTATTTTCAAATCCCTTGAATATATCCCGTGTCATTTGCGAGTAAGATCTGGAAATCTCTGAAGTCAGCGGGTGATTTAGCACTGAAATGTCCTTCGATTCATAGATTTATGTTAGAGTTATTATCCTACACAAAACAAGAGATACAAAAAGCAATAGGAGATAACGCCAAGTGCGTAAAGTGCTGAAAATAACCATTGTTTTTTTTCCTTTGCATAACAACCTCTCAATGAGTGTCGGTTTCGATTATTAATAATTATTAACAGCCAGAAAAATATACCTATATTTGGGTGTAATAGAGTCGTATGAATGAAACCAGGGCATCTCTAACAAATGAACACCCAGTATTCGGCGTTAACATTCTCTGAGAGAAATCATCGAATCGCGAATGCGGTGGTTTACCCACTTTTCGTTAATTATCTAGCGCCTGCGATCCGTCCTGCGCCTGCCATTAATTTTTATTTATCGTTAAAACGATCGATAGGTAGGTAGCGTGCTCGTAAAAACGATGCAGTAAACGTTTATGTTTGAGTTTTATGACGTTTTAATGCAGCGTTTTTGAAAGCTCGCGAGCCCCGAGTTTCTAGTTTATATGAACTCGTGGAATAGAATTATAGGTAGTAAAAACATGATGTGCCGCAAGTTCGTACAAGGATTCAGCCGCATTGACTACAGTAAAAATGCCGGAGAAAAAGTTATATAAACTCTGAGCTCTTTTTGCTAGCTCTATGAAACATATTTTAATTAAAAAGATGCATATTTTTACCCTATAAAATGTTTCAGTAAGTTAACATGAGTCATAATTTATTGTCTTATATGCAGAAAACGGAGCAAAAGATGGTTTGTCTGCTCCGTGATTAATATAATGTAGACTACTTGTAGCCTCACGAACATGGGCTGGACAGTAGAGATAGCTGTCAGTGAACGGTATTTTCACCGATTACCTCTACTAAGATCGGACAAATAAAAACATCGAAAAAACTAATCGGTCAACGATTTACAGCGTCGGGAGCGCACCCCGAGGGCAAATTATCGATAATCGACCGACTAACCAAATAGCCGGTGTCGATGCAAGTTATCGACAGTAATCGTTATAATCGCTAGTGCCGCGCGATTGTTGCCGGTCGCCATTACGGGACGTGCGCGGCGTTCCGGCGCACGGCCGGCTGCCCTGACCCATCATCTTCCAACAACATCTATCCAAAACACCTGTCTCACAAACCACTCAGCCTTACAAGGGAGCTCCTCCAAAACTGGTGACCTCAACAACTTTTTGTACACGCTTATTATTGAAATTATTATTTATTAACTGTAATTGGCGGCGACGTTTTGAGGGTTAAGTTCGGCGTTTAGCGTAATTTGGACGATTCGACTTTTTGGAGGGTTTATTAGTGGATAATTATTAGTCGAGCGGAGGTCGTATCGTATGGGACTTTATGATTACGATCATAAAATAATTTTAATCCCGTCGGCGACCTACGCGCGTAACTATAGATACCTTAGCGTACTAATAGCTTTTGCATCTCTATTTTTTGTACATTAATTACGTATTCACGAGCAGCCTGGTTTGCATACCTCATTACAATTTCAACGATAAGATTTATTGTTTTTGCAATGGCAACACTGGAGTTCCCTGCTTTCAGTGTAAGCATGGCGCGAAAGAGGCCGTCCTTTTTTCAAGTTATTATTTTTCTCGGCGTGTATTGTTTGTAGGTAAATGGCGTGAAATTGAAGGGCGCCCTGACTCGGTTTGTGGCCGCGTGTTGTTGACCCTTCAGGGCTCGTGTTATCGGTGAGCTCTGAAATGTCATTACACTCCTTATTATAAATTCTTTCTGTATCAACCAGCTCTATGATTTTTGCTTAAAATATTTTTTGCGGTCGGAATTGCTTGACATAATATCACAGGTTGCACCCTAAACTAACGAAGAATAATATATTTTATCATCCTGTTAATAGTTGTTCGATGGAATCGGACAGTTTTCTTATTTCCTAGCTAAAACTAGAAACAATTGGAATAAGAAAAACAATAAAAAGTTCGCATCCTTTTTGAACTCTTCCTCGCTGGGACGTTCTGAAACTGTCATCGTATAGAACGACCTTTCGAACCCTTAGGTGGGGGCCCAAGGGGGCGCTGGAGGGGTAGATAAGGAAATATTATTCCCTTTTCGGTGCTTGCGCTACACCATCCACAACATGTATATGGAAGTATGTTTAGATTTGAAATGAAGAGGGCTATTTTAAGCCTGAAGGTGGAATTTATTAACCTACTGCCAAAGAAGGGGGTAATGTTTTTTGGGTGTGGTAATGTTATTTGGGTGTGTATCCATGTCTGATATTTAGTGACCTCTTTTAGACTAACGGCTTAGCAGTTTTTGAATTCGGTTTGTCGTTGGTTTGGTCTTTATCACGGAAGCATCATCAATACCCATCTTTTGTCCTAGGGGAGGGCTTTTGGCTCAGGGGTCTGCCTTATTACACAACTGCCCAAAAAAAGGAGTGTAATGTTTTCAGGATTCATGTGTGTATATTTGTGAATTTCTTTATTTCACGATGACTACTGAACCAAACATAGGCGTACGGGGTACTATTAGAATCGTAAAATTACAGCGAGTTACATAGGCTATTTTGTTACTTATACCGTGTAGTGAGATACACGATAATATCAATACCAAGGAGTGGGGTTTGTCAAGTTTCCTTTTGGTTAGATTCGTTTTTAAAAGGAAGTTAGAGTTGGCAATTATGTATTAATAGTTACGAGCTTAATCTATAGATTTTTAGTATCTCGGACTTTAAAAAAAATTAACCTGTCTGAACTTAGTTATTTACTTTACTTAGGTGGAACCACATTAATTAGGCACCCTAAAATGTAAAATAGAACAAGCTCTTTCGAATCATTGTGACAAGATTTTAAGTTCCAAGCGGCCAAAAAAGGTGACTGAGAGTCGTTACTTCGGAAACGAAGTAATTGCAATTAGCAGTTGCGAAATGTACCTATATAAATCGACAACTTATAGGTATCACATAGAGAACGCGGTTTTAGATGTTCGTATTTTTTTTTTAATAAAGCCAACGCAAAAAATGTTTTGGATCACAAGTTTCCCAAAGTAAGCTGGAACATTTTGTCTGTCTGTTCTTGTTCTTAGCGTGTCGATGGCATATTAAATGGAAACTGACCAATATTCAGAATCGCGTAGGTACAGTATTGCTATTGGCAATTTAAAGGTTTTGCTGTGCAAGCCTGTTCAGCCTCTACAAGAGAACAATGAACCATACATACATACCCAGATAGATACATACAGGTGATACAGGTCACAAGCATTACCCTCCTTCTTTGGCGCTTAGGTATAGATATAGATATACTGCATTTGTATGATATTTAATAAATAATGGAGGAGGGGCAGAAATGTATGGACTCTCGGATGGTATTTTTATATTCTACAACTTTTATGGCGGGAGATCACAATGATAAATTTCAATGGCCGCCAAGAAAAAGTCACAAAAAACGTAAACTTGAACTTTCCCACTGTCTTTATGTGGCGATAACTTTTTAATACAAAGATTTGGGACTAATCGCAATAGTAAAAGTTTTAGAATTTAAAATAAGCTATCCGATATTATAACATATCTTTAGTCGTTTACATAGGCTCGATTTGCCCATTCTCCCTTATCTCGGTGACTGTTACTTTGGTATCTTTAAAACAGTGTTTTGCTAATGTTACCTCATAATTCTTTCTGACTCCTGGGAACTTTAAAATCTAAACCTGTCCCAAAAAACGAAACGTCAATTAACCAAAGATCATTACACACGAAACCCTCTAGTATCGATAAATAACCCCAGCATTGGTCCTTTAACACTGGGGACGTAGGGGGCCCAATTATAGGAGCCCCCCCGCCGGCTGAGGCCTTTGGCGCTCCGAGCCGAGCAGCCTGACTCACGGCCGAATTAATCAGGCACAGGATTAATGAACGATTTTTTTTAAAGGTGATTTTGGGCCATAAATCTATTTTAGGTGAAAACATAAATCCTAATCCTTCGAAGGATCTAACGAGCTTGATTGCGAGGCGCTTTGTGGGCACGTACTGCCTGATTTGACGCAAACAAATTGTGTTGACCTGCTGATTGGTCACACATAGAGGCTCTGCGCTATTTGCATCTAGTTTGTTGATGAATTCACCAAGGACCGTCGTACTACTAAAGGCAAAACGCATTTACGTAGGTATGTTATTCTCTAAAATTAATCGTGTCTGAAGTCTTTTCCGCTATAAGTGTTGCAATCAACTTTGCTTTATTTTAAAGCATGGTTAATGTTGGTGTTGGAACTAAATTAAATTAATTATGTTCAGTGAAACATCAAATATATTGAAGCATACATATAAGGTGGCTTGAGCACTTTTCAGGTAGCTCCAATTCAAAGCTGTAAAAAAACTCTCTTTTCCTTAAGACTACGTCAAAAATAATGATATATTCCTTATTGAAACCCCGTTTTCTTAATGTTGTCAATCTTCGGGGGCAGAAAATAATTCTTTATAATAGTTAAAATGTCTATTCCACTAGTGACACTTAAACTGGAGTCTTTCTGTCTGCGAGCTACGAAATAAAAACTCTTGTGTTTTATGAATGCACAATAATAAACATCATTCTCAGAATCACAACAATCGTTAAGCGCACGGACGACATCCGACACTCAATCCAACGCCTGTTCGGCCAAAACGGGCCCATTCATACACAAAACATATGCTAACAACCCGACCGTGGCATTATTCAAGTTAACCTTAACACTTTAATAGCCTGAATCGGGAATCAAACCCGAAACGCCTCATTTCACTTCGCTTCCTCACAAACTCACAACCAAAACTCGACCTTAGTTCTTCGATGGTAAACTACAAACAAAGTTAACTACACGCAATGGACTTAATTAGTTCACCTAAAACGAAAACATCTTATGCAATCGGAATAAACAAACAATTTTAGACTCAACCCATGTTTGATAGAGTTAAGATTAATGTGGGTGGGTGGCATGCGAATTTCTCCAGAGGTTTTTACGGCATTCTGTAATCCAAGTCAGGAGTAGACCGGGTAGGTAGAGTCTAGAAATGCGCGGAATTAGCTTTTTCTTCAGTAGCTAGGTGAGGTGCGGACGACAACAAAGCGTCGTCTTCCGCATCGGTGAGATCGTCTCGTAATTTTCTGCAGTGACGTAATCTACGACTATTCTTATGTTCACTATAAAACCGTAAAAATGTTCCGCAGTTATAATTATGTACACTGGCCAAGGTTAGCGTTAGCCGTAAAACGTTCTCAAGCTACCGGTCCAGACCTCCGCGGATTTTATAGTTTTCAAAATTTTACTGCCGCCACTAAATCATTATTTTCTGCGAAATGCCAAATCCTTGCGTTATACTCGTGGAATGCAGAGCTATCTGATGAGATCCATTTGTGTTTTAATCGCGTTTCGGCGAACTAAAAATCTAACGTCTCGTGAACTGCATCGTCATTCCGCAAGTACTTACCTTGTTTTAGGCCGGCCTCTTTCAACCGTGTATGTAAATAAATGGGAACAATAAAAAACGCCGCGATAATATTAATAACAACAATAAAAAATAAAAAGCATATTATTCAAGAATCGAACGGCGGGAACCAAACTTGTATAGACAATAATGGAAAGGAACAAAGAGGTAAAAAAACGGGAAGAAACCTGTCGACGCCATGTTGTGTGGCGCTCGGCCTTCACGCCTCGGCCGCCGAAGATTATCTTTTGAAAAAAGAACCGAACGGCAGGCGCTTCGATCGCACAACAAAGGTCTTATATGCGTGTTCATTTCATGGATTTATCGCCTTTCATTGCTACTGATTAAGGATTACATTTGGCCGCGGAGTCGCCTATTTAATTTGTTTTTCCGCGGCGGCGAGAAAGAGCATCGTCACCGCGCCTGCGCCGGCTCTGATGACCTGTCAATTCCGTCGTGTACGTCGGCCGTGGAGGAAAAAAGTGACATTAGAGTGGCCATCTATTATTTTGACTTTATGTGGGGAGATGGAGCCGAGATTGATCGTGTTTGGCCCGGCCTTTTTAATTATATCGCATTCACTTGTTGAATGGCTTTGTGTTCGTCTACTGTTCAGTAGATGCACCTAGTAAATATACGGTCAGGGTTATAGACATCTCTTGAATCTCTTGATCGATAAGTACCTATCAATTTTTTTCCCATACATGCGCAGTTTACTTTAGTGAATAAATCAGACTTTCTTAAAAGTATTCAATTTGATTGATGATGGCATTGATGATATAATTAGATGTCGATAAGACAATTGGAAGACTTGATTTTAATGCGTAATCTTGATTATTATACTAAAATAAAGTCGGGGAAAAAGGTAGTGAAGAAAGAGACATCATAGACAATAGAGAACATCAATGTATATGTATAGACTGTTGAACTTAAAAGAGGTCCTAACGGAAGATATTTCTAGGACATTCGCGGAACCCTGCGCAAGCACACACGGGCAGAAAGTCGATTCGCGCCGCCGTGCGTTGCGCGCGCGCAACCGGCTTCTTGCGCGCTCATTGTGCGATTTCGTACGCTCGGTAGACGCACTGGCTTCATTATCACCCGGTTATTATGTGACAACTTATTCCTGACTGTTTTATGATTTTATTTAAGTTCTCATCTTGTTTGTGCATGGCATTGAATCTTTAAGGGTTATTTCACAGTGCGTCCGATTAGTGACTGGCGAAAAATGCTCCCAGGATTCACGTGTGGCAATGACAGTCTGAATTCTATAACTTAGTTCGCAACTGCACTAACAAAATAAACAACGGCCACTTTGAGCACAAATATTTTGAGTTATTTTCTATCCTATCAATAGAATATACATAAACTGGTACCATACTTTTTCTTCGATATTAGTTAGAAAGAAAAGCCTCAGAAATCTTTGCAGTAGTTTTGTTCTAGCCAGGTTCGAAGATTTACATTTATACTCATGTTTAAAGTAACGGTTTTGTCTAGATTAAAATCCCCCTCCGGGTTTTTGTGTGAGCTAAAAACTTCAGTATCCTCAGCAGAACTTTCACAAGCATGTACCTACACAGCTACAAACAGAAATAAATAAATAAAGCCACCGAACACGCACGGCGCGGGCGGCGCGGCGCGGGCGCAATCTCGGAGGGTCACGATCTGCGGTCACGTAGCTCCCACTCCCACCGTTACCGTACTGTTTTATTGTGTATGTAATAAACAATTGATGGAGGCGGTATATGTATAGGTGTATATTAAAAATATCAGGAAAAGGATAGAATAGATACAATACCTACATCAGTCTCTTTGTGAACATTACGGAGAGCGAAATCCAGGAAAAAGAGTGGACCTATTTTAGGATAGCAATTTGGCTAAGCAAAAGAAGCAAGGCGAAGTAAAAAATATGGACACGATAAGTTAAAAAGATGATTCGTTGGTTTTCTTTAAGACCAACCAGCCTGTTTTTGTAGTAACCGCCGGTAAACTAAGTACCACTTTTCTCAATGATGATAATAGAGACACCAGCCTTATGACTTTCTGATTTGACGCGGTATTAGGTTCTCTTACAAAATAATTGTGGAATTTCGTGTTGGTATTATTAGACGTCATTCTTTTCCGGTTGTGTTTTGTTAATTTAAGTTCTAGATCCCTCTAGGTTAGCTGCGCATCTCCAAGTGCTTTTACTATAGTACATTGTTGCAAAGGGTAGAAAGTACGCAATTTATGGACGAGTCATATAGGGCTCTAGTGTACGAGCCCATTCACTTGCATACATGTAACACATCTAACATATTATGTAATGACTGTTTGTTGCCAAAATAAAATAAATAAAAAATAAATATACTATTGAAAAATGTTGTCGCCCGATTAGCAAACACGCTGTCGAAAACATTCTTAGCTAGTCCCTAAAGGAGACGTTTGGGACCAGAAATTAGACTATACATACCAGATACCTACAAACATACATAACGTCACGCCTTCATTTCCAGAGTGGGGTAGGCAGAGCTACAAGAATACCAACAACTTTAAACTTGTTGATAATTCTGTAACCACAGAATTACAAACCAAAAAAAATAACTAAATAAATCAGACTATCTTTGTCAATATTTTCGAGCAGTATTGTGAAAACGTCTTTTTCAATCTTTCTGCAAACCACCTTCTTGTTTACTGTGTGGAAGTTTAATAGGAATATTTTATGATTCAAGTTTCGTTTGAAAAAGTTCTGATAATCATGATTAAAGTATTTAATTACAAGACAATAAATAATAAGAATCTGAGACTAAGAAAGCAGTCAGTGTAGTGCACTTTGAAGGAAAACATAAACACAACATAAAATAAAATACTTAATTTACTCCATACTAAAAACTATACAATTCTAAAAACTACGAAAATTCTTCAGTTTCTCATTTTATTCAATTTTTGTTTTACTTATGAAGTTAAATCGAAAAAAATAATTACCCTGCACCCAATTCCTCACCGGCGTCGATAGATGGCGTCCTAATTTGTCCAAGCGCTTGAGCATCCATTGTGCTAGATCAAATATGGCGTCTCTAATGGCGGGTAGACGCTGACATATTGCCTTTTCGACTGTTGTATGAGAATTATTTATGTTCTTTTCTTTGTTTATCCTTTAGGGAGGTTTACGCTGGCCAGGTCGTTTGTGCTGACCTCGGGTGGTATATCATTATAGTGTTATTGAATAAATAAATGTCAGTGCTCGTTCAGTTGAGGATTTAATCTATGATAGTTTGATTGCTATTTATATTCGATTTATATTTAATGCGTTTTGATGGGTTTGTATGATGCACTATTATTGGCGATTTTTTTTAAAGTAGGTAGTGTGCAAAGGTAAAGGTCTCCGAACTTATGTGGATAAAGAAGCCATTCTTTTTTCTATTATGTTATGAAGCATTTGTGATGTGTTTCATTTGGTTGTTTCTAATTAATTTATTGTAGGTAAAACTTACTTGTTGAATTTTACCAACAACTTAACAGATCATTGAAGGTTTCAGCAGTTATATCTAAAAGTTTCTGCTTCTAATCCTAATCTGAAAAGAAATCTATGTTCTTATTTTTTTATCGATGACAACCTTATAATGTTCCTACCTACGGAACCGCTCTTCTAATAGTACTGAGGGCTTACCATGACATGCCTAAGCAATTCAGTTTAGGACGAGTGTAAGGAACAGAGCTATAGCAGTTACACAGCTCTATCTTTTTTTCTCACCGTAAACTAAATTGCTTAGCCATGTCATGGTAACCTCCCTGATAGGGCTATAAACCAGAATAGTATTTTCAATGAAAAATACGTTAAATTGTTTTTTAATATCCAACAAAAACGTTTCTAGAACAATTAAAAATGTGTCATCTGTCGTAAGTTCATTAATAATTCCTAATACTTCAATTAAAACCAAATTGAGTTCCAATCTCAGTCGGGTAGTTCTACCAGCGTTTCAACCGCTTTGACTTCGGTGTCGCATTTTTAACCATTTCCCTGTACGAGTAGGATAACCATTGTCGGTTATTTTCTAGGAGTCCAGGCATTCTTCAAAACAACCGAAAATGGTTATCCTACTCGTACAGGGAAATGGTTAAAAATGCGACACCGAAGTCAAAGCGGTTGAAACGCTGGTAGAACTACCCAGTCCCCAACCAAACTTCAAGACTTTTATAACCTCTTATAACATCATAACAGCTACCTTCACCGTATATCTACCTCCACCTGTATATAGCCAAAAAGTCAAGTCACGCCGCTGGCCGAATCAGGCCCCAGGAAACTGGCAAGTCATGCAGACCCTCCGTCCATGCGCGGTAGCAAAAAAGGTAGGAGCCATTTTTAGGGCTGGTGATGTGAGATCGCCTTTTGTTATTTAAAAATTGATAATTTGTGGTTCGAAATCTATTATGTCATGTATAGAGTTGCAAGACGAAAAATTTATAGTTCAGACGAAGTGTGGTTACAGAATTATATAATAATAATAATAATTTAATATTTATTTTAATAGGTATTTCTCTAGCTCTGCCTAACCCACTCTGGGAATGAAGGCGTGATGTTATGTATGTACTTATGTAGGTATTTTTATTTTTTTCAATGCAGTTTTTGTTGGTAGGTATTTGTTCAGGATAAGTCATCACTCATCAGAGTCTGAAAAATTATACTTACACTAAAAACACTGGTTTTTCTGTACGAACTTAACGAGACGTTAGATACATCGACCAAGACAAGTTAAAACGATGTATTTAACTTTTACTATGGCTATTTTATAAAATTTAAGACAACTTTGGGAAAATTGCTCTTAGTTGGCATTAAATTATATGCGAACCCTTTTAAACTGAACATGTAGTTAGAAAAGAGGTAGAAAACAACGCAAGGAAAAATATAGAGACGGTAGAGTTAGGGTTAAATTGGTAAATACTCGTAGTTGATAACTTTTGCGATAATCACACAAATTAAGAAACGTCGAGGTAGTATTTAAACCAGTTTCTGATTTTAAAATCTTTCTTTAGCCAGATACTTAGGTATAAGAGTTATGAAAATGGGAAACACCTTTATGAAAAACTGCGTCAATATACTCGTAACAAAACACCTTAGATAAAATTGATACGTTTTTTTGGCAATTTGTGTAGACTTGTCAAACCTCTCTTTCGAACTGAACCACAGTCTGCTCTCCTATACAGTGCACCTTTACATACTCCGGCGTTTCGCACGCACGTCCCTGCGCAACGTCGATAAAAGAGGGCGTGCCCGTCGCCGCCGCTTTCACCAATCACGACCCACCGTTCCACGTGTGCGTACAAAACATCCTTTAATGTGTGCCGGGACGTGTGCCAGTGTGCGTGCGCGTACGTCTATATGAGCGCGCCCGCCGTGTATATGGGCGTATAGCCGCTGCGGCTACCGACGCCACAAAGGTTCCCATATCTTTTATGTTCTTAGATCCTTATCTCGCGGTTTCTTATTTTACTTTTAAGATGGTGGTCTCGAATTAACGGCCGGCCCCATAAACACGCAATAACAAACTTTAATATGCTTGTAATACAAAATAATCTGTGATTTTTATTACTTTTTCAGTGCTAATAGGTTGTTATAGATCAGGAGATACTGGGGTAATTTTTCGGGTGGAATTATTCATGAATCATGTTGATTGAATTGTTAATTGGTCTTGAGTGTTCATTAGCATTTCCTATGTGAATGTTTATTCGTGCCTTTTAAGCATTTAACCACCAGCTATTGGGATAAAACTATTATTCTTCGAGTCGTCTTCAGGTCTGCACGATATATTCGTGGCTCCCATAGGCCCACTCAGCTGACACCTTGTACCTCCACACATTAAAGTTAAGCAATGTTTATTGTAAGTACTTGTAAGTACCTACCTACGACGCTACCCTTATGACGGTAGGATCGAACAAAATAACTTTTATGGTAATGTTTACCGAATCTTACAAGTTTTAGGTACAACATAAATGTCGAATTGAAAATTGAACTGTAGTCGTTACGTACAGGTACTACCCTATTACAGTTTAATTGAACATCCATTTCACTACAGGTACTACGTGGGTAGAGAGGTAGGTATGTACTCATACCACATAGGACTAACGACTTATATTCTCTATTTAAAGTAAACTACGCTACAAGGCTTTTTCAAGTTCAAAGGACCAAATTGGTAGGTAGCTATTTAAACTTGTTCGGGTTTATTAAATTACATACGTGAATAGGAAAATAATCGTTCCAATTTCATATAAAGAAGCCGCAAACTTCGTTTTGAATTTCCCCAGATCAAAGTCCCCGTTCCACGTTTGAAATTCAACGACAATAAAAGGCCCGTTTTCCCGCCAAAATTCGATTAGGGACGTCGACCGGGACAAAGGAAGTCGTTTATTTGGGGGCGGTTTAAAATTGATTTTAAAATTGGGGCGTGCGTTTGCTGGTGCCAACTGCCAATGGTGCTGGCATAAAATATTGTTCAACTTTCCAATTGAGAAATGTTTTATGGATAAATTTTGTTTACGTATTATTAAATAATGTTAAGGAAATCGAACCAGCAAATAAAATCGTTCTGTGCTACCACAATTTTCTTCTCTTTATTTTTTTTGGTCAAGTTAATTTTTGACGTTGCATAATAATATCATAGATTAAAAAAGATATTTCCATTCGTAATTTTCAAACGTGGAACACCGCGGTGCAGTGCACAAAGCTTCCGCCCGAAATAACGGAATTAATTCACTAGAACACCGTATTAATCTTGCCAACCGGCTGACTTGCGTTTCTACGTGCAAGTCACTCGGAGGGAAACAAGCCAAATTAAGGGGCTTTCATGATAAAAAGATTTAGGAGAATATAATGACGTTACGCTACGAAGTTACTAAATATAGCAGAGCGTAGGTACCTGCATGCTGTATAATGTTTGACGGAATTAGCTACTTTAGGTGTTCCTGAAATAGACATGGTAGATATTACCTAAATACCATCATTTACGATCTTTAAGATCTTTTTCTCAAAAATCTTCTTACACACTCAGCTGTTCGATATGCAGGTTTTTCCTTTACCGTAGGAGCATGTGATACACAAAAAAAATGGTAGGCCTACATGGCGACTGCTGGGGTTTGAACTAGATACCTTTCAATCACGGGCGACATCCTAAGGTAGACCACCGAGGCTCTTTTTTATGTTTGGCTGGCTTAGGAAATAAGTATAACTCAGTTATCTCGAACCTCACTAAAGACAATTTCTAGTTAATTTTCTTTATTTAGCTCATTCAATTTTAGGTTCCAAAATAGTTCTGAAAAGATAGATAGATTAGCTCCCAAAAGTAGCAAGAACCGAACTCCTGCGCTCAAACGCAAACAAAAGCTATCATAATAATTTGATAGACATAAAACCTACCGAACTGTTCTCACACCCTCGAACCAGTTTGCTGATGCTCTCGAGGGCAAACCGTCCGCGTCCGAGGGCTCTCCTAGCCCTCTGTTTCACGACCGGCAAACACTGCACTCCCACTTAGCTGGGTAAGTGGAAGATCGGTGTGCCGGATAAACAGTATAAGTATTTGCAAACATTACAACGGGTCAACGTTTTTGCTTGTAATTTCAAGTGGTTTTCGATTAGAATATGCAAATTATTTATGTTTGGCTATAGTCTAGAGAATAAGCATTTTAAACATACAGCTATGTTTAAAACTGCATCAAAATAAAAACCGCGCCTCATTCCTTTTTGCCTCAAGTGCAGTTAAAATAAATTCATTATTTGATCTTAAGGTATGAAAACTATTTCGTTTCATTCCATGTGTATAGAGTTGCTGTTGTAAGTTTATGTTTTATTAGAAGTTGCTAGCTTTGTGTCGTTAATTCCTAAAAGTGTAACATATATTGGCGATGTGATGACTTTGTTAGCTTATGAGTAACTCATTTGTCTTGTTATATCAATGTATTAATCTTTCAGTCACTCGATGCTATCACCGTTTTAATGTTACGTTGAAACTACAAAACTTTTGTATAATAATAACCTTATTTTGGTATTTAACCTCTTTATTGCATAAAAAAAAACAAATTTCGTACATAAACTTCAGATTAACATGTACAATGGCGAACTTATCCCTAGTAGTTAGTGATAGTTTTGAATTTTGTGAAGCATTTACTTGACCTTACGGTAAAATTATCGAAGAGATATGCGGCACCAATCGGTACGCAGATTTCGTCGATCACTCTAGCAAACGCTCAAGTCTTTGAGCACCCTAACGCGTTCACAAGAATTTATAAAGACAATCCAAATTCGAATTTGAATAAATAAATTGGCAAAGGTTAGGGTTGTCAGTTTATTCGCATTTCTGCCGCACAGACAAGCTCATCTCGCGGCGTGACAGATGTGGCCGCCGCGGGCGAGGCAGCCGTTGCCTCGTACGGGCTGGATTAATAAAAATATGGATGTAAATTTTATTAGCAAAACTTACTTGTAGTTACGTCCTTTTTTCTGCATAAAATTAAATATGGCGATCTCTTAATAATTATTCAGGTTACTTTATAGTTTTTCGTGCGCTTGCTGCTAGTTTATACAACGTAGTTAAAAGTCGACAAAATGACAACTTGAAATTGATTAGATACCAGCACATTTCGCATACTTAAAATTCGTTTTACAATAGTTTAATACAGGGTTTTGCTTCGCTATTGTTAATCAGTAACACATGTTGTGTTATTTTTACTCTAGCTTCCAAAATATTAGAGATATTGCCGATTCAATGATTCCACTAACTTAACGATATTCATGGAACCTCTAATGCAAGGGGTGCGAGGAGAGGGGAGTGTTGTTAAGTAAGTTAATTAATGAAATTTCCAATTTAGAATATCAGTAGGAGAGGGGCTTGTTATTTTCTGATAAGCAGTACATGAAATTTCAAATTTCGAATATCAATACAGTGTATCGCATACAGACCTACAGCTTGACAACCCATGTCATCATTTCTAGTGTGACTTTGTGTCCACACGAGAAGCAAAAAGAGAGATAATTAGCAACAAAAAAATTTTTTTTTGAACTCGTTTTATTGTCGTAATATATTATATTAACGATACAAAATCATATGTTTAAATTTGTGCATTGATAAAAAAATTACCTTGTATAACAATTAAACACAAAACGTGCAAAGCAAACCCGGCCTAACCTTATTGCTTTTTACATTTTACCGTATTCGTCAAGGTTATGATAGTACTTATTTACTTAAAAGTAATGGCAGCCGAGTTAAAAACCATACGATAACAATACATGTACCTAGAGACAAGATGTGTCTCAAAAGCTATATTTTGCCCTTGATTTGAGGTTTTCTCGTAAATGTTATTACCGTGTAATACGTAGGTATAGTTAATATAGTTGACCAGCTGTGTCGTCTCCGGGCGACGGTTAATATTTTATAACTGCGACCCCGGTGTTTGCAGAGGGTAAACGATTTTCGCGCCCCTACCAGCGCCGCAACTCGCAACACGAGTTTCGCAACTGTAAAAAAAGTCAATACAATACAATACAAGTCTAACAAAAAGCAAGTTTAAAAGCCGACTGCATGTTTTGATAATTTCGTCTATATAATTATGTTAGTTACCCTTTAAATGTTTTTTGTGCCGCTATATTGTTTTTGTTTTAACGTAAGTACCCCGTGACACTTGCGACGTTAAGACGAATCTAACGACACCTCGCTTCTTGAAATCGGCCCATCCATCCAGCCTAAGAGGGGACATGAGTCGGACATACAGCAGGTCAATCACAACCCTTCTTTTGGGCTTTGCCGCAGTCGGGTAACAATACAATTGATTGTACAGCCAACAAAAACATTACAGAGAAATAACACAATTCAAAAAAGACAGGTAAACAACTGGCGGTCCTATTGCTGATTATCGATTTCTACCAGACAACCTTAGAAGGAATTAGGCGTCAAATGAAAAAAAAAGAAAAAAATTCGATGTGTTTACGTATTTTTTGAACTCGGCCGCCATTACTGTTAAGTACCTAATTAAGAGCTATCGTGACGTCGACAATACTGTACATGTCAAAAGCCCAGGGTTACCCAGTTGTTCTCACATTAAGGAGATATTTTTACAAAGTTAATAATGATTCAACGTTGTAACTTCCAAAACATTATCGTGTAAGTAAGATTCTGAAAGTATCCTCGGGTAATGTGGATTAAACTAAACAACCTAGGCATCTCCTGTTTCAATTTAAAAAGGAGACTGTTAGCACAGAATAGATACATTGGTTGACTTTTAATTCATTTCTTCTTAGTGCCGATTCTTTGATCAGTAAGTAGTTAACAGAATTAATGGTTAAAAATCGTAACCGGGCGTTTTCCAAAAAAAGTGTACATCGTTAAGGACAAAAGTTAAGAAAATTTAACTTTTTCCATTTCGTCACGAAAATTAACGTATGTAAATGTATGGCTCATTTTCGTGACGAAATGGAAAAAGTTAAATTTTCTTAACTTTTGTCCTTAACGATGTACACTTTTTTTGGAAAACTCCCAACCAATTGTTAAATCTGAAAAAAATGCGTTACCTTTTCAAATTTTAACACAAAACATTGTACGCGTTGACGTTTTTTCTATATATAAGCCGAAATAAAATTTACTATATCAGGGTTTGGGAACTTAGACTAGCCATATTCGAGTTCCCATGGTAACAACTTGAAAGCAAGTACTTGCCAGCATCACTCCAGCACGAGTAGGTAGGTAAGTAATTGTTTTTGCGGCTAATTCTTTTCCCCATCCTTTAGGGGTGGCGCAGAAATTGCATTTTTATTTAGTTTCGCTGGCTAGGGGCTCGCGATTGCTTTTTGATAGGTTCAATTCAATTGTAAAGGGTAATAGTTATGAATTTATCTTTTAGATAATAGGTTATTTAAAAGGGTTATTTTCTATACAAATATCTCTTGTAAAAAAGAAGAGATCTTAATATAATGTCATCGTTGTTTAACGCAAGTTTTATGATTTATGTACGAGTATGAGTTAAAAGCACTACGATCAAAGCACATACTGCTAAAGTAGGAAGGTACAGTCAACATCAAAAGTAGCTAAGCAGAATAACATGCACATAAATGAGACAGACGCGTCGTATCTGTTAACAATAGAGTCGAATGCAGATCATTTTGAGCGCTTCGGTTGCGTAGCTACTTCGCTGCTGACTGCACTACGTACGAGTCGAGTTAAATGCGGCTGTAAGATAATGATTGTCAACTTGTACTGAGACTCAGGACAGCAGTGACTTCCATGCACCACGTTCCTTCAAAGTCCTTCGAACTTGTGGATAAATTATTACATACATAAAACATCATGCCTTCATTCCCGGAGTGCGGTAGGCATTATTATTCCTAACTACAATATTAACCTAACCACCGACAGTGATTTAGCCACTTTTTTTTCATGGGTTGGCTTTAAGTTTGTTCGCGAGACCGCGCTCATGTTTCACTTAAATTGCTATGCATCTATAGGTACGACAATAATTAACTATTGAAAATCTTTTGGAAAAGCTTGCCCTAAGGCTTACTTCTCGTTGTTCCAGCGGACTCCCTGCTAGGCTCGGGCACGGACGACGAGGAGGACGACGAGGCGCGTGCGGCGAACAACGCGAGCAGCCCCGCGCACGCGCCGCACCCCGCGCTGCACGCCGAGCTGGCGCACAACGGCGACGCCAAGCCGCACGAGGACTCCGAGGACCAGGTGGGTACTGCTGGAAGCTGGGAGTTGACGTTGACAACACACTATTATTCACTTTGTTAAAAAGGACAAAAAAAGAAAGACAAAGATTAAATAGTCAAATTTGTACAAAGGGCATTTCTGTATTAGAGTTGGTAAATGATTGTAAATTTTAATTGTCATTAAGTAAGAGTTAGTTAGTTGTTGTAGAAAAGTAACAAGTTGCGCAAATGTTATTACGCACGTGATGGCGTAACTATAGCGAAAATCATTATCTTCATCATTATTTTAGTTAAAAGACGTTCACTGCTGGACATGTGCCACTCCCAAGGTTTGCCACAAGGACCTGTTCTGCGCCGCTTGTATCCTTCGAATTCCCGCGACCTTAGCCGCAGGTTGGAGAGAGCTTTGGTCGGATCTTTGCGAATCAGAAATTAAGAGATCCGCACTGAAACCAACTACGTCACAAGATAGCCCTAAAAATTGCTAAACTTTAGTAGTAGCGAGTTCGCCGGTTAATAATTCGTCTTTTGTAAGAAAACTGCTCTGGGGTTTTAGCGAAGTTCGCTGATGAGCCCAACTTGACCCAAGAAGTCAATTAATACGCAATTAACATTTGAACTACATTAATTATACAAGTATTATGGTCCAACCATTACCCACGATACAACTATCTCTAAGTGCATTAAGCTCTTTACTTTATCCTCCTACTGGCCAAGCGGTCGATTGAACAAATAAATTTAGCTGTGCAAAAAGTAGCTTGTGTTACTCTATAACTATTCCACTAATTCTATTGTTTGATCAGTTTTCCATCAAATAAAACCGTTACATACTTTTTTCCTACAATTATAATCGCAAAAAAATGCAAAAAAAATAACAATGGTTTAGTTTAGCTCTCTAGTATACATATAAAAGTTTCTCGAGTGTTGCCTCATCATCAGAATGATCAAGTTAAGCCTTCAATACACAAATGCAAACAACAAATTGATGTTGCATGTTACGTGATTGTAAAGTTGACCAAGAAATTATTTTACCATTTTTTGACCTTAACGTCCTACCAATAGAGCCGAAAAGTTGTATTCGTAAAATTAGGTCGTGAGTAAAGTGCGACTTGGTGAATTGAAAACACCATCGTCATCATCATCATCATCTTGCCTTATTCCAATCATTTGAGATCATAAAGCACGTATGATTGAGAACGCTACGTATATGTACACATACCTAGAGATTAAAAACAATTTTACAATACCTCCTACTCTGCTCAGCACCTGACCACATAGTCGCATTCAGTTGTACCTTTTCCTTTCCCAGGGTTCCCTGGACGGAGACGCTGAGACCAGGGACTCCCAGGCCGAGAACAAGTCCCCCGACGACGGCAACGGAGGCTCCAAAAGACGAGGCCCCAGAACTACCATCAAGGCGAAACAGCTGGAGATCCTGAAGTCTGCGTTCTCTCAGACGCCGAAGCCGACCAGGCATATACGGGAGCAGTTGGCTAAGGAGACTGGACTTCCGATGAGGGTTATTCAGGTAAGTTATTAGCCAGTTAAACGAATAGGTAAATGCCAAGGTTCAGCTAAAAACCATCGCATTGGCTCCAGCTGCAGCACATAATGAGCTGATCTCGTCCTATTGAAAGACATTTAGGGCCAGTGGTAGTTAGGTAGAGAGTCTTCTGAGTTAAAACGACGCGCCCCCTAGCGCTATTTACATAGTAATTATGATTATTATCCGTTGAAGTTTCTATGAAATTTTCAGTGGAGTGGTGCATCATTTTGCCTTAAGCAAGTTTCAGTCGGCTACTACATATATTATGTCGTTGCCTGTAGATTTACTATTGTTGTCTATTCTGCCTTGCTAAGGCAAAAGGCAGGATCTCAGACAAAACTCCTCTAGAAAATGCAGCCTTATACTAACGGGATTGAATCTGCTTTGGCTATAGGCTGAGAAACCTTTTATTGGAATTATCCAATAAAAATAATGGATTACCATTATACTCTGTCGACGAATATATGCAACTTAAATTGTAAAATTATTATTGATATTTGACCTTTATTAGTTTTGTGTATTGACATCGGAAACTGACCATTTATTACTTGTTTATCATTGTTGTTTTTGATTATTTGAGTGTTATTATATTATTGTATTATTTTATCATTTTGTATTAATGTTTTGTTGACGATATTAATGTAATTTCGTATTTTTTGACATGCAATGCAATCTATATTGTAACATTACATTAATAAATAAATAAATGAAACTAAACTAAACTAAACTATAGAATTTGAGATAGGTACTGCCTCCATAGGCCCACAGATAATACAAATAAATTGGTCCTTTATCAATACAATAAATTGGAGATAAAGGTTAGTTAGTAAGTTCGTATTTGAATATTTTGAATGTTATTAAGCCAGTATTTAGTATCGAAATATAGAAGCACAATTCAGTACTTCGTTATTATCTTAGCGACAATTTATAAAAGCCTCGGCGTTTCCATATTACAAGTTACTTGAAGATATTATATGTATACTAAAAGGTCTACCATGATAGATTACATTACGAGTGCATGATTTAAAAATATAAAGTCAAAGCTTAGCAGTATAGTTAGAGCTAAACCCGTTTAAAGGTTAGATTAGATGCAATCAAATCCTGGGATCTCATATTCTTCCTCTCAATGCAACGGTTTTCGAGTTCTTTGGACCAACGAACGTTAAAGTGACGTTTATCATTTATATAAAATGAATAAGTTTCAGTAGCAATGAAAACCATCCTTTTATAGAGACTTAAATATTTGCAGTTATTACATTCAGCACTACGTTTAATAGTTGTAGGTACGTCTTTCAACTATGTGAGTAACTAATTTCGACGTGGTGTGGTAAGGCTATTTAGAGGTCATACTTGAATAGGGATAGTGAAAAAAGAGTTTGCGAAAGTCGTATTTGCAGTCGATTTGTCCTTAAATTTTTTACTACTTAACAATATCCTCATATTTAGACCAATCATATATCACATTATATTTCTCTAATTTAGATGGAGCTTATATAAAATAACACGTAACCTCTTTAACTGCTTACTATGCAGTACCTACATAGTAAGCAGTTAGACATCCGAAAACCTTCTGTAAAGAAATATTTTTCAATTCCGTCGATTATAAGTGGCGCTGTTTATCTCAATTTCACGGATAATGTACCGTGCGTGGTACCGTGGCTTTTTGCGTTAGATTTTGCTTGTAACAAATGATTTTTGTTTTCAATTTACCTGCTATAAATAAGATTTTTGTCCTTGTTTATGGATGTAATGAATAACCGTCATAATACTCAACAAATCATAACTTCCTAACCGTTACAAATGTCCCCTACTCTGTCATGGCGGCACGCAAATTGAATACCGCGAGTATCGTGTCGTGACAAATATCCTTATTAACGAACGCATCCGATCTACAAAGAGTTCTACTCTGAACGCACCTTTATTTATCGTCATGCGTTTGTCGAATGTCTGTAATTCGAATTTTGAAACATGCTGCTGGGATTAAGCTATCTCAAACAGTCGTCAAAAGTGCTCATAAATTAATAAATATGCTCCTACGACTTATAACAATTCAGTTATGTTGAGTTTAGATATTGTTAGCGCCTTGTTTGTTATTTTTGGTAACTTTACAACTATTGTCGTAGTAGTAGGTATTCTGTGTAGAATACAGTGTGTTTGTGCTCGTATGAGCAAAAACTATTTATGCACGTAGTCGTAAAAGAATCTATTAAGATTTATAAGGAACAGTGTAAAAAAACACGCGCAAATATTATATCACTACTTTAAATTCTACTATAAAATTTTCCCAAGGTAATTCGAAAACAGTCGAAAATTTCTAACTGAACACATGGAAGTCGATTCTCCACGGTAACAGATGTCTGCCGAGATCCGTCTGTCTGTCCGTCACGCTTTTTGCGCTCCTTCCTCTTTGTTTCAGTTTTTGTTCGCGACGAAAAAACGCGTTTTTTCCGCGGTTGTTGAATGTTTGTAAACGTAGGCAAGTAAGAGTGACTGGGAACTTTGGGAAATTAATTTTATTTTACCTTACGTTGGGTAATTATTTTTTAATTGCGGTAGACAAGTTCTATGTTAGAGTAGGTAAGTAATACGGTTTCCAAGGAACTAAAATTGCTTGTGCGTTTTTGGTAAATAAAAGAAATGGAAAGAACACTCTCACCAAAACAGACATTTCTTTAAAGGAATGTGAATATTTTTTCTACCAAAGAAACATGTGAATCAAACATGTAAGTTAAGTGTTTACATTTACAAAAAACCCTACAAAGTTTGTTTGTTGCAACCGACACACCCGACATTTAACACTCTACAAACCAAAAACAAATATTGTTCATCCAATAATGTCAAGTATGTTAAGTGGGTTCATAAACAACTTTTTTCTTTTTTGGTCTTCATTCGTCAAGTCCCGCCAGATCGCGCGTGTCAAATGCTTCTGCCACATGTCGGTAACTGTAAAAGTTTTTCTGCCGTAATCTGGTGCTAACTAGTGAATACCGGTTAGTTGTTTGAACTCACCGCTCGTTGTGAGAATCGATTTTGCATAGGTCTTTAGCTGTCATTGACAAATATGCAACTGTTTTTTGCCAGGGAAGTTTAAGTCGAACATTTTTATAACGGTTCACATTTAATTAGGAACTAATTGGTTCATCCTTGATTTTATTGCTGAGCTGCGGTAGCACTGGTAGCACATTGGTTCAAAGTCACACCACAAATGGAGAAAAAAACTGCAAATTGTTTTTTAAATCTTTTATTTTATTTTTTATATTTTTTTAGTGATCATAATACGCTGTTCAGTAGTCCCACTTATTAGTTGATATGAAACTTTAAGTTTCAAGCGCGCTGATCCCTTCATCAGATTCAGATTTGGTGACAATGGAACCACCGCGGAAGTATACTCTATCAAACCAAAGAAAAATTTTCAAAATCGGTCCACAATTGACAGAGTAATCGGTGAACATACATAAAAAAAAAGGACAATGGAACGTATAACCTCCTCCTTTTTTTTGAAGTCGGTTAAAAAAGATGAATATGACTCACACTCACACTTGCTTTTTTTTGCAATAATTGCTCGTCAAAAATATCTGTCTTATTCCAATTTGGTGTAAGAGAATCAATCAGATATCCGTATTGCTGACGGGCAATTATCGTTTCCAAAGTTGCTCGTGTAGTTGCGCCTTTAGTTAAGTGTTATAATCGAAGCAGGAAAAGATGTCAAAATAATGCAACGAGATGCATTTCCTCGACGTCACTCGACCGCGAAGTGACAAAAAGTCTAAGATATTTTAATAAGTTCATATATCGTAATTTTCTCCGCGTGACGGCCCTGTCGACGCGCGTCGCGCCCTTATTGGCTCATATTTTAATTTGACGGCTTGCGTTCTTAGTGACACGCTAGGGTTGCTATTGTTAGAAATTGTATGCTTACTGCAGGAATATTTTCGACATAACCTAATAAATTTTGTTAATATTTTACCCTTTGTTCTTGTATTTTATTTTATTAATTTAATAAAAAAATTTATTACTTGTTTTACCAGGTATATAATCTATATAAGGTATGACTTAACAACATAAGATTTCTTGCGTCATTTTATTCGACCCATCAATGTGCAAAAACTTCAGGAGATACTTTAGAAGTGATTAATCAAAGGGGCCGCGGGTTCATGTCATTTGTCATTCGTCTTTTATTTTCTTCCTCAAGGGCAGGACCACCTGTTCAGGGCCTGATAAAAGAATAGGGTTAATTTAATGAATTCATAACGATTATTTCGACGTCGTAGTGTCATCAGCGTAATTACATTTTATAAATTACCTTATAACTCAAAGAATATTCAACACTTGTATAATATTAGCATTTTAAATATGGTGCGTAAACATTTATCATCATTCATTAATTAGATAATCCTTGTTACTATCAACTAGGTGGCAGAGGTGCCATTCTAATTATGGTAATGGATTTATATTTCATAGAACTGAATCACTATCGTAATTTGTGTGCAATTTAGTAAGAGATAAAAAATAAGTAAAACACTGCATAGATAGGTATTTAAGAAGGAATATGAATAAATGTATTTCATAGTTAGATAACGCTAGTGAAAAAAAAAAAATGCTTTCGCAAAAAATATAATGAAATTAAAAAAACAACTATAATTATTTTATGTGCAATTTTACTGTAGCATGTAACGGTTTCAGACAGTTTCAGACAGTTTCAAGCAATTTCATTCCACGCACACTAAAAAAAGATCCCGCGCATGTCACCGCTTGATTGATGGCTCGATAAAAACAGTTAGCAACATGTTATTATGTCACTACCGACTCGAGACGTTCTGATTAATGTGTCGTGTGTGGCTGCCTTTAATGCTCTATGCCTCATAATGCCTCATAGTCTATGGTTGTTAGTTGTCTATGCTCTATCAAGGGTGAATGGACGTGGCTCAGGTTAATCATTGGCCGCAGCGTCTCGAGCCAGACAAAATAATAGCTACCACTAGTTTTACACGTCTCTCTAATTGTTTTGGTGTTGGTATTTCTGTACATTACTGATACCCGTATGACGGGCTATTTTTAATACGGGTGTTTTTCGCAATACTGTGGGGGGCGGCCTAATGCAAATTAAATTTTGAAATTATATCGTTGCCAACGTCATAAGGTATTATTTACTGCATCGTCGTGACAACTTGCTCGTGATCCGATTCATTTAGTACACTTTGGATTGCCATTGACATAAAAATGCCAATGGCCCCCGTCGCTTGTACTTTTGCGAAGTTTCAAATTTCAACAAAAAATTCAAATTTGGAATTTCTTGGCTTCTTTTATTGTTATGAGAACTTTTGTTTTTACTACCTCTTCGTAATTAATACCAAAAGAAACAGTTGAGTTTTTTCTAATAATAGGATGTATTTTAAAGGCTTCTGGGTTGCTCGTTACGAAAAAATTATGTATTAAGTTCTGTCAAATTAGGCAAGCAATCACGGAGGGCCGGGTGAGGTAACGTGCAGTTGAATGAGCCGTTGGCCGGCCGTTTCTCATGTTTTAATGTCAGTCGGCAACTTTGAACTGTCCCAGATACTATAACTCTCAGGAGTTACGAGGCACAGGGATAAAGGCGCGTGTGACGTGGCTTTACTGCCCAACCGGACCCGATCTCCGCTGAGCTTTTACGACAAATTGTCCCGTGTACGATCCCAGGCTAATTCGTCGATTGTCCTATAAAATGTCCCCGAAGCACGACGTTACTCATCTTCGGCTTTCGATTTGTGTTTAGTGAAGGATGGTCACTTCGCCCTGCACATTGGGTCCGTGCGTGAAAGGTAAATCAAAACATTGACAGTCAATTTCATCAAAAAGTATACCTCTGTAGCTGTCACTTTTAAATCGCGTTCACGGTGAACCGGTGCCACCGGTGCCGAAGGTTCTCATCGAAATGTATTCTCTGTAACGATTATCGCCAGCAACTTTAAGACATCGTTGCCGTCAAATCTGCACTTTAGTTATCTAAAAACGGGACATTATTACAAAATGCACGCACGTTATCGCAATAAATTTGTAATTTTAATCGTTATTATCAAAACAAGGGAGCGGGTGAACAATAAAATAGAGTATTTTATGGTTGGTTTTGCGTTGGTTCTCGTAAAAAGGCGCAACGTACTGCGCCGCGGCGCATTTAGTAAGCGCATTGTGCATAAGCGTCGAGAAATGCCACCATCTTGCCGTTCCGCCCCGTCGCGCCACCGAACTGTCTACCGTGGATTACTTTTTGTAGAGTTACTCGTCTTTACTATCATGTCTATTTGTTTTTGTAGTGTTTGAGCATTGGTGCCGTAGAAATTGATTCAGTAAATAATTTAAAGATTTGAATTTACCACAGGTCAGCACGAAAATTAGGATCAACTATCCACTTTACTATTATAAAAAAGTTCACGTTTTGCCCCAAAGGTACCCACGGTGCTCGTAATTCAAAACTCATTTTTTGTTCCAATGTAATACAAGGGCAATTTATCATCGAATACGTTCAAGACAGAAGCACCTTACGGCCCGATAGGCCGCCAAACAGGTGCGGCCCCACAAAGGTTCGCGACGAAAGCCATAAAACTATTAATTATGACAGAAAGCCGTGTCATACAAAGGGTATTATGCGAAAATTATGAAAAAACTCAAGAGCGGCGCCACATGCCTTTTAGTCTACGTGGACGTCCCGCGCGCATCGTAAGATGGACAAAAGGCGGCGCACACTGGGACAAAGAAACACCCCGCGTGGACAAAAAATTACATCATTTATTTTATTGCTCCGGGTGAGAATGTGGCACATTAATATTGCGTAGGGCTTAATGTTCGATCGCCCTGGGCCAGTCGTCAGTCATAGCCCCGGCTTAGAAACGTTACCTGTGCAATAAGTTTTCGTGAGTCGTGATGCATGGAGCCGCACTGTCGTTACTGCTGATAGTGTACTTGATTACATATAGAAAGTAATTATGGGACGGTCGTAAACTATAATTATCTATGTAACTAACCGTACTGAGTAGTTTATATGACTTACCGGTAAATAAATCATAAAGAGTAAATATTAAAACATTGTAGCTTATATGTACTTATCAACTCTATTTAATTTTGAAGATAATACAAAAATTGCAGTAGCATCGAAATAATAAAATGAAGCAAGTACACCCGTATCATCTATCATGGCAGCCTTCATCTTGGGTCATTTATCATAATCTCAGTTGAAACTTACGAGTAGCCGGTGTTATAGCAAATTAATTATTTGTGTCATCCTAAAGTTAATATAAAAATAATACATAAAAATAAAATTAGATGTACATTTGCTGACGGATAGAATATGGTATTAAGTAAAAATAATTAAAATTTAAGCATAGTTTAACATTTCTAATTGCAGTGTAACATGGAAATGAATCTGGACAAAACCGTGTAGATTCATGCTTCGGTAACTTAGCGGGTATTAGCCAAGTATTCAAAGCAACGAGTAAATTCTTGTCGCAGTCAACCTATCTCCAAATCGCTAATTTAATTACCAACAAACCTGTCCAAACAAGTTGTAATTAATTTTAAACAATCAACATTTAAACAGAACATACACCTGTCTGAACATTGTCTATTACAGTGTGGTGGTTAGAACCGCTGTGCGTAGAATTTCAAATCCGCATTTGTTTAAAATTCTAATAAATATTTTTTACAAAGTTCGTTGACCGTTTTGGCGTTTTAGCGCATTTCTTGGTCGGAAAGATAGACACGTAACGTTTACGCTTTACGGAGCTAGTGACGTGACAATATCGACGTCGATGCGCTTGACTTACTCGGTTTGATTTTTATTTATTTTCATCGAGTTCGTTTATTTTTGTAACCTTAGGGTGATGGTGGAACGAAAAGTGTGAGATCACTGGTTGGATATAAATTGAATAAACGCGCTCTAACACTTTTGTCAAAACAAAATATTGCCTTCGCTTTCTCTGCTATTCAGTTGCTCAGTTTGAAGGTGTCTTCTTTTAACCGTAACATGTTTTGTCGACTAGCGTAAAAATAAATTATAACATTTTTTTTATTAAAAACAATAATAAATAATAATAATAAATAATAAATATCACGGGACAATCTCACACAAATTGACCTAGTCCCAAACTAAGCTCTAGGCTTGTACTATGGGTACTAGACAACGATAAACATACTTAGATAGAGAAATAAATACTTAAATACATATAAAACATCCAAGACTCAGGAACAAATACTCGTGCTCATCACACAAATATCTGCCCTTACCGGGATTTGAACCCAGGACCGCTGGCTTCGGAGGCAGGGTCACTCCCAACTAGGCCAACGTGTCGTCAACAATGATATTACTTTTCTAAAAAACGGTTCAAATGGTAGCCCTCTTCGTCAACTATATAATTATATTTTCTTACTAGCTACTTAATAAGTGATAAGATTTCTGCCATTTAGAAATAAATACCTAGATATGTATATCGTATTTGTACAGTTCAGAGTATCTTCTGAAGTTATACAAGAAAGTACCGTCAGCGGTCACGCTCGGGTGGCGAGGCCGATTCCGCCTTGTGACGTCAGGACGACCTTAGCCCTAACTTCCTCCTCCATTCCGCATACGATTGTATGGCTTGAATACTGTTCCGATGGCACTTAATGCGAAAAACGTCAATTTTTAAAACAGTCGCAGTATTTCCGGTTTTCATATGAATGTTGAAGATACAAAGGTGTTGATTTATGTTATTGTAATTTGTAACTATTAACTATAATTTGGCACTGCTTTCGTTCAGTACAAGCTTAGGGGAAGATAGTTTAGTATCGGACAGTGTATACTATCGGACAATATTGATAACATCTCTATTTCACGTCTAAGCGCCATCTATGAACGCACAAGCAAAATATACCATTCTAGACACGCGATAAACCAGACTGTGGCAAGCTACCGACACCTCTGCGCGCATCGCATCGATTTGTATGAGTAAATCAATTTTAACGTACAAAATGCTTTTTTTGCTCTGTTTACTATCTGCACAATTTAAGTTATTACAAACAGCACACGTTACAAGTGTATCATTTGTTTATTACAGATTGAATTGATGATACTAAAACAAATGAGAAATGGCGTATTCTTTTTTAATTAATTTTTTTATAATGTTAGTCGTGTTGTATTGTATCGGACAGGGAAGTTTCGTATAGTATGGGACACGTCCGCGCGTCCATTACTACACGTAAGTTAATAATAAATAATAATAGAATTGCCCAAAAATAATAAAGATAGAGTCTGGCAAAAGAAACCTGTCCCAGAGATAGAGCCGCAATTTCAAGAAACCTGCAGCTTTTAACACTGACTGTACACTGAATAAACGGAGTTGATACTGCAACACTGATGTGAAAAGATCAGGAAATTAAATAGTATCAACTCCGTTTATTCAGTGTACAGTCAGTGTAAACAGCTGCAGGTTTTTTGAATTTGCCGCTGTTTCTTTGGGACAGCTTTCGTTTGCCAGACTCTAGTAACACCATCATAACCTAACACTTTTAATTATTACAAGTTACTAGGTATGTATTGATGTTGACATAACGTCGTCAGATCAATCTGAAATTTTGTATAGGTGCTTGTGCAGGTAGTTCAAATGACATGACAATACAATGTTAAAAGGATTGCGTACCTAAACATTTTCTTGTTGCCGGCGGGTGTGGCAAATACTAGTTAACCCAGCTCTGTAGGTACCCACCCGCATCGTGTGACAGAGATCCTTGACTATAAGCCGCGAGTAGGTGCACTCAGTAAAAAAGTGGCCTACTTTTGGGTCAATTGAAACATGTTTCATGTATGTGGTTTTAAGGTTTTTTTGCAGTAACACTTCTTTCGTTTTTAGATGCCACGAACCCGTCCAAAAACTACTAATCGCGGAAAGTGCAGTATAGATTTGTTTAAAAAAGCTTACGAAGAGATCAAATCCAACGGATCAATCTAATACACCCCCAATGGCCCTTGATCCAGTTGATGATCCATGTCCGCCATCTACAAGCTAGTCTACAGTTTTCTAACCGAAATCGACAAGATCTTTTCCCATTAGTCCACCAAGGAAGCTGCCTGCAGGTGGTAGGAGAAAGAGGAAGTCCACCATCTACGTGGGCACTCCCAAAAAAGAAGAAATTAGGAATAAATCAGAAAAAAATACCGAAAAAGCAGGCTTAGAACGTGAAAAAGAACTTGAGTAAAAAAATAAAGGAAAGGGTAATAAATCTAAGCAAACTAAAGAATTGACTTCTTCTGAAGATGACTCAGATAACTGCAGTGTTCTGGGTGTAAGATGTGGGCACATGAGGCTTGCATACCTGGAGACCTCAATTATTTGTGTCACTATTGTGACTCTGAATGATTTTACCAAGTTTATTTTTTAACATCTATTATAAACGTTGCTTTCTGTTTATTAAATATTGTTTACCTAAATTTGTTAGTAATTGTTGATCTCACTAATTTACTTATCAATATGAACATATTCTAAGATAATAAATGTTGATTTAAGTTAAAACAATAATTACTACGTTTTTTTTTTCGTTTAATCAATGGTGAAAATAGTGCTCTATGTGTGGTGGGCACACGTGGGATCTTACGAGTTAATTACGTCAATCACATTAACCCTAGTAAGACGTATAATAATGATTGCTGCTCCTTTATTAAATGTTGATTAAATTTCTAGACTACTAATAGTTGATCTTATCTTATATATAAAATTCTCGTGTCACAGTTTTCGTTCCCATACTCCTCCGAAACGGCTTGACCGATTCTCATGAAATTTTGTGAGCGTATTGAGTAGGTCTGAGAATCGGCCAACATCTATTTTTTATACGCCAAAGTGACATAAAAAAAAAAATGCATCGGGCGGAGCCGCTGGCGGATCGCTAGTTACTTATAAATATTTAAATATTCTAAATGATTAAGCAAGAAGTACCATATGAAAATATTGTTAAGTTAATAGCAATGAACGCTAGCTTTTTTCGTTAAGTTGATGGTAGAAACTACCTCTAACTGTTTTCTAATTAAAGACTGAGATTATGTAAAATAATTTTGACTAAAAACAAAATTAAAATTTTTATTACAAATTTTTTTATTTTTTTTTTCTAGGTGTTTCAATAGACCCATTCATTGTTTCAATTGACCCGCACCAGGGTCAAATGAATCAATTTTCGAGGATTTCTAAAGCACTTGTGATTCCGTATCTGATACCTATGGATAAAAATCATCATAACAACTTTAAAGCCAGATAATCTAGCTATAGTCGGAACCTTTCACAAACCAATATTGATAGAAAATGTAGGCACACGGAAAACGTTTCAATTGACCCCGGTCTCCCCTATCTTTCGTGCGATATTTTAAACTTTCAAACTATGTACAACTATGTTCGAGCAAATGTTATGAAAATGATATTTAGGGTTTTTTTTTACAGCTAGGATTAGACTAATCCTAACGTTTTGGTGTTTCTGCATTGTGATTGTTTCGTATAAGAAAATAACTCAAATTGTCAAGGGTAGGTTCAAGTCTGTTAAGTTTATTAAGTGTCTTTAAAACTATAGTAGGCCAAAGATGATACAAGTACAAATAATTTAAGTTTATTTTTAGTTTTTACAGCAAAAAAAGACTTCTTTAAAAATGTGTAACACATTCTGCTTTGCAGCGATTGTTCCAATAGGCATAAGATAATTTAGATTGTCAAAGGTACCTAGTATATCTACTACATCCATCTATTATGTTTAATAATTATGTGTCTTTAATTATTATTTTTTCAAAGAATAAAATAATACACGTCATAGGCATACAAAGAGTTTATAAGTTTTTGTTGGAGATTAAAATTATAATACCTATTCTACGTCTTTAATTGCTTAAAGCACTGTAATTAAACAATAATCAACAAGTTTAGTAGACTTTTTATTACCAATAGTGTTAGGTACCTAGTTACGTTCGTCTCTTACTTAATATCAAAAAATTATAAATAATAGTAGTAAAATAATAAGATGTCCGTTATTAAACCAAACTGTCCGTTACTAAACCAGACTGTCCGATATTTAACGAATTAGTGTACATTCTACTTTTTTCTTAATGTTACTAATAATTCCCCTGATGAACATGTTTGCAAGGTATTTCTTGATAGTAGGTATTCACCTATTCTCACGCTTATTAGGTATATATATATTTGTTGGCCTTTTATGTATACTGTCCGATACTATCGCATGATGTCCGATAGTATACTAAATTTTTATAAAATAATAATTGATATAAATTGTCTATCGACAAAGTTATTATACTTTTTACCAAAACGGTATAACGAATGAACTTCAAAGTGCATAATTATTATTTAAAATGATTTTAATGACTCCAATTTCAAGACTTTATTTGTTGAAACTAAAATGTGTCCGATACTATACTATCTTCCCCTATGTATGTATGTATGTATGCTTTGAATTAGTAAAAACATCTAAGAATTGTGACAATATGCTGGTAGGTATTTATGGAATAAAAAATAAAATGTAGTTATCACTTCACTGTTCGAACCAAGGACATAAAATCGTTATCTCCAGTTAATAAGTAGCACAACACTAAAACGAACGCGCATAAAAGGTAGCCATTTTGAAAAAGTACAATGCTTTATGGTTTTGTGTTATCAACTGATAACACTTCTATTTTTGAATACCGCTTGCGATTGGTCGGCGGCTTATGTGTGTGATAATCTTATCAAGAATTAAAACCAGTCATGTGGAATTGGGTTCGAGGCGTACTTTGATTGGAAACTCTTGAAATAGGGTTGCGTTTAAAAATATGTCACCTGTAAACACATCGATTACATAGAAACTAATATCCCTATTTTTATAGACTTCAATATAATTCCAGTATATTAAACAAAAAAATACATTAATTCAGTCATAATATAAATAACTTAGAACACTATTTCTTTAAGGCGATAAAGCAGTTAAATCCGGTAGGTAACATACATCGCTACGTCGTGCGGAGAGCATCTAATTAACTAAAATAAGACAACGCACAAATTGGAATCACTGGGACAAAGCACCACGGTAAATTTAGCACCAAGAACATCCGACACACTCTTTTTAACTTTTGTAAATTAAATAAATCTACAGCTGAAACGCACTGGCTCGAAATGATTGACGGAATGTATTTTTGAGCCATAGTAATTTAAAAAAGCTAGCATTTATTTTTAAGTTATTTCAATTTGACTTAGGCTGCAACTTTTCTGCCATATTATTTTTAAAAGGATTCTTGAACTTAAAGTTACTTTATAAAATGAGTGACCTCGGACGCTGTTTCGAAATAAAGAAAATCGATTTAAATAATTTTTCGCCTTTACTGACCATGAAAATCTAAGTGGGCTAATTTACCGCGCTTGGAGCACGCTATGCTTTGCGATTTTATCTATTGGTTAATGTCAAAGATTACTTTATTTCATGACATTTAAATTTTATCAGACCATCAAAATAATAAAATAAGTACTTAGTTGATGAATCGATCATTTTTGGGTTAGCCTTGCAAAAATATTTTTAGGACATTTCCTACAAACGTCATTTTAACTGCTCTAACATAAAAAAAACACGCTGTGGACCAAGGAACTCAGGAAACTATGCCTCACGCACGGCCCATTTTACATCGCCGAGTTTACAAACAACATAAGTCGTGTTGTACAATTTCGCGAGGGAACCATTTCGTTAAAACCGCTTTAAACGCCACGCCAATTGAGTGCAGATGGCGCGTGAGGAGCGCGCAGTGTGGTCGCGTCTTCAGACCGTTGACTTACGATTCGTTTTTTGAAATTAATGCGTTCTCTTTATTTTTCCTGATTAGTGAAAGTATGGCTTCAATTAATTTTAATTGTTTGTTTGCGCTCTTATGCGCCTGGTCCTACCACGAATACTTAGTTGATGTGTATCGGTGCGGTCAATTCTATTTTCGATCAACTCTTTATATGTAACAACTTTGACGAATACCTGTCACTTATGAGTCCTTGTCTAAGTTTAAATGTCAAATAACTAAAAAAAACAATTTAAATCAAGTCCTTGTGCAAATTGATTTAAAATTTGAAACTCTGATCGCTTTTTAACACTTTGCACCATGAATCTTTTGAAACAAAATCAAACCTTCAAATTCATAAAACACAGAAAAGGTTACCCGCTAGGGTGCCCAAAATTCGCGTCCCATATGGTGCGTGATACAATAAAGTTTATGGTGGAACGAAAACGAAAAAAAAATATCAGCACAACTGTTTGTGGTGTAGATATGAAGGTATAGATATGTTTCGCGCCAGGGTACCGACCGCCCGTCGACTCGAGCTTCGGCCTTTGGGTCTCCTTTGTTTTTCGAAGCATAGTCAACACTTCATCTAGAAGCAAACTAAGTATAATGGCCATTACGACTGGCGTCCATACTCCATAGTGATAACTTAAACGGAAATTTGATAGTGCTAGAAACTTATTATTGGGTGTTTATTTTTATCGATTTTATATGTACCCTATCGTTTTCTATAAAAACAAGAAAGGTTTACTAATAGATACTTGCATCGTAATCATAATCAGCCTATTTGACGTGAAACTAAAAATAAATACGGACTAAACGCAATACGAGTAACACGCACAAAGTAAAATGCGTAAAAGACAAGCTTACGTCGTTTTGGAGTGTATTTAGGTTGTAATGCAAACTCATTAGCGCTAGGGGGCGCCTCTGTCGAGGCGTTATTTATATTGAGGCGCGGAGAACAATGTCCGCGGCTGGGAATTAATCATTTTCTTGCTACGCCGCTGTATAGCCGGGTGATTCTAATATGAATTATAGCCTTTTGTAAGTCAGGTGTACGGAAGGTTCACCTTTTCTATTTGCCAGAGTTACATTGAACGATTACTCGATATATTTGATTATTTATTCCTATGTGCTATTTCTTTACTCGTGCAAAAAGTTTCCACTTCGTAAATATTTTACCGTCGATAAGAAAACGTATCAGAAAATATTAGCATATAATAACAATAAAAAAGTAAGTACTGCAGTTCTAAAGGTAGGCTTTTCGATACCACACAATGTTTCATAATACTTATGACTTTTTTGCATACTTAACCCTTCAAGCGGCTAGCAGCCGTTAATTAATGCTTTATGACAATAACTCAAAATTCAAGTTTAAACAACTTTGAAGTTGTCTTGTCGACTGAAGGGTTAATAAAATCATAATACTAATTTAAATGAAATCATAGCTGGAAATAAAATAATTTGTTGTCAAGAGAGAGCTCAGTATGTTATAGAATACGAGTGCATGCATATGGATAAATGAAGATGACAATTTATAAATTACTTCCTACTATACTATTGCTATTGCTTCCTACTATAAATGCAAAAGTTATATGTGTTAGTTTGTTACTCTTTCACGCCACAATCAGCTATTTAGATGAAATAAAGAGATGGCTTAAACCCTGGATTAACACCTAAGCTACTTGTATCCGGGGATATTAAAAAGATCCGAGGTAATAACGTAATCGAAGTATATGTGGAGCAAGTCGCGGGTAGAAGCTAGTGTTTTACATATAAGTTGCAACTGCTGTTTACAACTTTTACAAGAGACAAACGAAACGTTTTTACGATTGTGTAAATATGCGAAAATAAGCACTGGGTATCCTTTTAACTGACTGTTTAGTCGTTTTTGAGTGTTAGTGTGTAATATTGAGATTTTACGAGTTTTAAAGTCGGCGTTACGGTAAGAGAATGGCCCCTGCAGAGTTGACGTATGAAATATAGTGTTTAACACCACGCGGCTTGTTCGAGGGCGCCCCGCGGCGCCGACTGTCCCGCGCGGCACAGATGCATCGTCACCCTATACGCGTTACAACGCCGTAGTTTTAAAATTACTCATTACATATTACGAATCCTATATCAGTAAAATATGTTTAATCTTTATAACGATTTTATACCCCACGATGCACACGGCGGTGCGTCAGAAATCCACACAAATGACAATTATGGGCACTCTGTTAATGTACCTGTCACCATAAAGCGATTTGTTTACTTCATGTGGTTTGTGTAAATAATTTTAGTCTAAAGGTCAGTGAGAGTTTCAACGATATCTCGCAAAGTGTCTTAGTATGTAATTGCACGAGATAAGACGAGTTTATCTTGCTGCTAAATATTTCGCGTTTTTAAATTGTTTTTTTTAGCTCTAAGGCTCATTTAATTTTGCCTAAGTAACTTCGCAATCAAGTTCAAGTAATCTTGAATGACTCTTACCCATACCCTGTAAGGTTTATTGGAAAAGGAACGTATTGACACCACAAGTGACTTGCTTAGACTGTGTTAATTTATCCAATATTACCCTCATAATCATTCATTGATCTACCCAACACCCGCTTTCTTACAATAGCAAACATCCAATTAAAATATCGACATTAGTCTATGGTATACATACACAAATACAATTTTTTTTAAGTATTAAGTAATAATGCCATTGCATATTTATTTTATTTTATTTTATCATCTATTTAAATCGTGAATATACTACAATACAATACAATACTCGTACAAAACACTTCATAACGCAATTTAAAAAAGACAGGCAAACAACAGTCGCTCTTATAGCTTATTAGCGATCTCTTCCAGACAACCTTAGAAGGGATAAGGTGACAAATTAAAACATTTTTCACAGTAGTTGGTGCAAATTAACATAATTACCTATATTAGATTCCTCTTTCCTTTTTTTTACTTATTCATAATTATTAAATTATTACACATGAATCACATTAAATGTAAATTTCTGATTGGTTATTTGGTCGACTGGCAGAGAATGCCATTAGGCATTAGGTCCGCCATTTGTACTTGTTTTTGTGCAATAAAGATTAAATAAATAAATAAATATTTTGAGGTTTGGGCATTTTTTAAATAATTTGTTACGTATAATAGCGTTGTGGAGCATCATTTACAGTAGGAACGATTTATTTTATAATCTTATGACCACGGAACCCCAAAGATCAAAGTAGACCTTAAGGCGCGATACTGCATCAATTCCGGATGCGGACAACATGAAATTTTAATGGCTCCACAATAAATGTTTACAGAATTTTTTGTTACACCATTTTTTCCTCAATTCTGGTCTATCAGAGGTGATTAAGTAATAAAACTAATACGTTCGGGCATTAAATAACGGAACTGGTCGATTTGAGCGACCACCGAATAACCCAAGGCTACTAGTTCGACTACTGGGCTACCTATTTTATGGAGGTCGTGGCAAAAATTGCGTTCCATGTGAAAATGCACCATGTCTCTTTTACGACAGTAAACTTAAAGATCGGAGGCGTGTGGATACAATCGACAAGAGACGGTATTAGACCTTAGATATAAAAGTATAGCAAGAAAGATAAGTCCAGCCAATTATAGAAATGTCAAACGCTCAAAAGCGTTGACAATGGATTTCCTCAAATCTATGGCCTTTTATACGCTGTTTTTACACCTATTCTCGCCGTATTTGTCAACACTATCATAGCTGTTATTAACTTGACAGTAATTGCTGGTTAAAAGCAATATGACAACAATAGGTGTAAAGGTATTGTAGGACAAGGCCCTACATTCGCACATTTTACAATGTCATCATGTCATCAAACACGAATTAGATTATGAACGATGTTAACATTTTCTTACTGCTACTACTTTAACTATCAATGAACCAGACTATTATCAATCAACTCTGCTATACCTATACTTGATACCTGTTAAAATCAAAATGCGCAGAAATTACTTTTAAATTTATGTTTTAAAGATATTTTACAAGAGAATACACGTTCGCCGTTTTGATGTTGAAAAGGAAGAGAGTGTTGCCAGCTCAAACATTAAAAACCAGCACTAGCAAGAACCTTTGAAATATAAAAGATCTATTAAATAAATTATTGTATGTTTTGTATTAAACAATACCCTTGTTTGAAATGAAAACGCATTTGTAATTTAGATGCTAAGACAAATTCTACCATCCTCATTTGGTAACAAGGTCGCGATTACTACGAATATACGAGGTTTATAAAAGATGCGCCGTTTTCCATACAAACACAAACTTCTTATTTTTTAACATTGAATTTGCCGTTACACGTTGTATTTTACCATCAAAACTTCTATCTGGTCTGGATTGTGACTGGATTAATCAATCGCGTATGGAAAACATTCATTAATCAAGTCAAGAGTCAGTCTGAATACGTTAAGTCAGGAGCTGTATTCCGTAACTTCAACCACAGTATCGGCTGCTCGGAGTTGGTTAATGATGATTAAGTTGTTCCTTAGTGACGATTTTACATACACAAGTTTAATGTTAAAAAAATAACGTGTTTATTGTCTCTAAACTACCCTGAAATTACCCTGAGTGCGGCGGTAAGCTCTCAATAAAAAGAAAAATTCCAGTGTCTAATTAGGCTAACTCGCACAATTTGAACAAAATGTACCTATTCCTTAGTACAAAAAATCTATGAAGTGTTTTTCTACCTTATACAACTTAAATCGTTGTCGTATACTACAGAGTATTGTTATAGAAAGCTTAATAAGATAATTCAATCATTTATTAATTTCTACAACAAGATGGTGTAATAGGGCTAAGCTTTTAAGTTTAACTCGTTAGGTCCCAGCGGCTCAAATTAAAA
Source organism: Acleris holmiana (assembly GCA_949316455.1). Lineage (NCBI taxonomy): Eukaryota > Metazoa > Arthropoda > Insecta > Lepidoptera > Tortricidae > Acleris > Acleris holmiana. Next base: position 7,959,444 of record OX438783.1, read on the forward strand.
CTTTATTCTTACTTTACTTTATTTTTAAATAAGCTCTTCTAAACCTCCTTTTAGAGGTCTGGTGGTTCATTAATTATGCCATCTAATCTCATCAAAATTTATAAGTATCTCGTCCAAGTGTACAATATCTTAATCAAAGTATATCTTTTGCTAATCTATACTTATGTTTATCTTCCTATCAATATTGCTGCTCACTTCATTAGAACGCTATCAAAACAGACGGACTGCTTTTAATGCATCTCTGAATAGGACTCGTTGTAAAATGCGGTCTAACACAACCTTAACACCCAAACAGCGTTATAATGAATTCGGAAACAATAACTTACGTCCTTCTGGTTATTGATTGCTTGTAGTAGTTAATTTTGTGACCATTGATGCAACGCATTTTGAACTTTAAAGTTATGTGTGAAAGGCAATGGTAAAGTGTAAGAACCGGTATGGCTGCGTAGGCGCAGGCGCGGCCCGATCAAAGAAGTGCGCGCAGCGGGATCTAGCGCAAGAGCTTCTAGCATAAACGAGCTTTTGTTTGAAAAATAGAACTCTTTAGGTTTTTAATGTTGGCATGATTAGGCAATCTTGCCTTATACTTTGCAATACTGTACTCGGTATTTTTGTTGTTGTTTTAACTAGGGTCTTACACTGATATAATGAAAGAAAGGTCAGAAAGTTCGAATTTTATAGCTATGTAATTTTAAATGAAAAGGCATCATTACGTGAAAGTTTAAATCAGTAGCTGTACCTTACACATCTGCATTTCTTAAAATTCTTCTGATATTTGCTATTATTTGACTTTATACAAGGTAAAAAAATATTGAATATAAATTATGTTGTTCAATATAAAGATCCCATGATCAAATTTGCTTGTTTTAAAGTATAATTATTTATCTTCAAGAGTTGTTCCTATTTCTTTTTTAAATATTTTTTTAGTTACAGCAAAAACATGCATTTCGCTCAAATCTCGTAATCAAGTCACTGAGTCATTAATAAACACGCTAATGACCAATTTGTGTGCAAACAAATTGTGTTTTAATTGTGTGTTAAATAGATCGAGTGATTCGTTAACTACTTGTGTTAAATGCGTGCAATGCTAACTTAATTCATTCGGTGCCCGCATCTTCGATCTCGATAGGAATCGGAGCCACCACTAGGTTGTAAACTGAATGTAGGATTTGTTAAGAAGTTAATTGGAAGACAAGGATGCGCAATGTTGGATGACGGACGTCCTTGACTTAAAATGGGTTTGATTAAAACCTTGTTTTTACCATGATGACATCAAAACTGAAACTAATTAGTCCTTTTATTTTAAAGTAAAATGTCACGTGTAGAACAGGGATAGATTTGTGTTACAAACAAGAAATGTGTAATCTTGGGACTGCCAACTCGAAGACTGAAATAAAATGCCTCTATGCTAGTCATTTCTACGGTTGTCTTACCCCAAGGAACACCACTCTGCGAACACTTCTAGTTAGCGGTAGGTTAGTGGAAGAGTGGGTGTATCTCAACTACTTATTTCCTCCATTATGTTATGGTCTTTAATTTACAATACGAGTAACATTATCTCGACTCAGTAATTTTAGCATCCGTGTAGTTCCATATGGCTATGAATTCGTATAAATCCATATGACCACCTCTCAGATAGATTTTGTACATGATTTATATAGTTATAATTTGTCTGAATAGGTAATTTATTACATGTAAACGAACGAAATTACCGAATCAGAGGATACCAGTGATATATCGAGTCAAGTGGCTACTCAGACAAAGCATAGTTACCACTACGAGAAAGTCGCCGGTACCTACAGACAAGCCTAAGACAAAACTAGTCCCGTGACAAAACAGTAAAATAAAACCATGTCGCAAAGAAATGGTTCATGACACCAGTGTAATGGGCGTCGCACACGACACGCCATAGCGTTGCAGCGGTTACCGATTACACGCGGCGCACACGCGACGTTAACGCGGCGTGAACGTCTGGCAAGACATTACCGCAAGTACACGTTTTTTGTCTTGTAGGCTTAAAGAGAAGCATATTTTTAGACCCTGGTAGGCTATTTAGAAAATTGGCATATTCTTGGGTATATATTAACGGGTGTTTTCTTGTTCCTAGAGTTAATAAAAGCAGTGTTTTGATTACAATCGCGGTTAGCTTATTAGTCTTTATCGCGCCTCTATAAATCTTCGTATAAACTGTACCCAATCTCAAGTACCTATACAATGCAGTTTCCTAGAAACCAATCACCCCAACAGTACCGCTAAGTTACAAGAAATCTAACAAATACATTAAATTTCTCGGCTATTTGACCATACATTTGGCGTATAATCCAATTTCGTGATATTCTTAACGGTGTGATGTAGGCTCATCTGAAAGTTCAAATCCCATTTAGACATCGTGAAAATTCGATCTTATCGTAATTGGTTTTCTTTGAGCAAACGTTTGGGTACAAATACATCGACACTGTTCAGCATATTATTTATATCATAGAAAAAGTAATTTCGTTAACAATTTGTTATTCATTCGACTGCCATTAATTTATATTGTAGCATACACTATAGGTATATTTTTAGATGGTTGAATGTCTTTTGCTTACTCTTGCTGATCGTTTTTAGGGTTCCATAGTCAAACTAGGAACCGTCATAGTTTCGCCATGTCCGTCCGTCCGCAGCTTAGCGCACAGACTCTTAGTACTAGAAAGCTGTAATTTGGCATTAATATGCATATTAGTCACGTCACCAAAGTGGTACAATAAAATGAAAAAAACATTTTTTTTAGGGTACTTCCCCTACATGTATTTATTTTCTCGTCTACCCTATAGTGTGGGGTGTTGTTGGATAGGTCTTTCAAAAATATTGTGGGTATGTTAAAACAATGTTTCGATCAAGGTATCCGTTTACAATTTGTGTTAGAGTCATGTGTCCCCGCCCCCTCCACCTACAGCCAAAACTACAAATACCAAAAATCTGAAAAAAACTTAAATGAAAGCGCATATAACCAATTTAAAAGGAAAACTATCACGACTAAGTAGACATCATTAGTTCTTGAGATACAGGCGATTAAAGTGTTTATACCTACTAAAATCATCTAAGACGGCACCAAATGACTTTAAATAGAAAATTAGTTATTACTTGTTGATTTTATGATTTAGTAAGTACTTAATGGCTTCGAACCCTACACTGAGCAAGGTCCGACATGCTCTTGCCCGTTTTTTTTTATTATTATACTACTAAGTTTGTATTTATTTTACATGTACACTTATGGTATACTTTTAAAAATATTATAAAAATTATCATAGCATTAGTTATATTTTTGTATGTATGTATGTATGTATGTATGTATGTATGTATGTATGTATGTATGTATGTATGTATGTATGTATGTATGTATTACAAATCCTGCCCTGACTTACCAATAAATATTATGTTTGGTGAGTTTGTACATCAATAAAGTGTACCTAATTTATTTTTCTTGAAAATTAAAAAACAAATAAACAGCCAAATTGATCCAGCCGTTCTCGAGTGAAGCACTCTAACGCTTGGAGCAAGGTCCCTTTTTATTTAAGTATATACTTAAATAAATAAATATTAGGTATGAAAATTGCCGAGATTCTATACGTAGGAAAGAACGGTATAAAATCAAACAATCCAGCCCAGTCAAAGCGGACACTGTCAATAAACTTCTGACCGCAAAGTTTTATCGATGCGGTGGGGAAATAGCAATTTATTACGGAATGGACGGAATTGTGCCGACGTTACTTTTATCATAAAGTTTTACACTTTATTTTCTCCGTAAACGTCTAGATAGTGGTCGCAAACAAACATGTATGGCGATGTCATGCGGTAGAACTTCTTTTGTTTTTAAACGTACTCGCCAACACTGTTACTTCAGTGTTACGAGTATGTATAAAGGTGATAAGTGCAAATAATTGAGTGGTGAGCGCGAGTATTTGTTCTTGAGTTTTTTTTATATTTTCTATGTGGGTACTTAAGTATGTCTCTATTTTTCTATATATGTTTAAGGTTATGGTTGTACTCATAGTAAAAATTCCCCTGAGTATTTATTATGGTTATTTATTTAACTTAATTGACTAGGCGAAGCTGAGAATGACTGTCTCATTTGGTGAATAAAATTACTAAAAGGTGCAAATAGTTTCGTATCGACTTGAATTCTAAATCGTATTAAGATTCTCGTACTTTATACGGAATCGATACCAAAAACCACACTTTTTATTCTGAATTTGCAACCAATCCAATCAATAAAGGTTTTAATATAAATACTAATCAAAACCATCTCCCGCAGGTATGGTTTCAAAACAAGCGGTCAAAAGAGCGTCGTCTGAAGCAGCTCACCTCCATGGGCCGAGGTCCATTCTTCGGATCCTCGCGCAAGATGCGCGGGTTCCCCATGAACCTGTCCCCAGGAGGGCTGGACGAGGGACCCCCAGGGTTCCCTTACTTTGCAACAGCGGATGGCAAGTTCGAGTTCGGCTACGGACCCCCGTTCCACCATGATGCGCCGTTCTTCCACCCGCCGCCGGCCATGCCGTTCAATCAGCCAGGTTGGTAGACTTTTCGATATCTTGAAACAGGCTTTCAAGTACCAGGCCTTAGACAAGATGCAAATGCTGCTAAAGTTTCTGTCTTTCACCGACTCGAAACGTATGTTCCACAAAATGTCTATCGCATTAGGTATAATCGCTATTTTTGGCATCAAAAGCGTGTAATAAAATGCAATCAACCCAAAGCAATATATGTATGTATGTATGTATGTATGTATGTAAACACTTTATTGTACAAAAGAAAAACCAAAACAATACAAAAAATAAAAATAAAAAGATGTACAAAGGCGAACTAAAACTGTTAAACTGTTTTTACTATATAAAAACTGTATTGGATTTATTGTGGTTCAGTCAACTAGAACCACTGCAGATGGCTATTCGAATATTTTTAGACGGCAGTCTTATCAGACGTATAGACATACTAAGACACATTATCCAAATGCTAAACCACCGTAAACCCTCGCCGAGAAGCTAATCATTCTGATGTGATCTTTCAACTCAATGTGGTTTGGTGGCTCAACAAATTATATCCATGATACCATCTACATCGGTTTTTGCTAATAATCCACCAGTGCATTATAAAGTTACTATCTAACATTATGTACTAGGCCATTAGTAACGTGAGCAGGTCGTTTCGCAGGGATGGATTCGATGCCGGGCGAGTTCCCCGACCAGTTCCCGCCACCAGACCACCTCGTGCTCCCCCGGCCCTCCTCCCCGGAGTTCACCTTCGGCGACGGGCCTCCCCCTCTCCATCCTGAGGGTCTGGTTTGGTAGCTGAAGCCGGAGCCGCGGGACTACCACGACTGATGCGGCTCGACGGGCTATAAAGTGGACTTTAACAGTGTCATGCAATGAGCAACCTGTGACTTAGTGGTTTTTTTTTATTCTGACTTTGTTCTGACTGGTTTTCTGTTCTAAGCCGGCTTTTATTAAAGTCAGCGTGCCACCCAGTGTTAGTGGATATATTTTCTAGCTCACGGCTAACGCGCTAACTTTTATCGATGTCGGAATTAGGAGTGTTGTGAATACGTGTACAGAAATGGCGTTTTATAATATCGATAGTAATTTATTAAGTTATGATAAATAATTTATTTACTGCGAAGATAAGCTTGTTTTGGTTCCTATTTTAAGATAGACGTGGCAATTTATGATTAATTTCTGTATGTATTTATTATTATTTTTAGTTTAGTTTAAATGAAATATAGTTAATGGGTGACCACTAAAGGATGTTTCCGATTAAATTGAAGCTTATGTAAATATTAATTAAGTTGTACATAAATATATTGCTGGACAAGTCTGTATGTTATTACATTTTTATGTACTAAGTGGTAGTTATTCACCTAGTAAGCGAAGGTGAAGTTTAATTCCTTTTATATTCTGCTTGGGTAATGATATCGTCGTAGATTATTTAATAATTTAAAGAAACACGCATTTCTTTTAGTTATTATTTTTTGTATGATTGAAACGAAAGACCCTGAATGTAAAGTACTTTAAACTTAAATGAGTATAATCGATAAATTGTGAATAAATTTGATGGAACTATATCGATAGGTACAAATTTTCTATTGTAAAAAGAACTTTTTAGATTGTATGACGATACTAAATAAATAAAATAATCGTAATGTTTGTTTTTGTATTTGGTTACTCTAGGACACTATATTAACGTATCAATACACACTTCCAGTGCACAGTCGAGTCTTAATGACCAAACCACTGAATTACCACGGGGAAAATCAAATGACTGTAACCGAGTTCGCATATCGATAAATCTCTTATCGACTTTTTTTTGCCTAACTAGTGATCGCTCCATGTATGGTTTTAAACAGTATTCTTGTTTCGTTTTATTAGTTCAAAATCATGATTCGTCGATATTCAAATCAAGGCCAAAAATATGGTAGCGGCCAAAATCTCAAATTACCTCACAACAATTAGTTGTCAAGTAATTAAAAGTTCATTTCGTAAACATATTTTTGAGAACAATGTCCACTTAAATATTTTTGTCCTTAGCAAGCATTGTATAGTGTCATAGAATGTTTCGTGCATACAATCAAGGGAACACATTATTATAACTGTTAACGACTTTCATTAAGTTTTGAACCGCGAGCCTCAGATTTTGAATTATGTCGATCAAGTCAGTGAGCAGCGAGGCGAGAGTTCACGTGAATAATTTAATTGCTGCAATATAATACCTTAACGTTATAGAATTGTGGTTTAAATTTGTACGCCATTATATTTTAGTTTGGGTATGTACAACAGTGACGATAACGTGCATATCTACTCGATTATGTTATATCGTAAATGGTGGGTATCGATTCGATCCCTCAGAGGTTTTTTCTTATCGGTATATTTTTTCGCACAATGTTGACTAAAACCTGGCTAGATAAGTGCACTCGTCTCGTGTTGACAGTCTCGTGGTTCAAAACAAAAACACAGGAAAACAATTGTATGTACGCTAGTTTAAGTGTTAATATTTGGTACATACATGTCTATCTGTATTAGTGCATAAATAAAAGTACATAATGGAATTGTCTGTAAGAATATAAAATCTATTTGAAAATATTATTCGTTAGTTTTTCTATAATGACCCTTCTTTTTAATAAAAGCTGGACGATCGTAACGCCCACTTTCAACTTTTAACCTTAGTGACATACACTACAGCGGATTTATGTGCCACCGATGCTTAGCTCTGGAGTCTTGCCCTAGTGAAAAGGAGTATGTCTTCTAATTTTCAAGTGAAAAAGTGTGTACACCTAGTAAATGCTTACCTACCGATAGTGCCCGGCCGATAAGAAGTAAATCCTGACATCTGTCATCGTAGTCATCTTGTGTTTGAGGTTATAGCTAGTACTGGAATGAATCAGAATTTATTTCTTATCAGCTGGGAACTATAGTCCTCGGGATTGGCAACATTTGCAGACTTTGGTTTGTACACTTGAAAATGAAAATGTCTGTAAGTCTTAGAACCTTACTATCATCAGGAAAAGAGTTACTTACTCGTAATTTTTTTCACTAGGAGTCCAGAATAATCAGAAGTAGTTCTACGCTCCACACAAATTATTTACTTTCTTATTTATGTTGTGGCCACGCCACAAAAATATATCACAGCTGTATAGCGTTCAAAAGGTTAAAATGGTCCGACCACTCTAAACGAACAGCACAGCAGCAGATCCAGGGAATATATGAAACTATGTGAGATGTATTGCAGAATAACAGCGGAAATCCACTGCAGCAGTGCAATTTCGTCTAGTGAGTTCGAAGCTTAAAAATACTAAGTCATTCTAGTCACATTTTCGATAGTGTGAATTTGAGGTTTGAGTTGTATAGAAAACGGCAGGTCGATACGGCATTTTCGATAACGGCATAGTACCTCCCTACAAATAGTCATATTCTGAAAACTGACAAATATTTTATGTACATTTTTTTACTTGACTCAGTGGTAACGTTATGATATCCATATTGAATAAAAACTAACCCAACTTTGACTAAGTTGAAAATTAACAACCGTTACACCGTCACATTCACAACCTCCCCATTATTACCTAAAAGTTAAGTTCCCATGTTTTCGGTATCATTAGTATAAATCTGGAAAGTTAATTGCGAGCTAGATTCCTTTAGTGAAATTTGGCCAGTTTCCGTTTAATACGTTTAGTGTAATCCCGATGACAAACCAATTGTGATATTAAGGTACCTATGAGCTAATATGGTAATGAAGTTGGATCCTGGTAACACGGATCTCTACTGCAGGTATCGGATGATAATTATTAGAAATCAATAGGACAATTATGTTTTTAGTTTATATCATCATCAAATCATCATGATCATTATCACATCTGACATCTGTCTTCGTTTCTGGGTAAATTTCTGATTGATTATTTGGTCGACTGGTAGAGAATGCCTTTAGGCAATAGAGCCGTCATTTGTACTTATATTTGTGCCATAAAAATGTAATACATATATTGTTTGTGGTCAAAGTAGTATTTTGCTTGACAGTCTTATTTTCTCTTTAAATTAATATTAAATGGGATGCTTTGTCTCGATTTTATGGGTTACCCTGCTACCCTAGTACCAAAGCTAGCAAACACCGACTAGGATAACAGAGCGTAATGGGAATCGCTACCGCAGCCCCCGAGGCGTCATAAAGGAAAATTGTAATTTGGTCGAAGGGCGAACACGCGGTCGTTCGCACGCGGCGTGCCTGTCACGTCCTATGGTTCCCTAGTAATTGGTGACGTGTTTGCCCTTTCGGTGATAGCGATTCGTGACGAGAGTGATAGGAATAATTGGGAAGTCCTTGTAAGCTCATGATTACGTGTTAATAACGAAACATAAAGTCGTATTTCCATAAACTGAACAGATTGCCTTATTTACGCATATTCCACTAAAAGACATAGAAAAGAAATAGTCAGTCCAGGGTCTCTATTCAAGTCGGTAAAACCATATTGCTTTTGACGTGTTATGGTATTGTTTTTAACTCGGCCGCCATTACTGTCACGTAAATGAGAACTATCAAAACGTTGACAATACGGAAACACGTCACAAACAATAAGGTTAATTACGTAAAAACGATATTGCCTTTGACGTGGGTCAACGTTTTGATAACTCTTATTTACTGGACAGCAATGGCGCAGAATTAAAAACAAAAATAAAACGTCAAACGCAATATCGTTTTCGCCCAGTAGAATAGAGTTCTAATAATAGAGGAAGCACTCTTAAATAATTTGCTGATATTGTGTCCAAGTTCGACCAAGGTCAGATACGTCTACGTGCTGTAAGCAGAATCAGTGAATCTTCATCGACAAACTCGCTAGTTATAATAATAATTATACTTTTTTATTGATTACGATCATAAACGTTGTTAAGAGAATTACAGAATGTAAAATAAGTAAGTATAATTTTGAAATCCTATTTTAAATTCACAGTCCTCTCTGTAAACAGTGGGTTTCAACAGAGCCTGTTAGAAATTATACATTGACTTACTAATTACTGTCTGTGGAACTCCAAAATCAAAAAGTGCTGAGAATGTCTATAAAGCTACCTATTTTAAACTTTTAAACAAACTCTTATCGTTATTAACCTAGAGGTCTTAAAAAGGGATCATATTGGCTCACATACAATACTTATTCCTATTTTTTGTTTTACTACCGATTTGTATTCATAATGATCGCTCTTCATATATTTTTCCTCATACTTTCTTCGTTCCTAATTTGTTATTCATAATCATCGCAACTCCTTGTAATTTTTACTGAAACCGTTCTGATTTTAGGACGTTGATAAAACAAACCTAACCTAACCTTATTTGCCAGTTGCATATTTTTAAAATCCTGAAAATAAACAGGTGTATTGTTAATATTTATTATAAAGAATGATCATTATGATGTAAAATGGTATGAGAATTTAAATTTAAATTCCTGTTTTAAGTAAATAAAAACGGAACGAAAAAGAAGTACGAGAGTACAACTTAGCTAACGTTAAAAATAGGAGTTGGTTGTTTCAGAGTGCCCCCGCTCGCGCGCTCGATGTGTGACCAATCCGGACTGATTAGACTGCCTCAGCTGTTGTAGGTACTTACACTGTACAGTCAAGTTCAAAAGTATGTATACACTTTAGTACCTTGTCTATTTAACGTCATGTTTAAACTGCCATATGAAATTATCCAAGCGATTATAGTGACAAGGTACTAAAGTGTATACATACTTTTGAACTTGACTGTACAAGTGTACGTACACTACGTATTAGTTTCAAACTAGTGGTTTATTTCCGCAGCGTGTTTGAAACTTGACCAACACACAAGAGCCGAAAGGTATCAAAGGAAATTATCATAAGAAAGGGGTCATTCCTTCCTAATATAATAAATTAAGTTATTGGTTTGTTTCTTTCGACTTAACGATGTAATGCAGATATTGTACGAATTTCCTGTTAAGACAATCAATAAATAAGTAAACAAATACCAGGGAACAATCTCACGCAATTTTATTTTTTCTTATCTGACCTTTGGCTTGTAGACAACAATAAACATACCTTTATTACCTTTAGAAAAATAGACATTAAGTACAAAAATATTCAAGACAAACAAGCAAATACTAGCCTTAAAAACAATAATATTTGGATTATTGGGTAGTTACACTCGCTACCAATTAGGCTAATTTGTGGTCAAAAACCTAGATCTTTGAAATTACTAACAGCTTCTTTTAGCGCCGGATCGTCGTCGCGTCGCGACGTGCGCGGGATTTCATCTAGGTACAGGGAGTCCGTGGCAGATTTATGTTTTTAACTTGAAATAAAAAAAATAACGGCTTAAGCTAGAAATTTTATTTATATTTATTTATTTATATGTCATGATAAAGATCGCAAATGCGGATTTCACTACTTAAAAAATATGTCGACTAAATGTAGTCCCCGTACACGTGCACATTCCTCAAAATGGAGTCTGGCATTTTGTACCACTCGCTGCAGCATATTCTGCGGAATATTGCTGATTTCACTAGCGATTTTGGTAAATCATCTATAGACCATGGGTTGTTATTATAAACTCTGCTTTTAAGATACCCCCATAGAAAAATATCCATAGGGGTCAAATCGGGCGAACCCGGGAGCACGGATGTCTCCAAAGCGGCTTATCAATTTTCAAAGGAAGTGTTCGCGAAGCACGTTCATCGACACTGTGGCAGTGTGTGGTGTAGCACCATCCTGCTGAAACCAGGTGTGTAATCATACTAATCATGTAATGAATTGGATGGATGTGCAAGCAAATTAGGCAAAAAGTAATCCACTATCATTTGTCTATAGTTTTCACTATTCAAATTAAAAGGCCCAAGGACTTATCCATGAATGGAACAGTAACTCATGGATAATGCAAAGGTCTTTGGTGTTTCAACCGTGGATTAGACGATCACGGGGCCTAGTAGCGACAATTTTGCTTGTTGACATGACCACTCGTGTGAAAATGGGCCTCGTCACTCCAAAAAAATATATTTAGGGTACGAGATGTGTGCATCATTGTATCACAAAAAACATTCATTAATTTCTTGGATTAGTTGAATCCTTTAGGGATGAAACTTCAAATCTTTTTTCAGTATTTCATGAACTTGAGGACTTTGGCAGTCCTAAAGCAGCAGCTCTCTTCCGCACTGAAAGTCGTGGATTTTCTTGCAAACACACTCAATATGTTTTCCGGCGTTCGTGTGTGCCGGCTGGGGCCAGATCTCGAAATATTTTGTGCGGAAGAAGTTTCTCGAAATCTTTGCACCCATGACCGAATCAAATTAACACTTAGCCCGTCACTAACACGACGAATATTGTAATTTGAACAAAATTGTCGGCGTTCAAGAACAAACGAATCGTTAGCTTTTAAAAACGCTTTAAATGCATAAGAAAGGTGGCGTTTTAACCATTGAGACTTGATGAAAATAAAATCCGCAATATTGAACATGTTATTTTTTTTCATTATAAAATCACTTTGAAAATAGTTATGTGCCAACCTGTATATTTAAAAAAAAACGAAGACGGAATTATCCCATATAAGTAAACTCTTTGTAAACTTTTAAATATTCAATAAAACATTAAACCTTCCTGTATAAATCTACATTTCTACACTAATGAGTTCCCATTCACAAAAATAGATTAAACACTCCACTTTAATAACGGAAACCTTAATTCCACCCCAAACGTGTAAACACAAATAAATACAAGAATTCCACTCGATATGTCCATTAATTAGTACAATTGTTGTAAAAATGTGGGGGAAACGTCGGCGGGGTTATGTGTATAGAGCACGCAACACCACCTCAAGGGCAAATACCAATTATAAATGCTATAACCAACCATTTCTTGTGTAACTTAATTGGTATTGGAATTGGGACAATTGAGCTTGAGGTTGAAGAAATATCTAAATGTTTATAGCATAAGGTACGCGGGTACCTTGATGAAACCGTCGTCAATTAATAAATTTCTATGCGGTTCTGTGATAATCGGGGCGAAAGAAAGATTTCTCCTTCAACCAACCATCAATATGATTTAGTTTTAATAAAGTATACAATCATTAAAAATTATACTTCTCAGTATTGATACGCGTACCAATACGAGTAAATACCTGTTAGGACTAATCAGCGTCGCTCGCCGTCAGTGATACTCGTAATGCAATATCGCATTACTATCAGTTTTTAATAAATTGCAAATATAAGTGTTTTTCTACGTAAAGTCCCGGCCAAAGTTGCACCTTTGCTGTACTTGTCATTCCAGTACTGTGTACAAACATTAAACTCAAGAATAGGTTATAAATTGTACAAACACACATACACACATTGTTTTGTTGATAGGTGTCAGGGTGGCCTTCTTATCTTCCTTTTCTGTCGTTGTAGTTTCTGCCACGAAGGGTAGAACTCACTTTGTCATTCATTTGTTTCACATTTTCCTGATAATCTCAGGGGTGTTTATCAGCTCCAGCTGCTCCGGCGCACACGTGCGGGCCTGACATTTGCGTGCAAGCTCCCCATTGGTCAATCGCGTGTGATCTTCGATCCGCGATGCGCTGTAATACAGAATGACTCACTTTATAAATAGTTATATCAGGTATTTACTGTTTTATAGTTCTTCGTATTAGGTGATTACATGTTTAATAGTATTAAATTATTGTCATATCTAGTTTACAACTGTTTTATGTCATGTAGGAGAAGCAGTGTAGGTTTTAATTGTCTTGTCTTTAAATGACTTTAAACCATATATTTAGCCATCGAATATAAGAGTTATTGTAGTAAGTACGACATAAAATACCAACTATTTCTATAATATCTACTTCACTCGGTTTTTTGTGTTCAGCCATGCAAAAAAAGATCAACCTTACAATATCTTCTAAGATAACTCTGCCATCAAGCAGCAGTGTGTTTGTCTGTCTTTTATTTCCGTTAGACGATTCTCTTAACACTGTTAGGTGATCCGACGCATTGTTGGGTTCCGGTGTGGGGATAAGACAACCGGTGAACAGAGTTGCCAACGCATTTATGATCTTAGGATTGTATTCTTGAGAATGCCAATACCTATAGGTCAGAGATCCAACTTACCATCAGGTGGCCTTGCCATGAAAAATCTGTCAACGCTATTATTAACATGTTAGTTCGTGTGTCTTAACAAAACTGGTACCAGATAGGTATTAACCGGCGGGTTGATGTTGTCAGAGCGTAAAAACACATCTGCGTGCATTCTCAACTTACCCGTTTTACCCGTCGAGTGAGCCAGGACGTACGAGTATGACCTTGATCACTCGCGTCGATCGTTAGACAGAGAGTTTTAAAGAGGATAAGCGTGGATAAAACAGCAGGTACCAAACTTTTTCTTATGTGGCTACGAGCGGCGGGCAGCTTTAGTTTGTCGGTTAATACTGGGGCGACGAATTGAGAAACGAGTTTTTTAAGTTATAATGAGATTAACACCCCAGTTGGCATAAATAAAGGCATAGTTTTGCGTTATTAACGCAAACGATTGCAATTTTCAAAAACTGTCAAAATGTAAGGAATTGACATGAATGGCGGTTTTAGTTGCGACAGATCGTCAGCTAACGTCAATTATAAATATTTTCAGTTTTCGACAATCGGCGTTAACTTACTTTTCCATGCTATAAAATACATTAAATTAGAGGTATAGATAGAAAAGTTCATATTTTTAGAAGGAATTCCCAGTAGTTACTCTAACGTTTCCGTGTCTAATTCACACACGCTGTGGCCTTTGCGTGTGCGCTGACAGTTGCGTGAGGGATGCGTTCCAAATTCGAAAATGTGCGTTGTCTGTGGTCAATTCGATTATTGAATGTCATGCGGTTTAGGACCCATGGATCCAAAAACGCATCGATTCTATCACCTGCTAAATTGAGTTTGATTATACCTACTTATAATTATTTAGTCAAATACCAAGACCACAAAACAGTGGCGTGGTTTTTATATAACTTTCGAAATCGAAATGAAGCCCTTCTGTATATATTTACATAAAAAGGAAGTCATAAAAACTCTACTGCATTTTTTGATACGGCCATCGTTATGTTAAAAATAAACCTCTTTCCCCCTTCTCAATAATATCTATATAGTGACATAGGCTTTCATATTTTAGTCAAAGTAATGTTGTTGTTTTGCTGTAGTTACAACTCATATGCTAAATCCACCCAGCCGTTAAGGCTGAAATACTTAACATACAAACATACACATACACTTGAAAAACATAACCCTCCTTCTGACCCAATTACTGCGTCAACCTAACTTTATGGTATTTTACTAACAATAAATTTATTTATAAATCATTATTTAAATCTTAAATGCACGTAGACACACTAATTAAAGAGATACTAAATATCGTTATGGTAATATCGATATTAAACCACTACAACGCTTGACGCCACGCTAGCCTAGTTGGGAGTGACCCTGCCTTCGAAGCTAAGAGTCCTGGGTTCAAATCCCGGTAAGGGCAGATATTTGTGTGATGAATATTTGTTCCGGAGTCTTGGATGTTCTCCATGTATTTAAGTATTTATTTCTCTATATAAGTATGTTTATCGTTGTCTAGTACCCATAGTACAAGCCTAGAGCTTAGTTTGGGACTAGGTCAATTTGTGTGACATTGTCCTGTGATTATTATTATTATTAATAATTACATTATTTGTAATAATTACAAAAAAAATAAAGACTTGCATAAAGTCAGTATCAAAAGTATGATGTATTAGGAGCCTTTATTATGAGACGGTTGCATAAATATAGCTATTTAACGCCCGTATGAAAAGAAGGATGTTATAAGTTTAACGGGTGTATATATGTTTATGAGTGTTTATATATGTGTCTGTGTGTCTGCTTCCGGCATCTTAGCTCCCAAACGGGTAGACCAATGGACGCAGTTTATTTTTAAGGAAAGCTAGTTTAATTGGAGTGGCTCTGAGTTAGATGTATCAAAAAAGTTGAAGGTATTTTATCTTTTTAATAGTTATTGACACGCATTAGCTTATGTCCAACAGTCAATGACTTTCAGGTGATAAGATGATGAATGAGCCGTAGGTTTTTTGCTTATCAGATTTAAATGTTTGCCTAGTTATTAAAGAATGCAAATCAAGGTGACAATGATTACCGATGGCACCGCCGATGGCTAAAGATAATATTTACAAATAAACAGCACTCGTCAACACTAAACAAACTAACTTGTTGAAACACTTGTAATAAAAAACGAAACAAGCTAAAGTCATCTTTATACCACTCAAAATAAAACCCAAGGCACATGTATCTGTAACATTGATTTTGAAAGGATGCAATATATTGGTTCATTGTAATTTCTGCTTTATTAACGTGTGATAAAGATTATTATATTCAATGTGTCGGTTTTTCGATCGTCAGCGGCTACCCTAATGACTGCGTGCACGGAAATGGTTGTGTATACAGGGTGTGATTTGAGCACACATAATGTTTATTATGAAATCATAGCTACTATTATGAAATAGACTCAACTCATATACAAAAAAGCATTTTAAATAACACGCTAGCCTAGTTAAGCTAGGGGTCCTGGGTTCAAATCCGGGTAAGGGCAGATATTTGTGTGATGAGCACGAGTATTTGTTTTCACACACTAGTAGTCTTGGATGTTTTCTATGTATTTAAGTATATATTTCTCTATATAATAAATATAAATTAAACTGGTAATATGCGTAATCCATACCTTGAAATAAAATTGGCCGTCACTTGAAGCGATCCAACAGGAAACCGTTGTGTTGTTCTGGTGTTGCCACACAAATCGTCAGTTTTTTAAGTGTGTACTGTCTACTTGTGTCAAATTGTCGTTAGTGTTTGTTATGTTACCTGTTGCCTGTTTACTGTTACTTCTTTTTTCTGTTAATTAAGGTTAGTTTTTTAAGTCAGGGTCCCTCTGAAAATCAGCGCCGCGGTTTGACTGCGGCACAATGCTGAGAGGGATCCTGTTCAACGCAATGATTTCTGTTTTTCATGTTTATTTTTTGTAGTGTTGTGTAGTGTGCGTTGAATAAATATTTTCTATTTCTATTTTCTATTTCTATAAGTAAGTTTATTGTTGTCTATATGATATTTATTTATTATTTATTTTATTTTGCAACCTTCCAGGTACCGCTTTGTTCCTGGCAATGGCAAATATTCGTATCCTCCGACCGTGTAGAAGTTTATCGCTTTGCTCTCGGGAACACATAACGGAATCAACTAATAATTGAGTATTGAACCATCAGATTTTTCTTGATGACAATAGTCCGTATCCGAGCTTATTTACTATCTCTGTACCAAATTTCATATTGATTGGTGCATACGTTGATCGGAGAGTGAAGACGGAGCAAGCGAATTATAAACTTTTATAGCACCTCTTTTTGCCCACTACTTTGTCCGCATAGATCGCAATCATTGTTAATCTCAAATACTATCAAATTTTCCTAGACGAAAATTATAAAATGTTCCATTAATATACATTTTTGGGAATGTAAAAAAAGAAAGAAGAAGGCAGATACCATAAACAGAGCGCAGACAATAACAAATATCATAATGAAGACACTTAAAAACAATATTAATCTAAATCAAACATTCGTAATATTAGCAATATTTCATCGCGCATCGTCTAGTTTCACCTGTCGGGCACAAATAACAAAACGGTTGCCGCCACAAAAATGCCTTAGTAAAATTAATTACTCTTTTTTTCCTTTTTTCCTTGGGAATGTTGTAGCAGAAAATTATTTGGTGTTTAGCCGGCAGAGGGCGGGGCGACGTGTGATTAATATATTTCGACTGAAAATATTAATGACTTGGGTCTAACGTTTGGGATTGGGGGTCCGTGAGGTATGCCAGTAGCCTAAATTGGCACTGGCTACCACTTCATTCTTTTTACAACGGCTTTTGTGTAAGTATTTTTGTATTACGGTTTTCGATGACTTCGACGAGAAAGAAATGCAAATATGTTGTAGGTACTTAATATTTATATAAGACATTGTACAAAAAAACAACACGCCATAATTGCAAGTATCGTTTTTAATATCTAGTTGAGTTATATCTAAAAGAGATTTTAGAGTCAGATAAAGCATGATCGAGTTGAAAGTTCCTAACTTAATTTAAGTCGGTCAAATAAATCTAGTAGGTATCACTAGTATCTTTCTAACTGTTTTACTTGTAAGGTATATTTTTAGTTTTTTAATTATTAAGTTCAATATAAAACGTCATTTCTAAGAATATAGGTAACTTTAATAAAGAAACTGTTATTTCTCAAAACAATATCTTTTTGCCGCCGTCGACTGCTCCGCCCACGGCCGCAAATTTGCATTTATATCTGTCATTGTCTAAATTCGCTCAGTTTATTTTCTAATAATAATTTAATAATGGAATTCTATTAATATAACTAAAATTGGTGATGTCGTACTCTGGTTTGTAAATTGTATTATGTGTTTGTTGTATGTGAATTTAATTAATAATCTCTCAACTGGTTACTTCGAAATATAATAACTTGCTTGTATGATTCTGAAAGACTCTTTTAGTATTTCATAGAACTACTAGAAAAAAATGGTTACGTTAACTTAAAAAAAAAACAATAAGTATGACAACTGAAAACAGTTTATTTGTTATTTAATAACTAAGCACTTACATGGTGTCCCAAAAATACATCCTGGTTTAGAATATGTCACCTAAGTTCTGGGACATCCTTTATCATGATTACTAGCATAAATAGAAAATTGAAATAAATTTAATAATGTTACAACATCAATTTTACCAAATCCTGTGAAGCTGCTCGCGAGTGTGACAACAGTTTCGCGAACATAAGTTCACAACCAGCATCGCCGCCAGCGGTCGAGATTATCACAAAACAAAACTTACAGCGGACTTATCTTACTCTGAAAAAAGTTAACAAGACCAAAAACTGGCTTGCTCGGACCTACCGTTGCAAAAAACATCAGAGAGCCCAATAGGTCTTGTTAAAATGGGCAGCAAAGCCATAGATCGTGGTCAAGCAGATATTGTGAATTTATTTGTCCCTTAAGCCATTATGTTCTTGGTAATCGGGTTAAGTTAATATTTCGATTTGATTCACAACGTATTTGGAACTTGGAACGAGTTTGTGCAAAGTTTGAGTTAGAACAAATCTTGTTTCTGAAATTAGGATTACACCTAGTTAATTCAAGTTGTAATGTGTGTACTACCTACTGCGCATTGGCTGGGGCTATTCTATACCTAATTTTCTTCTTAATTGTCTCGTTGTAACAGATAGCTGCGTGTCTCTCGGCCTGTTAGTCTGGGGCGTCTTTTAGGGAATAACTCTAGCTCACAACGAAGCCTTTCACGAGTGGTTTATCTTATTTCCGTACTGCTAGCATAGTGAAACATCTTCGTTATCTTTCTTTACATGGTATACAACAAAGGCGCTTTCTACGTAAGTCTGTCTGTCCGTATAAACCACGCAACGGATTTTGATGCGGTTTTCACCATTGTTGTAGGGAGTTAAGTATTTGTAATAAGACTAATAAGATGTAAAATGGGGTTAATCGATTGCACTCAGTGGCCTTTGTAATAGTTAATTATTCGAGAACACATCTTTAGCACAAGGTTCTAATACTTTGAAAAATATTTTTGTATTTTTTTTTATTATTGAATAAATTGGCAGATGGAACATGTAAGTTTAATTCATCTGTTTCAGTAACTCTCAAGTCTAGAAAATTATTAAAAGTTAATATTTCCTATAACCCCAGATGTTAAGGCGTGCTCACACGCTGCGAGCGGAGGCGGCCGCTTCCAGATAATAACAGCGGTTGGACGCGGTAGCGGGCCCGCGGCGGTCTCGATATCGCATCACGGAGTAAGATGCTCGTGTCATTAAATTTGGATGATGAGTTAAATTATCATCAATCTTTGAAGTTTAAGACCTATACGATAAGTCTGCAGTAAAAGACGAACGATTTTATTAAGCTTTTTCTGGTACAATACAATACAAAACACTTTATTATCCATCAAACAAAAAACATTTTAGAGAAATAGCACAATTAACAATAATAATAATATTGACGTCACCATCCCACATGACGAGAACTTGACTTGACTTGGCTCACGAGGTGACCGCTATGTGGGATGTTGACTCGAGGATCATTGTCCCGATAGTTGTTTCGGCAAACGGTCTTATAGCGAAGAGTCTCAAACAACATCTTAAGAGACTCGCTAGGTGGCTGGATCAAGGGCCAGATACAGAAAGCAGTACTTGACACGGCACGTATTGTGAGGAGGTTCCTCTCTCTGCAGCCCTAACATTTATTATAAAAAACTTAACTTACAGATTTTAAATAAATATCCACAATAATAATAATATTTATACTTAGTAATATTTTTAACAATCATCTGTTCTGGCGGTTTATGCTTTTGTGTTCATGGTAAACTTATTTTGTTTCTGGATTATATGAAGTAAAATTCTGTTTTTGGTCACCTGTTATTAATATTATGCTTATTGTGTACTTACTTAATTTATATTTTTATACTAAAACGCCAATTTTACATAATAATAATAGTTAACAGCCACAAACTTGTTTTAAATATGCAAAACGGAGCAAGAAACGGTCATAATATAAATTAGAATGAATCGCGTTGAAACGTAAAAGCGCCTGTAGCAAAGGCGGCACCACGCTACCTTATAAACACCGCGGTCGGGCGCCGCGGGCAGTGTGGCCGCGCCTTTATGCAAATCGAGTAATCTTTCTAATTTTTTACTATATAGTTATCATAAATCAATGGTAGGTAAAAAGTTATAGGTATATTAATAATCAGTGATGTTATTTAATAATTATTTTTTGTCTTTGCTTCTTAATTTCTTTCAGTCTCTCGAAAGTTTATTACACCATGCATAGTGAAAAAAGTTTCATTTAGACGTCAATTGAACGATTGAAACTGACTTTCTAAATGAAAATTTGGCACAGTGGGCTCCGGAACAGATTGTATTAGCCCAACTGGGAGTTTTATTATTTTGATATACAAATAAATAGTATAACTAGATATACTTTATATGGCCATGAGACAGTGACAATCCGCGATCTCTATGTGCGATCCAGTGTCTAAAAGTTAACAAAAAACGTCCTATTTACGTGCGGTCACTTCCGATACCCCTACAATATTTCGAATTCGACTCGAACGATCTATCTTATTAAATAGAGTTGTCAATTAAAAAAAACACATTAAGTTTTAATTCTTAGGCTCTGCTTCCTAAAGATATAATATAATCTAATATGTACAAGTATTGCAATTCCATTGGTTGGAAATGCTCTGTGCATCGTCAGTTATAACATTAAATTTCATTTCCTGCGTATCCACTTATATCGATAAACCGGTATTACGAACCCTTTAAAAAAGTATCCACGAAACTTAAGAAGCGTGTACTTGTACGTGTATCTCAAAGCTGTACGCACCGCGCCTGGCTCAGCAAACATTAAAAGGATTGTGAAGCGACGCTTAAACCGTATAACTTTCAAAATATCCACGATTTTTGAATATAATGTAGTTATTATAAAAAACAAAGTTTCTAAGATTTCGTTTTTTATTGCGTCCTTTTAAGACATATTTTTTAAAGACCAGGTTTTTCTATGATATGTACAACATGATATTAAAAATCGTAAATCAGACTAGGTTTAAGGGAAGAGAAACGTTATCGTATATTGTTTGGAAATTTTCAGCTTCACAATAAACATTTGGTAATAATATATTTTTCTTCCTTCTCACGAGCACGAAGATTAAGGTCAGTGTGGACATTACAAGTCATGATTAATTCCCAAACGCATATGTTTTTCCACAAACAAAATCTTCTCTCTTACGCGATTGCTATTACGAAACTGATCTTATCAACCTAACCGAATGTTATCTATGGCCCTAGACTAGATACTTTTGCCGAACGTTAAAATTATCGAGAATGTATGTATAGGATGGACATACGCTGCCGGACGGCCGCGTCAAGCGCTTATGTCAATTCGATACGAGTACGTTATGAATGACAGTTTTCGAAAATCGTTTACCTTGGCGACATGCATATTGTCCAAGCCCCTTGACCCTAACAGCTAAGGGATTCTCTTACAAAGTCGTTTTTCAATTTGTCAACGAGTTATCTCACAAGGTAAAGTTGCCCCGTCAGAGCAGTATTTACATTTTATTTCAGGTACTTATGTTTAATTTCGGTCGCAAACTTCGTCGATAAAGCTTGGCCAAAGCGCTGGTAAATTTTTCATAGACGAATTGAAAAGTATGTTGTTAAAGAGACAACAACACCCCCAAGCCTTTAAACAAGATGCGTGACGCTAAGTCAAGTAGCTATAGAATCGACAAAATGTATAGGAATAACATGAGCTGATACGAGTATCATGTCGCGTCTACCGCTTGTGTCAACTCCATACATTTTGAGAGCTATTCTATTCTATTCGATAGAAAACAGAAACGTTAGCAGCGTTTGCGTCTCGGCTAAGCCTTCTGTGATTCTTTGACGTTCATAAACATGTACGGGAACCTCTTACCGACTACCTCTATCTATATACTAGTCGTTTTTTCCACCTTTCTTTCCCACAGTCCCTAAGAAACGCTGGGTCATCCCACTTTTATTTTGGCTTTTTTATATGAAATAAAATTTAATCATAGTCCAATCTTCTGTTTCAATGGGTTAGTTTTTGTGGTCGTGTTGTGACTTCTGTAACTCCGCCTCCGCGTGATATTCAGTTGATGTAAAGTAGGCAGACTATATTTGTTGACGCCTTGCTGGAAGCTTTTTATAAAAGCGAATGTTGTTTCATGTTATATATAAGTATATAAAGAAAGCGAAGCACCTAACCTTATTATAACCTGTGTCTCCAAGAGTCAAATGAACGGAAAACACCTTCTACTCATCCTTGCTTACTTAAAATAATACAAAATTATTTAACGATTTAAGTATGTATACTATGTATACTAACAAATTATTTTAATGAATAACATATTATAAGTTCCATGCCTTATCTCATCTTACAGATTAGCTAAAAGCATTGGGTAATGTACTCGTACATAAGTTAGAAAAACTAATTGGAACATGGTGCCCGCGGGGTCTCAAACTCGGTACCTTTCGAGTCGACCCTCTAAGCCTCTAGGCCACGGACTCTCTATTTTTTATTTATATATTACTTTTATTTTCATGCCTACTTTGTAAACATTGCATTTTTTGACTTCGCCCATCAGACAGCTCTGTGGAACCAGATTATTGCAGTGCATTTTCCGGACCACGACCGCTACGACCTTGGAACGTACTGTTCGGGTAACTCATCTGCGATTCCTCTCCTGGTGTGGCAAGTATTCAGCTTGATCGTTGGTCTTCTCTACCATATAAAACACTCCCACCCACGTATCCCTAACCCGCTGTCAGCTAACAGGCCTCTCGCTCCACGTTGAAATTGTGGAACCCTTCACCAGAAACGCTTTCAAAATTAATAACAGCCTGCTGTAGATAGGCAGCCGTGGTCCCCCGTCTAATGGGAAACTGTAAAAACTCTCCATACGTCAGCCGGCACGGCCTACCGCAGTAATTATAAGTTACCTCGTTACGCCCTCCTGGGAAACCGCTGTGCTTTGCTCGTAAATAAACAGTATAGAATTTATAGCATTTATAGGTTCGATAAACCATGAGAATGAAATATCACCTAAGATTGCGAAAGGGAATTTGTGAACGAACTTAAGTAGAGACAACGTTGCTTCGTAATTTGCGTGGCAATTCTTTTATTTTTTCTCGTAGGGTTACTCGTTAATGAACTTAACTAACCTTTTCTTGAATTGGATCAGCATAGAAATCGATAGTTACCTATTTTTAAGATATACTTAAAAATAAACCCCAACAAATAATCAAGAAATCACATAAAACTAATTCGATCCATTTTGTATTTTATTGCCTTTTTTCATTCTGACAATTTATATCTCTTCCAAACTATAAAAAGGCCAAATTAAAAAAAACTTGATTTTGACCAAACTTGGTTTCAATATGCCTAGACTAATTCTTGAAATGGTTTTGAATGACCATGCCTACTATAAAATTTTGTGTAATCCGAACATCTCGAACAGTTTTTAAAAAAAATACCGACACACTTACGTTTGCTATGTACAAATTTGCGTCGTCAAACTTATACATTATCTATAAAGAGGAAAACTCATTACGTGTTAGTATAACTTACATGTATTTATTAAGGATATAAAATCAATGAACATATTTTTGGAAGAAATGTTCTCTATTCATTACTTAATATAAATATTTCATCTACAGATATTAACCCAAGCACAGCTTACCAACATCACTAATGTTTCAGATATAGATGTGCGATAACCATAGACCCGGAGCGGCAAGAAGCCGTATGCGCAACCCCGTAATTAAGGTGCGCGGGCGCCGCCTACCGCGCCATACACATTCTTGCTCTTTTTATAATTCTTTCTTTTAAACGCACTGGCTGCATATAATGTAAAGATAAATTGCCGGTCTTATGCGCGTGACTATTTACGATTTAATTGAAAATCAAAGTAGTTTTTGTATACCTAGTTGCGGCTGAAACTGGCTTGGTAATAGTTATCTGTAGGGCCACAGTACTGGGTCTCTATTCTACTGCGTTATAACGATGTCGCGTTTGACGTGTTTTAGAATCGTTTATGTCACAGTCGCCATTATTGTAAATGACATAAGAGTTATCAAAACGTTGACAATACGGAAACACGTCAAAGACGAGTATCGTTATTACCGTGTAGAAGCCCAGCCCTGGTATGACGCAGTATTGTTGCATTTTTCACTAATTATGTATTTGGATTAGTGTAAAAAGCTTTACTAGACACTATAAATAACTATCCGTAACGGCATGCATTAGGCCCAGGTTGGGTTCCTATTAATTTACCGAAACATCTTTCAACGAATGCAGAGTTTTCATTTCGTGGACCTTTCCATAAAATGAAAACATGTCTCACCAAATGAGTTTTTTTTTGGTAGTCACTAGTCTAACCTAACGTTCGTATTAAAACTTTAATAAATGCTGAAAACATAATGGTTTCCGCAGAAAATAGCGTTCGATGAAATTAAATTCGACGAAATCATACAATCGATAAAATTCAATTCGATAAAGTGATCGGGTTACCATCCAGGTTGACCGATTGACCGACTGACTGACGACCGACTCACATGTTATAAGGAAATAAGACAAATATACTGGCGACATTTGTATTTGTTTGTCTTATCCCAAAAAATGTAGCTTCTGGGTTTTAAGATAAACACCGAAGATAAGACACAGACAGATAAGATAAGAGACAGTAAGTTTATTTCTGTAAAATATTAAAAGAAAACTCATACATACATACATACTATCACGCCTTCATTCCCAGAGTGGGGTAGGCAGAGCTACCAGAAATTTCAACAACTACAAAAAGAGTTGTTGGTAATTCTGTAACCACATTTTGCACAAACAGGCTAAGGTGTTTACCAGTGTGTTAGTGATAGGTTGCAAGCCCATCGCCTAACAGTACAAGAAGCCTTAATTCCCTTAGTCGCCTCTTAAGACTTCCACGGGAAGACATGGAGTGGCACTATTCTAAACCGGCAACCACACAAGTATTAAAAAAAACTAGCACGGCGCACACGTCCTATCACTCTCGTAGTTGTAGTCGTCCTGTTTCTTCTTTCTAGCGCTCATCATTTCGTGGATAGTTTTTACGTGAACTGAGTCTGGGAACTCCTTGATTAGGTTAGCTTTAAGTTCCTCCCAGGTCTTGCAAATTCGCTCAGCCCGTAACCACAAAGCTGCAGCGCCCCTCAATGCACGCCGCGCCATAAGCAGCTGCTGCACTTCCATCCAGCCAAAGACCTCGGCGTTGTCTTCGACATCCTGGATCCACCGGCTTACTGGATACGTCTTATCTTGTCCGGTAAAATTCGGGATTAGGCATTCTGTTAGGTGTAGCATTGCACCGCCTTGCGCCATTGACTGCTGCGCCGCCATTGCATCTTCAAAATCTGCTTGCTGGCTACTCCGTCTTGAGTCTTTTTGCATTGTCGTCTTTAAAAGTCGTCGTCGTCCGTCGTCGTCGTAGGTCGTGCGCCGTCGTCTTAATGCTGCCACGCCTGAGTTATAACCCGTCACCTTTGGCGCGTTCTTGAAATTAATCAGGTTGGATCCTCTCGATCCCGGACGAGCCTCCAAATCTGTGCCCCCTATATGTATATATAATGTCCATGGGTCGCTAAGGCCACTATGAGCTCCCTATTTCGCCATTCTGACAATGACAGATGACATTTCAGTGTACACGGCGCAGCTTATATGAATCCCAGTGATGTTTTAGCGTGTTAACTTTGCAATGTATATTGATTTGTCACCTGTCACGTGTCATTTTCAAGATTGTGTAATAGGGGGCAGGGGAGTGTGGGCTCGTTTAGCTTTTCTATAACAAGAAGAAAACGAAGCCGAGTGAAAGCGCTATGACTCTAACCCAAGAGACAAGTGTAAAAATCCATTTTTTTAAGTAATAATGTACAATATTTAAAATATTTGCTAACACACACATTAAACATAAAACAAAGCAGTAATACCAATGACCTCAGGGTAGTTTTTGTATAACATACAAAGAAAATGTAATATTTTATAAAACCACAATACTATTGCCAAAACAATTCAGACTTAAACGCGTTGTCACCTAGAGAATATTGCATCCTTCATCTAGCATCTTGCATCTTTGTCAATATCTGTAATATGATTTGCAAGAGACAATTAACTCGTTCCTATTTCTAGAGACAAGTAGCCTGATTGTGCAAACAGAACGTGGTTACAGAAATAGAAGAAGAAGAAGAAGAAATACATTTATTCAAAGCCATAAGACACACATAGGTATAAATAAAACATTATACATTATAGAATATTAAGGCAACCGGAAAAGTGTGTCGTCATGGCAGTGAAACGGACTCTGGCTCAGCAAAATGCTGAGGCGTCAGACACCTTGTAACGAGCCAAAAGGTCACCTGTCCAGTTAATTACAGAAAGATTTAATTATTCAATAAAGAACAGCATTAAAATTAACAGAATAGGAAGTATGTTATGTAAGAGTTTAAGTAATGACAAAAGAAAACATAACCTACTATATATTTGACATGATAACATAGTTAAAGAGTTCATTCCATTTGAAAAGCATTATAAAAAAAATAGTTAAACAAATTATAATTTATAATTTAACAATTTAAATAAAATACTAACATAATTAAACATTTAAAAGAATAATGTAAATAATCAAATTAAAGTTATGAAAAGTATGGCATAATAATGTACGCCAAATTCAATCTTAAAAACATCAACTCGCTACTGCGCATGTCGAAATGAAGGCGTTGAGGCCGAAGACGCCGATGAAGGCAAAGATGGCGATGAAGTACTTGAGATGTTATATAAGCAGGTCGCCATTTTGGGGAGGGAGGCTTTTCTCTTTGACACTCGTGACGTGCGGACGGTTGTTGCTCTGGGGTCGTACTTACGTTCGAAATTAAAAATTACGAGAAATTAGACATTGAATTAGAATTTTATATTTTAGTAGTGGGATTTAGTTAATTGAAGCTTTTGCACTTTGACACTCGTGACGTGCGGACGGTTGTAGCTCTGGGGTCATACTTACGTTCCGAACTCGGAAAATAAATATTTAAATTTTTGTTGGGGTTAATTAAATGGGTTTCATACGGGAAAGTTAGACATTAAATTAAAGTTTATATTTTAGTATTGGGAATTACATAATTTGGGTTTAGAAAACTTTTCTTCGTAAATTATTGGTAAGATTATATTATATGTAATTATTTGTGTGTGGATTTGTTAATCTTTTCTGTTACAGATTATTAGAAGAAAGAAGTAGTCAGCAAGTTTAGAAGATTTTTAGTTGACATTTGTGTCTGGCACGTTGTTTATTTAGTACATTCAGTTGGGGGTTTATGGGGGGAAAGTTTTGTAATTATTAAAGTCTTTGAGTTAAGCTAGATTAGCATATTTTCGTGCCAGAGCGGTGTCCAGGCTAACAGTTTGCCTGACAAATCACGCTGACCCTAACGGTGACAAATAGGCTTGGTTTGGAACTCTGTAGATTCTAAAAGATGGTGTGGGCAACCCTAGATGTACTCTTTACCAACATAGTCATCTATATAAGTGCCCACCATTCTCATTCGCCAGCCTGGAGTGGGATCGGGGTCCACAGGTTGGGCATGCAATTGCACCCGTGAAAGCTCTGGGAAGTTTGAGGATTGGTTCCTTAAAACTCTATATATTTATATACACTAAACCACACAATAGGGCGTCATACTCTCACCGTCTTGGACTTCGGTCTGTGTGAGGGGGGTGGCAATCACACGGGTGTTAGGTTGCTTTCTCAGCAGACCCGGCTGAACTTTACAGTTTACCTAGGGAACTAGCTAATTATGAGGATAAGGTAAGCCTCTAGGATGTAGTTCTTTGTAGAATAGGCCTTATAAGTAGAGTTAGGGTAGATTCACTTGACTAGGGAAAGTAGGGAATATTAGGATTTTATTCAAATAGGGAAATAGGTAATGTTTATTTTTATTCACTAAAAATTTAGGTACAATATAAAACTGATAGGAATCAGTAATTAAATAAAGTTCATATTTAAAAACATTCTTAGGATCACTTAAGGGGATAAGTTGGTACCTAATAGGTAAAATATTTTATGATAGAGATAAAACTATACTTTTAAATTCTCTCTTCATATTGACTTAGATCAAATCATATGAATTGAATAATTTTCAGTAACAAATAAAACACTTTTCAGTAAACAAGTTTAATTAGGGACAATATAGGATTCAGTATTTATTTGATAAATAACTATCTATTTGAAATTTGAAGCCATAAATAGTTTCATGTCTAACAAAATTAAAGTATCATTCTAGATAAAAATCTATACCTAATAAATCTAGTTTGGTTTGAAATAACTTTGAAGTATAAAAATGAGATCTTTGAATAGATTTGATAAATTGCAATAATATAAATAAAACTATTATATCAATATACTTAAGTGGCTTTATATTTGAGCTGTATATTTACTCTTACATAGCACAGAAAGCTATTATGAGGATTCAATCTAGCTAGAAGACAAAATGACTTCTGTATTACCTCTGTTTTACTATAAAAGATAAACATGTATACATGGTGAAAATTGAACATCTCATTATAGACTATAAAAATACTTGAGTCTAGATCATGGCTCATACAGTGAATTAAGCAATATCAAGCTAAAGACACTTTTGTAATAATAAATTTACAATAAGTATAAATAAATTTATTCGAAGATCATTAGAATCAATTATATTGAATATTGAAATATAATAAATTTTGAACCCTCTCAATTTGGTACTTTACAACTAACTGACTTATCATACAGTAAATAAAATAATTAACTATATATGGCAAGGAGTCTGCCCTGTCTCTGGAGGATGACTATTGGAACAGACTAAGGTCTGCGTGATAGCAATCACGACGGCGTAGGTGGAGCCGATTCCCCCTAAAAAGGGGCCATAATACTTATAATTTAATGGACATGAGATTGTTTTATGCTTTGGTTTACCTAGATTATATTTTCCATACATTATAACTATTCTACG
Source organism: Acleris holmiana (assembly GCA_949316455.1). Classification (NCBI taxonomy): domain Eukaryota; kingdom Metazoa; phylum Arthropoda; class Insecta; order Lepidoptera; family Tortricidae; genus Acleris; species Acleris holmiana. The sequence goes on from OX438783.1 coordinate 7,988,612, forward strand.
ATAACTGATTTTCTTCTTAGTAGGTTAATTATAGAGGTGATTAGAAATTCTGAATTATTTAGGATTATTTAAAGGTATATGAAGTTAAATATGTAGGTAATTTAATTCAATAGGTTAAATACAGGTTGTATTAGGTAGGTAATTTTAGGAATTAAAACAAAGACTTAAAGAATGTTAGGGTTACTGTAGGTTCACAACTATTGGGTCCAATTTTATCTGTTATACGATCACAAGCCATATTTAATCTTCAATTAATCTTAAGTTGTTTCAAGTAAGAATATAGTTAATTAAATCAGGGTATGTAGTATACTAACTATCGGAGTTAGTTACATTAGGTTAGCTAGTAAAATATGTAGGTAGGTAGATCTATAGAAAGGTAGGCCCCCGTAGGATAGGATGGGTAGGTTGGTTACAATTGTTGCCGTAGACCAGGATTCACAAGGCAATAAACCCCTTTTACCCAGTAGATAGGTAGCCCACGTAGGATGACTAGGATTGGTTACAACCTGCAGCGCTGATTTTCAGCCAGAACCGACAGTGACTCACGGAACGCTGTACAAACATACAATATTTTTTAAAATTCATGTAAACTACTTATAAATATAATTTAAGCGGTAAATATATATTAACAAATAAAATAATAAAACGCATACATACTGACAAGCACAAATACCAACAAGTCTTTTTAGAGTAGCTCTGCCTATCCCTCTCTGGGAATGAAGGCGTAATGTTATGTATGTAAATTGTTCCTTTTTAAGCTTAGCTTCTTATTGAACTGTCTCTGACCGCGGCAGTTCGTCCCTTAGACCTATACCGAATACATGCCTACATTATTCCAGATACCCACGATAGTTTACTGTTACCTGCACACTGAAAACCCTTCACACGACCTCGTAATTAAAACAACAAAAAAACCATTCATGAATGAATATACCGAGATGGCCTCATGTTTATTAAAATCTTGGCCAGGATCGCGGGTTCGGTTCCCGCCGATGATTTATGTGCCGAGGCGCGCACGCCGCCCCATTCATTTGTTTTTTAGCCTTTTGTTAGTCCATTTTGAGATAGGCTTGATTAGTTTTAGCTCAGATTAACCCGCGGTTTTGTTCGTTTTCGGGGTTCGGAAGGCATTATTGTTTTTAAAAAGTTACATGTGAAAAGGTTGTGTGTGAATTTTTTTGGGTTGTTCTTTGGCCAAGGGTTCTTCTAGCTTAAGTTAAGTTTAACATTTTGGTATTGGTTTGTAAAACATTTGCCGTGACTTTAAAAACCTTGATGGGTTAATTTGCACCGATGGTCTAGTTAGAAGAAAACTGGCGTAATTTATGGAAAAGTAATATGTAAAATAGATTAGATAATGACAGCTTCCTATACAGAAAGTTTTATTTTATTTCCATAAAAAAAAGAAGATAATCCTTTAGCAAATCACTAAAACTCCACATTTATGGTTGCACCTTATTACTTAATTACCTATACATTAAAAACACACAACTGCTTAAAAAAATCCAAGTGTAAATAAAACACTCATAAGTTGACGAGAAGATCTTATGACAGATGTGAAAAAAATGGCGTGAAACGCGAAATGATCTGCATTCTGCATAGCTCGTGTCGGCCGGCAGACTTAATTGCACAAACCAGGCATTACGACCCAGACCGACTTTAATACGTCTCCCACTGACAACCCGTCGACTAATGGGACCTTTCATGGGTCTTGGCCGAGCTGTAATAAGCGTCAAGATCTTAGTATATAAAGAAGTAGGTACTTATTATAAAGTCCGGTTTCTACGGTTTTACTGGGAATGAACAGATTGTACGCTGTAGTTATTTCAATAATAGTGATCTAGCAACCCGCCCTCGCTTTGCTCCGCATAAAAAAAGTTACTAATCGAGAAAGATTTGTTTACATCCGTTTCTCAGTTCCAAAGATAATCCCCAACAAAACAAACAAAGCAACACAATTTTGCTCTTTATAATATTAGAAGGTATACATATTAAAATCCAATGAGGTGTCAAAAACCGAACCCTAGTCATCTTAGTAGATTTCACTAGGCAGCTATAGCTCAAAAAATGGCACTTTTTGAAATTTGGCCATAAAGTAGATATTAAACCATATTTCATCTAAGGTAAGGTAGGACTGTAAGGCCTCTTTCGAAAATTTCGAGAAATGCGATTTTTTTGACGCCGAGTGTAGTTGCTAGTGTCCCTGCCTTCGGTCCCGGGTTTTATTGCCGATCAGGGTAAATATTTAGTATTTGTTTCTGAGCTTTCGGTTTTTTCTATGTATGTATTTAAGTATTTATTTATCTATATAAGTATGTTTATTGTTGCCTAGTACCCATACTACAAGCTTAGAGCTTCGTTTGGGTCTGGCTCAATTCGTGTGAGTTTTTTTTTTATCTAAATTTTTATTATAGGAGACCAGGCCTGGCCTGAAAACCTGTAACATGCTGAGCAGGAACCATTTTGCTCCGTCTGGCACTGCTTTAGAGTTTCATGTTTTACTCTTTTTAATTGTTTGTTAATCTGTTATTTTGTACTTGTGTTGGATATAGGTAAATAAACGTTATTTTCTTTCTTTCTGTTTTACTTTCTATTATTATTAAATATTATGAAGATTTAGTTACAATATTTCTCATAAATCTGTTATCATCATTAAATAAATTTACTCCCATACCTGACCTAAAATATAAATATATATATATATATATATATATCAAAATATCTGACGCGCCTTTACTTTAATAGAGACAATTCAAAAATGTTTAAGCGAATAAAGAATACTTATACCTTACCGAGTCAAAGTTTGTACTTATAGACTAATTTGCAAATTTTCCGAGGTAATTTATTGATGTAAGATGCGACGTAAGTATCACTTATGTATCCAATTAGGCATTTTTACAACAAAAAAAAACACTTCATTACTTAATTCCTGTGTTTTAAGATTCTTGCAATTCCTACCTCAGATAGTTATAGATATTTAGGTTAGGAATGAAGTAAGTCCATTAACCTTCTAACCCAACCTCATTATTAACAGAGCACTACCGTACCTACTCTTTGATATGAACAATGAAAAAAATACAACCGTATAAGTAAACGGTAACCGTAATAAGACTCGGGTTCAGAACGGACCCCGACAAGATCTTACCAATAACTCGTCCCAAATAGCTTTTAACTTTTTTACATCATATGCAGTACGTTGCCAGTACCTAACAATAGCGCTTGAAATTGCCACTTTAAGCCATCAAATCAAATCATGACATCAGTAACACAATTTCAAAAATACTGGCAACTTATTTTCCGCATCTGCCATTTATTTTGTTTTAAAAAAGTTTGGTTCATTGTCAACTGGTCTCCCATAGTCGGTGCCTTCAAAGCCTTGGTGTCTGCGGTCTGCGGTGTTCAGACAAATTCATACCCCATAAAATTGCCGGGGTGACATCACGTTTCGGAAACTTTGTGGTCACCGCGGCTGGTTCCAGCCGAATGGCTCCGGGGATATTAGAGGCAAAAAAAACTGAAACGTATGGACAGAGTGGACTCTGTACTGTAGTACGTCCTGGTATCGCTTGGGTGTCCACACACAATGCAGTACAATATGAAACTATTTATTGAACACCATAACTTAGTGGTAGTAGGACTTTGTACAGGGTCCGTCTGGATAGCTACCACTATATTTAATTTTTCCCTTTTTTAGGGTTCCGTCAGGTTCCCTTCGGGTACGGAACCCTAAAAAAGGTAAAATTAAATATAGTGGTAGCTATCCAGACGGACCCTGAAATAAGTTGCCAAAATTACGTGTAATATAGGTATGCCTACACTGTCCGTCCGTCCGTCCTAACTTTAAACAGCTGTATCTTTTGAACTGTATTAATAGGGAGTATTTTTTTTTTCAGAAAATGTGTTATGTTATACGGCGGATTTACTATCAAATAAAAAAATAAAGACAGTGAAATAATAAAGGTGGTATGGGGTAAAAAAATATTCATTTTCAATGTATTTTTATTTTTGCTATATCTTATGATTAAGTAGAAGTAAATACAAACCCTGAAGCAAAACAAAAAAATGGTTAAGTGTGAGTTGGAGCCCACGCTGATTCGATTCTAATCGAATTCAAATTGTAATAATGTAATACCTACTGTGCGGCAGAAACGACCCCAGGTGCGCGAGTACGACTCGCACTTCACCGGATTTTTTATAATTTTGTGTTACCGCGTGGGGATAAGGCAACTGGAGAAATTAGTAGCATAGAGGCATTCTTTATTAGTTTCAGAGCAGGCAATGCATTTGCAGTCCAGTGATTGCAAAGGTCTACGAAAATGAGTCTCAGATCCTTCTAAACATCAGGTGGCCTGTGGGCTCGTTTGCCTTGTCTATGAAATACTAAAAAAATCATGAAAACATATTATTTAAAACTTAGGTACACAACAAGCGGGTTCAGACATTTAAAACAGCATTTATATTATTTTCAATGTGTGTGAAAGATCCCTTAGAAGGATAAGTTGGCCTCTGACTATTTTTTTTTTTTTATGTTAAGGAGAAGGCACACTAGCACTCAGGCCACCTGATGGTAAGTGGAATCTGAGACCCATAGACATTTGAATTCTCAAGACTATAATCCCAAGACCTCAAATGCGTTGCCAACCCTGAGGACTAAGATGGAATGCCTCTATGCTAGTAATTTCACCGGTTGTCTTATCCCCACACCGGAACACAACAATGCGAACACTGTTGCTTGGCGGGTGGTTAATGGATAAGATGGTGGTAGCGATCCGGACGGACCCTGCACGGGGTCCTACCACCACTAAAACGTACGTGTACGTTCCTATCATGTCAATATTGTGTTTGAATTTCTGTGTTTTGTACAATAAAGTGTTTACATACTTAAATTAAGCACTTTTTTTTCTGTGCCACGTGTCATATGGCGTGACGTCACAGGTGCGCAGCCACAGGTTCATCACAACCAAATTAATTTTTCGGAATTATTGTGTCCTAATATTATTTAAATTTAAACTCAAAATACATGTTCAAAGATTTTAAAATTACGTAACTACGTGTACTCTAATGTCAAGTAATAAGAAGTCATAAATGCTAATATTTTGACAAGCTTAATTATATCTTATTACAAGGGCAATAAGGTACGATTCTGTTGCTTGATGAAATCTATTGTTTCGGTCGGGAGAGTATAATGACATAATGGGTAGCGGGTCTGCTCCGGCGCAATTACGTGGCACACGATCGATTACCCTGATCGATGCGGGGTTAGACAGCGGTTTGCTGCCAATTTTACAACTTTTTTCTATAATTTTGTTACAAATAATGCGGTTAAGATACGTCATCGATAACTCTACACACGCAGCTGCCGATCGCAGATATATTTTCAATTTAATTTTAAGTAAACGAAATTAAATAACGAACTCACTAAACAAATTACCTGCATGGTTTTATTATTGAAAGTTACAAATACGTTTACGCGGCCAATATTTACGCTCACTCTACAAGTTTGGTTTTTTCGATCGAGGCGTTATTTTAAATCTAATTTATTAAAACACATGCATCACTTAGCCCCAACACTGTTTTAACAACTCAATAATTTGACCAGCCGAATCGCAAAAAAGGATAAAAATATTCCATCGATAACATCGACCGCAGCACTAATCCATCGACTGCTCGTCGGATCGGTCGCCGACACGGATCGACAATTTCGTAAATTGTGCACCGATTAGCGACCGATTACGACCATTACCGACAGACGGACACCCGGGCCAGCCCGATTAAAATAATCGGTAACCGATAAAAACCGATAAAATAGACTTACGATTATCAATATTTTTTGCCGGCGGCCATAAGGATAGTGTGAGTAATAATATAATTTCAAACTCTGTCTTGAAATTGCACCATTTAGTGGGCTTAAATATATCTGGGTGTATTCTATTTGATTTTTACTCCTATTGCAACTGTATTGGTTATAAATCGGCCGCTCCAACCTTACTACATAGTTAATAAGAGCTATTATATTGATAACGAAACGAAAAGAGGTACAACAATGGAGAATAAGGGCCCATCTTAGGGCCTAGAAGACGCATAACGCTAAGTTAGCAATTTCGAAAATCGACAAAATGATTGACATAAACTGTTGACAGATCGCATCGTCAACTGGAGAAAATAGAAACTTTAGCAGCGTTGGCACCTTTAGGCCTGCTGATATAAATCTGGGCCTCTATTCAGGTGCGTTAAAACGATATCGTGTTTGACACGTTTAAGAATCGTTTATGTCACAGTCGCCATTATTGTAAATGACATAAGAGTTATCAAAACGTTGACAATACCGAAACAGGTCAAAAACGATATCGTTATAATGCAGTTGAATAGAGGCCCTGTTCCTATAAATTGTATAATTTATTTAACTTTTATCTATTGAAGAATCTGAGATTGTACAGGAACTACAGAACTTTCTAGTCTTGGGAGACCACAACAACACGTCCAATCACTAATAGTATTTAATTAGAAGAGATGACGGGCAGCTGACACAATATAGTGGTGCGATGTACAACTACCCTCAATATCTCATTCATTACATCTATGAATTGTCATACCTAGTTACTACTGTTAACAGTAGTTGAGCGCCTACAGAAAAATCAATAGGTAGACAGTTTGAGGTTCTTGCTTATATTTTGCTACTTTCTATCATCGGTATAGTTGTGCAGGTGCAAAACTAAAACATTTATACTTAAACTCTACATTGTTAACAAATTTGGTACATTATGTAACAATTAGAAAGTTCAGTAAGTACAGAAGTAACCTAAGTTTCTCTAAGTAAATGGGGGGGAAAAGGAGGGTGTCTAGAGTAGGATCTAGTAGTTCTGACTGATAGAGAATTACTCGAGTTTTCGACCACCAACGTTGTCAAAAAAAATACCGGCAAAAATTTAGAACAACCGAATTGCTTAAAAAATCGTATCTTTTATGCGCATTGTTGTGTTCCGGTGTGAGGATAAAGCAACTAGTGGAATGAAAGCATACAGGCATTTCATCTTAGTCCTTAGAAAGGTAACGCATTTGGAATCTTGGGACTGCGGTCTTGAGAGTGCAAATATCTATGGGCCTCAGTATCTACTTACCAATAGGGGGCCTAGTCATACATCAAGCCGATAGAAAACATATACGTTACCAGCGTTTGCATTTTAACTAGGTCTCTAGGTTGGCTGAGTGTTTGTTTGCCTTCTGGTAACCAAGATATATCAGCCAACAGAAATATGCTTCAGTCTCTATCTTACGTATGAAACCCTCAGTGCTGTATTGACTTGATATTAAACGTTTATTTCACTCGTTTAATATTTTGTACTAAGTCTGCGTCTAAAACTACTTACTAACGCTTGAATCAAAATCTTGGTATCACCTGAAATGGGGCACCGAGTAACGAGCCGCTTCAGGTGCCACGCGACTAGCGCAGCCCCAGGGCGTCGCAGACACGTCAAAGCCTATCCAAATTTAAACAGGTCGGCCGTCCTGGGGCTTCAACTCGACAGGCTAGCATGCGGTGGTAGTGTAAGCGGGGAATTTCTCTTGGTTGTGAGTAACGGAGGTTGAAAAGATTTTGTAAATCGAAATCTCTTTTAGCCCCGTAGAAGCTAAGAGGCTACCTCTAAATCGCATGACCTAATTATTTTGGGACATTCTACATCTCAGTTTTGGAAAGGGTTTTGGAAACGCAGGGAAGGTGTTTGTCGCGACGTCCTCGTGGGCCCGTCTTCAGGAAAAGGCACAAATGCCCCAGACACACTCCGCTAAGGACTTTCTGGAACAGGGTCAAGGCTTCCAGCACACGATCTCTTTACGATGGAGCTCCCAGCCCTTCACCACTTTCACTTGCACTTTGGCTGCACATAATACAAGCTAAGTTGACCTGTTTCTGGGTACAGACTATCAATAGACGTCTGCATGTGTGACTCGACGTAGGTTCATTCTAAACTCAGCTGTGCTAAGGCCGTAGGACTCAAAAGTCAAGTTAAGCTGGCCTCGTGCTAAATATGTATTATCCTTGGAAAAATCTATTTTTTAACCTTGATCGCCAAATATAATGTTGAGTAGATCAATACTGTAAGAATGTTGAGAATAATAACACATACCTATAACGATATTTTCTTACAACCGATGCGTCAAACTTGAAGCCACAAATGGAAGCATTTAGGCGCAATCTTCTCGAACGTTCGCGCAACGACATGCACACAAGTAATGTCGTACTGAGTAGATCAGTAGACCTATTCTGTGCGAGGACTCGGTTTCTATTTATGAGTTATTATTCTAAGATTACTAGTGACAAAAGATGAATATTTTTTCTTGTAATTCATTATGGTGAACATCTGTTTCATCATCAGCCCACAGCAATCAGGACACAGGCCTCTCCCAAAAGCGCGCCATAAACCCTGTCCTCAGCTTTACGCAACCAGTCGCGTCCTGCCCTCCTAAACAGATCGTTCCGCCATCTGGCCAGACAGTGGTCCACACTACGAGTACCAAAGCGTAGTGTAGTTTTTTTATCTTCAATTTACAGCAAATAAGTTAAGTATTCAAATATTTTTTTAGGGTTCCGTAGTCAAACTAGGAATCCTTATAGTTTCGCCATGCCCGTCCGCAGCCTAGCATAGCGCAGAGACTCTTAGTACTAGAAAGCTGTAATATGGCATGAATATACATGTTAGTCACGCCAACAAAGTGGTACAATGAACTGTAAAAAAAAATAATATGGTACCTCCCCTACTCGTAACGTGGGGATGTGTTTTTTTTTCTCGTCTACACTATATTGTGGGATGCCGTTGGATAGGTCTTTGACCTTTCCAACCTTTGGGTTTGACCATACAATTTTTCGATTAAGTGATCCGTTTCTGAAATATTAAGCTTTAAAGCGCTATTTTTTGTTAGAGGCAAGTGAAAACTCAAAAAACTATAAATCAGAAAAAAAAACTTAAATGAAAGCGGATATAACAAATTTTAAAGGAAAACTGTCACGACTAAGTAGATATCATTGGTTCTTGAGATACAGGCGATTAAAGTGTTTATACCTACTAAAATCAACTAAGACGGCACCAAATGACTTTAAATAGAAAATTATTGATTACTTGTTGTTTTTTATGTTTGCAGTACTTAACGGCTTCGGAACCCTACATGAGCATGGTCCGACAAGCTCTTGCCTGGTTTTTGTAATATTAAATTCTGTTTTATGGCATGCGTCGCAATAACTTTTCTCGTCGCTTTTAAATCGAAATTTCCTAAATTCAAAGGGTTGACACTTGAACTCGCTGTCACTGCAGCCCGACCCTCACGCGAACTCATTTCAGGGTTGAGCGGGCACCCCCTCGCCCTGCAGTGGTTTGTCGAATACAGATTATAACCATTTCGCTTCCTACCTTACCTTAATACCTCACAACTCTAATAGGTTATCTTATCTAGCTTTACCCTTTGAGGACGAATTGAGGTAAATTATTTTTAAGTCAACAGAGACATACACTGAAATTTGATTCTACCTCAGAATAATAAAATGTGAAAATGTCTTTTTGGATGTTTATTACTTAATATCACGCATGATTGGCTGAACGAAATGGAAGATCTTACATAGCAGATATTGAGAGATGGCTGTATGACTAGCTTCGTGGCATTTTCATGCAAAGTTCTGAGAGCACATTAGGAAATTGTGTAAAAAAACAAAGGTAAGACCTTGAAAATGAAGATCGTACCCAAAATCGACATATGTATCACGAATTAAATTTAAAACCGAGTCTACTTTGAACAAACTTTATAATTCTACGTTGTAACATGCGCAATCAAAATCGAAATTCAAAACGTCCTCCACTATTTTCGTCAAGTTTAAAAACCGCGGGGTCCTATTAGGCCCCCACGGCGATCTCGTAATCTAGTGTTCGCTACAGTTGCGTCTAACGCTGAATAGGCCCCCTGCCGGCCGCCGCGCCATGGGCCACATGGCACTCTGCAAGTTTTAAACGAACTTTTCAATATGTTGCATTTGCTTTGTTTTGGGGAAAACAAGCAAGCGTTTTGAGAACACATGTGCTATGTTTGACAAAGTGAAAAAGTCTACGCTTTGAAGTGGACCTGCATTCCACTTTCTTATAAACCTTTGCTAACATTATGGTAGTTCTTACTGACTTGATAGTAAAAGCAAACGTGTAGTAAAAAAAAATGTAATGAAGTTGAGTTCAAATGCTATTTTTTACCTGAAAAGAAGACAATACAAGATTTATTTGACCATTTAAAACAATTTAAGTGATTGGCGTTAAGCTGATGACAGATCGCTCGACAATTTATGTCAACTCCATACTTCTCGAGTCGATAGAAAACAGAAACGTTATCGGCGTTTGCATCTTGGCCACGGACGGGCCGCAGTGAATGCCATAACCGAACGTACGTACAAAGTTCATCGCTTAAAATCATCTTAATAAGTTTACATTATTACTATGAGCAAATAATCGTAATGATGATACCAAATGAAGCCTGACCACGCAGGTTGTAACGAATAATGCAGCCATTTAAACGATTACCATCGCCGGAAGTTATTTGCAGGAAGCGGGGGCGGCGCCCGCGCATCCTCGAAACGGACCAATTATGTTTTTTAGATAAAATTAATAAGTTTCGGTTTTGAGGTTTGGTAACGTTAGCGTTTTACACCTTTGCTTTGGTGGTTGGTTTTTTCTGAAACAGCAGTAAAATTGAGAGGTGTGGTGCATTAGTATTTAAAAACCGGCCAAATGCGAGTCGAATCCGAATACGAAGGGTTCCGTACTATTATTTTAGGAGAGGGAGCCCCCTGCTTTAATTATGATACTAAATGTTTTTTTTTTCTTGTTATACATTCACATTACAGCTCATGAGAAATCCCGCTTATAGACAGATAACCGGACACTGTCAGGTTCGTATTAGTGTCCCGTGTATGCATCCTTTGGGTATGAAACCCTAAAAACGTGTTTAATAAATTAACACTATAGAACCTTATTACAAGTACACTCCTAAGAGTGTATTAGCCCTTACTGGGATTTGAACCCGGGTCACGACAGCAAACTTAATTTTGACAGAGCCATCCTCACTGACCGTACCACCCACTACAATAGATATCACATTTATAGACAAAACAAACAGATTCGCATACCTAATAGATATAGCTATCCCCAACACACACACAACCTACAAGATGCAATAGCTCAAAATCTTACCAAATACATCGATCTGAAAGAAGAAATCACACGACTTTGGCATCTTAATTAAGTCACAATAGTACCGATTGTTCTCTCTGCTACAGGAGTGGTACCAAAACAGCTGCACCAGTCTCTTAAAACGCTGAAATTACCTCCAAATATCTACAACCTTCTCTAAAAAGCTATCATCTTGAACAAACGCCGAATAGTCCTAAAGTTTTTACATAATGATCTTTATCCATACCACCCGCACAACACACACTACAGTCAATCAGTCTACAACAATAGGCAATAAGTAATATTAATTACGTAAAATCATTATATTCTTAGCTACTGATTGATTGTTTGATAACTAGTACAAATACTATAATACAATACACAACATATATAAGTAATTTACCTGGTATGCACTTGGCCTAGGCCCGTGTATAACAGTACACCACTGAAAACTGAGAGGAAAAATGATAAAAATAATAACAATAATAATAATAATATCAGGGGACAATCACACACAAATTGTCCTAGTCCCAAACTAAGCTTTAGGCTTGTACTATGGGTACTAGACAACGATAAACATACTTAAACAGAGAAATACGTTTTTCTCTATGCGTAGAAAACATCCAAGACTCAGGAATAAATATTCGCGCTCATCACACAAATATCTGCCCTTACTGGGATTTGAACCCGGGACAGCTAGCTTCGGAGGCAGGTCACTTCCAACTTGGCCAACGTGTCGTCAATATATATTTAATTTACCAAAATGTTGACGTGCAAACAGAAAGGGTTAACGACTTTTTCTTCCTTAAACTACCCCTAAGAGCTTATTTTTAATGTTCTTTAAAATAACAACTAGCGCCAACCTTACTTAAATTCTTCTCTCTCCACTACACATCAGGTGGCCTGCGTGCTTTTTTGCCAACTCGAAGCCATTAAAACCCCGGGCAGGAGCATTTCGGACCATGCTCAGTGTAGGGTTCCGAAGCCGTTAAATACTACCTACACAACAAATAATAACTATTTTTTTTATTTAAAGTCACAAACACACTTGCTACAGTTTTTTTTTCAATATTTTAAGTACTAATCTCAACCATAAATTTCCGCACTTAAAATATAAATTTCAGTAAAAAACATTTTAAGTGACCCTTTGTAGTCGCCTGTACTTTTTTGCACGTTATTGTATCATTATCGAGAAGATCATAACAAACTTGGTGGCGCAGTGAAGACCCCGTTGCCACTCACCGACTTCGTCATCACATCAGCTAAAAGAAACCATAAGTACTTAATATTCCATTGTCATCGGATTTACATGTGTTCTGAATTTTAGCTCATCACGATGATGGGAGTAGTTAAAGAACCCAATTTGACAGCCGTCAATCCAGTACAAACAATATTTCTGCCGTACCCACAGACGTCAATTAATTTTAAAGTGTGAATATAGTTGCTGCTATCACTTTCTTTGCCATATAAATATAATGAGACAACACGTCATTTATTTAGCATTACTTTAATTTACATCTCTGAGTCCGGCCGTTAGACACATGAGTGAGTTAACAACTGTCTCATTGGGTCTTTTAGCACGGAAGACGTAAGTTTAAATTATTATTAAAAACACAAAAACGTGAATATAAGCGAAAGAATAATAAAACCATAACCCGTCCTTAAGTATTCGTTGCGCTGTAGTCAGGTAACTTAGTGAATAAATAATTCAACAAAACATGACATCAGCTACTTAAAAAATACTGGCCACTTATAAAATTACACTTGTTTGCGAAACTGTGACTAAATGTCACAGTGCAGTTGCGTGCATAATCGCGCACGTGGTCCCATTGCTGCCGTCGCTACACGGGACATTGCCCAAGAATCGAATTATTATGTTGGTATTTATTGGCATAATGGAGTTGTCTATTCCCCTTGACATAGGATGTCATCGTTTGAAAATTATTTTACCGGTTTTTATACGGTTTACTTACATTGTTGCAGTATATTTTTTATATTGTTTGACGACAGCTTTAATATGAATTTATTATCAACATTATGATAATGAAGTGACTTGACCTATCTGCCTGTACAATTTCTTCCAGCATTTATTTAAATTTCAAAACAGCAGAACGTTCTAAAGTTTATTCATCGATTAAACTCTAGGCGCTTTCCTTGCAGGCATATCTCAAACTGATTATTTTTCAAAATTTATACTTTAATCTCGACATGTATATTGTACTTATCGACCACAAGGGCACCCCAAATTTCCCCGAATAAAGCAAACGGCCACCATCTACGCCCCGAATTGCCCATACCATCCTATAGCTATCTCCAATCTCTCATTCCGTTTTCCCACAGCCGCAATCACTCTGAGCTATCCATATCCAATTTTATCCAATTTTTAATCAAGCTACCGCGACGGTGGACGGCGGGCAATATCTCAAATTATAGTGTTCGCAGATTATGTCGGGAGTTAGCTACGTGCCGGCTAGCGCCCGGTTAGAGACTACAAATAAACAGTTGTTTCATTCTAATTATTAAATAAAGTCTGAATAAGGGCGAGTTGTTTATCAGCAGTTAAACATACTAAGATCCAACTTCACCATACAATGTTAACCACTTAACAGACGATTAGAGCGTTAACAGTTGTCAAAATGTATGAACTAACAGTCGAGTAACATTGATTAAACAACATCGTATGGTGGAATTGGTACTTATGGTTAAAAATCGTAACCAATTGTTAATTCTTAACCATACGTTTCAAATTGTTGATTCGATTTTAGAATTTTAACCGTTAGTTTAGTTAAATACTAATATTTGACACATTTAGTTCAGATTTATCAATTGGTTACGATTTTTAACCTTCAGTTCAGTTAACTACCGATCAAACAATCGACCCTTAGGCTCGAATGAAATACAGTTGACATTTTATTAGTCATTTAGTTCGTTTGGCAAAAATAACATACATACAATACATACATAACATCACGCCTTCATTCCCAGAGTGGGGTAGGCAGAGCTACAGAATTAATTACCAACAACTCTAAAAAAACTTGTTGATAATTCTATAACCACATTTTGCAAAATCAGGCTAAGATGTTTATCAGTGTATTAGTGACAGGTTGCAAGCCCATCGCCTAACAGTACTACAAGCCTTTATTCCCTTAGTCGCCTCTTACGACATCCACGGGAACACATGGAGTGGCACTATTCTAACCCGGCAACCACACGGATGATTGGCAAAAATAATATATCATAAATTATGAAATTAAAGCTATAAATGTGAATATTAGTTTATCTTATTTTAGTTTTTATTACAGAAATTCGTATCACAAAAATATCCTAAAACGAAAGTAATGTCAAGATAGGACTGTTTTTTTAGTTTTCACATTATTTTGCAATGGCAAATTCTAGTAATGAATAAATAAATCTTGTTAATAATTAAACATAGACTTGAGATTTTACTCCCAAGTTTCGAAACTTCGGGTTTTCGGGCTTCGAAGCCCTGACATGACAATTTAAGTTAGTACTCTCAAACTTGGCTTTTAAATTATGAATTAGGTATTTACAAGTACCATACCTATTTTTCAAATATTCGTATTCATCTTTAAACTGCTCTGTACCGTTCTTTTTAATCTGTGGCCCGTCAGCGTCTCGTTTCAACCGCGCACTCCGGCGCAGCTATCGCAACGATTTACATAGTGCGCGGAAAATTGCGCGCTATTTCACGCGCATGCGTATACCATTGCAACCGCCAGTATGAAACAATGCGCATTATTATCCTACGCTTTGATTGAAATTTTAATGTATAGAAACAAATTACCAACGAAAAAAAAACTATGTTTGTTATTCTTATTATTCCGTTTGTTTCACAAATTACTAAATTTATTTCATAGTGGTTTTCAGTAATTAATTAAAATTAATACAGAAAAGGGGATGAAACCACTGACGGAACATAAAAGAGGAAATAAAGGGTCCGTAGCATAATATCGAAAATCAAATTTCATAAGTACGAAATTCCTAACACAAAAGTTCGAATATCAAAATGTCTAATGTACGTAATTCCTAAAGATGCATGTCCGAATGCACTTTTAATCGAATGATCTCATTTTCGAAAACCAATATTCCTTTGTAGAAAATGCCTAAAGACAATACTTGAAACTCAATATTTCTAGTGCTCAAAACCGCTACGTGCAAAAAGCTTAGTGACAATTCTTCGAAAATCAATACATTTAATGCTAAAAACTCCACCCCTAATAGACGTGCATTGCATTTGAAATATTTGAATAATTCCTTCGATTTAAATTCACAGGCCCAATATTTTTTTTCATTACTGTCCCTATTTTTATAATATGTAAATCTATTATTATATAATATTTTTTTCCTTTCTGCCCATCAATTAGTTTTAAATTGTGAGACATTTATAATAATAGTAAAATAACCAATTAAATTATTTAATTAATTTTATGTCGCACATGTGTCACTCTCGACAGTACCTAGAGATGACACATATTAAAATCTACTCATATTAAGCAGTATAAAGACTACTTCAAGCATGCGAACTACGTACTTGAAGGAGTCTTTACACTTATTATTTAGGTATGGAAACTATCTTATCATTAATTACCAATAATATCAATGGAGTAAGTAGCCATTCGTATGCTTTCCTGAATTGTGCTAGGAAGTTTAAAAACAAATAATTACGCAAACCCACAGGCACAGGCTTACTGTACTGGACATAAGAACAGGTTAAAAAAATAACGCAAATTGATGATTCAACAACAGCAAACTTATCCCTAAAAGAGATCTGTTCCATACATATAGCTTGTAATGGAAATCCCAGCTATGATGTAGATTGAAATATAATAATTAGTTTCGTATTCTTTAAACTAAGGTCAGCTGACCGTAGGACAAAATAATGTCGTTCGAAATTTCGCACTTTATACATTTTAAACTTAGGTCAACTGGGCGTAGGAAAAATGACAATAGTATTTTCGTGCACTAGTGGTATTGTACTTTAGACATTTTAAATCAGGCTATTTAAACATAGAATATGCATCTTTAGGAATTTCGTACATTATACATTTTGAAATTCGAAGATTTGTTTTTAGGAATTTCGTATTTATGAAACTTGATTTTCGATATTATGCTACGGACCCGAAATAAACGTCTATTGTAAACAGATCACTATCGTTTACAATAGACGATACGTCAATCGTAGAAGTAGATTTGTTTTAAAAAATGGCTCTGCACTAATATTTAAAAAAAGCTATTTTTTATTCAGGCGATTGTTTATAGACAAAAACTCATCCTGTTTAAGCCTTATCGTCCAAACCCACTGAATTATTTAGACTCCTTATAATGTCATAGGTAGTAGTCGAAGAGACCTCACTACGTATAGTCAACTACAAAGAGATGCATCCCCTTTGTCACCTTATTGCATTGTAATAAGGTCAAAAAGTGGATACATCTCTTTGTAGTCGACTATACATTGTCTCATTTACAATTCTCAGCTCAAAATACCTAAAATATTCTAAACTTCGATCTTGGAACCCTGTCATAGTGACAGCGTCAAGTTATGAGAAAGAAAATAGTTCAAAACTAATCAGTAGCATCCTACGACAGGAATCTTTACTGGCTCAACGATTAAAGTTATGATAAAAAAAATCGCAAAGTCAAACTTGCGTAAACATTTTTAATGACTAAGACGTGAGATCTACAATTAGCCTCCATGTCATCCCATGTCATCCTCCACTCGGACGTGGGTCAGCTTTTTGCCCAGCGTTGGGAACATCAATCAAGCCGGTGACCTGTGAATGTCATTTTTTGTCCGCGTCTATATCACGAAGGCGTGAGTAACAAGAAGTTAAGGAAGGGTTTAATATGAAATCGATTAAGTAGCAGCTTACTACGATCTCAATGAAGTTATGAAACACTGCAGCACTGGTTTAAGAAACTCAATCCAAAAAAGCTAATAAAACCGAAACTAACCTTATCTACCGTTAGGAGGAAGTCTACAGGTTAAAACCATATTGGGTTTGACTTGCTATCGTATTGTTTCTGATTCGGTAGCCCTTCTGTCAAGTAAATAAGGGCTATTAAAGGTACGAGTAATGGGTTGTACGACCAAAAAGTTGGCCACGCTAACTTACACAATTAAATTTTCTATTAAACTTTTCCGTTGTGACACGAAAATTAGCCATACATTGTAGGGATCATTTTCGTGTCACAACGCAACTTTTTCCACTTTTGTTGTTTGTATGGTTAACTACGCTTAACTATGGTCCAACTATTTGGTCCTTACCCTAATATGGTTTTATCTAGTAGAACAGAAGTCCTGATGTTAAGTACACCCTAAAGCCCATAGACGTTTGCAATCTACCACGACTTAATAATATAAATAAATAAATATCAGGGGACAATCTCACACAAATTGACCTAGCCCCAAACTAAGCTCTAGGCTTGTACTATGGGTACTAGACAACGATAATCATACTTATATAAAGAAATAAATACTTAAATACATAGAAAACATCCAAGACTCAGGAACAAATATTTGCGCTCATCACACAAATATCTGCCCTTACCGGGATTTGAACCTAGGACCGCTGGCTTCGGAGGCAGGATCACTCCCAACTAGGCCACCGTGTCGTCAAACTCAACTTAGATCAAAGGTCTATGCTAGAGTAACTCGTCACTTCATTTACCCTTTAACCTACTGCCAAACAGCAGTGTTCGCATTGTCAGGTTCCGGTGGGGGGTAAGACAACCGTCGCACTGACTAGCATAGGGGTGTCTATCATTTCATCGGAACACCTTTCATCGAATGTATCATTTCATCGAATTTAATTTCATTGAATGTAACATTTCATCGAATTTCATTTCATCGAACGCTATTTTCTGCTGAAACTATAATATTTTCAGGGTAATTTAAACATTAATTACGTAGGTTAGGTTAGGTTAGATTTTTAAGATACCCTGAAAACATTATAATTTCAGCAGAAATTAGCGCTCGATGAAGTGAAATTCGATGAAATGATACCTTCGATGAAACGTGTTTTGATGAAATGATAGACACCCCTGTCAATGCGACGGTTGTCTTACCCCTTCACCGGAACATGACATGGCAGGTTAAAGGGTAAAATTGTGGTGGCGATTCGGACGGACCATGCAAAAAGTCCTTTCACCACTAAAGCTTAGGTATACAGTCATGCCTCCAAACAGCAACTCCAAAGTTATACTTTCAAATATCAATTATATCCTTTGACATGTTGTCGTATCATCAACTCTCGTTTACTTGACAGTAAGGGCTGGCGTTCTAGGCTGTTGTCGGTCAGTCACTCACGAAAACCAAAAAAAAACCGGGTTCAAGAAATTTCCATATCAAATTTCATTAAATCGCAGCGTATAGCAGTAAAAGCATAATAAACAATGAAAAGAGTAGAAAACGATTTTTTTTATGATGTGGAAGAGGCACTCGAGCACTCATCCCACCATTTGAATTCTCAAGACTATAATCCTAAGATCTCAATGCGTTGCCAACCTTAAGTACTAAGATGGAATGCCTCTATGCTAGTAATTTCACCGGTTGTCTTATCCCCACACCGGACACAACAATGCGAACAATGTTGCTTGGCGGGTAATGGATAAGATGGTGGTAGCAATCCGGACGGACCCTGCACAGGGTCCTACCACCGCTAAACCAACCAACTGTCTAATTGTACCACAGGATATTTCTATAGGGGTTCAAGCTATCTCCATACCTAATTTCATTATAATCTGTTAAGCGGTTTAGCTGTGAAAGCACGCAAAGCAATGAAACAAACAGAGTAACTTTGCATTTAAAACATTTAACTAAGGATAAACATAGACTGCGATGCCTTTTATAACATACATATAGGCATTGTAAATGTAGCTTATTCGATGAGATATTGATCATACGACCCATCACATCTACAAATAGCCTATCTAATCGAGAACACAAAATTGATGGAGAAGAAAATGCACGCACATTTGTAGAACACCCGCTATTTCACGGGTATCCCCTGAATCGCCCCCTGTATAGGGAATTCCTTGTACCACCCATAAAGAACAGTTAGACTCGGTCGATCAGGTCACTCACTGTGTAATGTCGATCGCAGACACGTGGGGATGTTGTTTACTTGAATAAAAAAATGGTCACGTATGCATCGGTCTCACTCACCGAGTGTTCCATAAGTAAAATACCACTTGATTTAGTATTATTTTACATACATATGTTATAAACAATTTACGTACTGGTACATACATAACATCACGCCTTCATTCTAAAATTAGGGTGGCAAAGCTACAGAAGTACTAACAACTGTAAAAAGACTTGTTTATAACTAATTCTGTAACCACATTTAACACATTTTGCACAATCAAGTTCTGTAGCAAGTTCGACCATATTACTAACAGGTGAGGTTTGAATCTGCTAAGCTTATTTAATTTGAAATACCGCCTATTGGCTTAAGTTATGTTATGAGTTATGACTAATTTTCGTGTCGTTTTCTTGGCTATAGGTATAGGATTGTTGTGTTCCGGTGTGGGGATAAGACAACCCGTGAAATAACTAGCATAGAGGAATTCCATCTTAGTCCTCAGGGTTGG
This sequence comes from Acleris holmiana, assembly GCA_949316455.1. Classification (NCBI taxonomy): domain Eukaryota; kingdom Metazoa; phylum Arthropoda; class Insecta; order Lepidoptera; family Tortricidae; genus Acleris; species Acleris holmiana. The sequence continues at coordinate 8,008,426 of OX438783.1, forward strand.
GAACGCATTTGAGGTCTTAGGATTATAGTTTTGAGAATTCAAATGTCTATGGGTCTCAGATTCCACTTACCATCAGGTGGCCTGAGCGCTCGTGTACCTTCTCCTTAACATAAAAAAGGTACATTTTTTGAAAACGTTCAATTACGATGGCGAGTACCTACATACTTAGATAAAAACAAATGGCGGGCTAAAGTTGAACGTGAGGGCGATGTTTAATATGTACAATGAACAGTTGTAAATAAGAGCTGATAAATAAAAACACTATAATTTACAGGCTCATACGCCCAACCTCCTCACCAGTAAAACTACACTTGCCTAGATTGTTATCGCTTGCAATAGTAGCAATTAAAACAGTGCCCGCCATTTTCTATATTCTACGTAGAATGGTTCTTCAAGACAAGAGCAACGAATAAAGGTCACTGTGTACGTTAATTTGTATATAGCTACGCTGACCCGTTTTTGTAACTCTTGTGTGTATTTGACACATTGTGATTATAGTATTTTATTCAAGTCATAAATTACAGTTATTTTCTCACATTAGCAGCGACTTATCAACGTTAGCATCTATTAAGGGGACCCTCTGTCACGTTTTGTGAAGTGACGTAACGACTATTTGTGGAGGGAAAGGGGTGGTAATGATATCGCTATGATTGTGCCTATAGTTAAGTGCCTCATAGAGACCAATTGATATTATTTTATTGTATCAATAAGCCTTGGGCACAAGTTACAATGGATACTTAGCCATAAATTGTGACAAAACATAGGCTAAGTTAGAACTCTGTACTCGTATTTCTTGAAAGTTTTTTTTTTCTATTTTAGCCCAAATGTAGATCAACTGAATATTTATAATACCTAACTCTAAATTAACTCACTTGCGTCAGATTAATATAAACCTATCGAACTTTTAATTAAATTTGTTCTTAGGAGTACGCGTTATCTCGGCTAATACCTACATAAATACGTCCTGTAATTCAACATTATAATTTATATGTAAGTATGTATGTAAAAACTTTATTATACTAAAAACAGGAACGTACAAAAACGAACGTATCCCTTTAAAGGATTGATGTTATAAATGTGAAAGTAATTTTGTCCGTACGCTATCACGGCTAAACTGCTGAACCGATTTCGATGAAATTTGGTATGTAGATAGCTTGAACACTAAGGCCTTTCCTTAGTATTCAAGCTATATAGTATACTTTTATCTGGGAGTAGCCGATTAGCGACTCTTACACGGACGGAGTCACAGGCAACATAATAATTAACATTGTATAATTATGTAACAGGTGAAACTACGGATTATTTCAAGTGGCAACAAGACATTCAGCTGAAGAAAATTGGATAATGTCGCCAATATAAAAGTAATCATGTACTTCCAACAGAAGCGCTATCATTTTTTAAAAACACTTTCTTGCCAATCTTTACATTGGTACTAATCATAATCTATGATCCGCAAATCGATAGACCGCTGTTCGTGAAAGGTCCCGCGCTCGTCACGTGGCCTGCGCGTGCCCATGCGCAAGCCGGTAGACTCTATTACCTGCACTGAGCGGTCATTTCAGCTTGGCGTAGTGGGGTAAGTCGGATTTCATGACGTGAGGCTGATTGATCGGTGAGTGGTGAGTAATGTGCTTATTAGCAGGCTTGATGGTGAACGGCAAACGGTAGCGCATTTACTATAGATTTGTAACACTAATATTTATAATCTGCAGTTGGAATAACTTCGTTAACATTAAGAGAATTGTAATGCGTTACCAAAGCACATAATTCTTATTTATTCTGTGGTGTTACTTGCTTTTAACGTTATATTTGCGGCGAACCCTAGACACACTGACAATGTCGTTTTTCTTAAGAAAACTTAGACGATATCAAATTATCTTGTACTCGTGTTTATTTATGTGGTATGTACCTGGAACTCATGCTTGTGCAATAGATTCGAGTTTTATCGTCATGTGATAACGCATATCTTTATATTCTTTATCTTCTTTTCATAGTATAAAAGAAAGTCGCTTCCCGCGTCTGTCTGTCTGTATGTCCGCAAACTCCTCCAAAACCGCGCAATGGATTTTAAAGCGATTTTCACCACCAATTATATATTTTTACACGGAAGAATTTTTTGTTTAATAATTTCTGGTTTATGTACGGGTGTTTCAGAAAACTCACATAAACCGAAGCGAAGCGAGGGCGGCTCGCTAGCAACATACAATACATTAATTTTGGGAAATTCTTAAGTTAGGAGGGCGCCGAGCGTCTAGTAGCGCCCTCACACATTATTTAGAAAAATCTAAAAGCGATTTTGTATTGTACTAATGAATACATGAAACAGTTTAATAACCTTTAACCTTACTTTAGTCAACTTAACGGGAAAAGGTGGCCACTTTTTCCCGTGAAGTTACTCACTGATAGTTCAATTGTTGTTAAGTTATGTCATATACTCTATTAATTGTGTATATTCATTTGTACAACAAAAACCGCTCTTCGATTTTAAGATAATACTTTATTTTATTAGAAAACACAATAAACGCGATGAGGGCGACACTATACGCTCGGCGCCCTAAAGTATAAACGGCGGTACAAACATGAAGACATAAGTCTCGACATTAGTGTCACTGGCATTTTAACGATAAGCTATATTTATGTCGGTCTCGAGTGTCAAGAGTTGTCGAGTATCTAACATTAACAGTTCCCAGCATTTGCAAAACTTATACAGGGTGTATTCGTTACAAAACCTATCAAGTCAAATCGTTGCCGGTGTGAAGTCAAGACTAGTTATTTAGCTAACCAAACAGCGGCTTATCCCGGCCCCTCGCATTTTGGTCCACACCATAACGCGACTTGGATTGAGTGGCCTAATTCATAGGTTAATAGCGATGGTGATTGTCTTTCTTGTCGTTTATCATCTATAGAGAACATGCATGAAAATCAGAATTGAGTTTCATTGATATATACATACATACACATACATAACGTCACGCCTTCATTCCCAGAGTACCAACAACTCTAAACTTGTTGATAATTCTGTAACCACATTTTGCACAAACAGGCTAAGATGTTTACTAGTGTATTGGTGTCAGGTTGTAAGCCCATCGCCTAACAGTTCTACAAGCCCTTATTTCCTTAGTCGCCTCTTACGACATCCACGGGAAGACATGGAGTGGTGGTGGTTTCATTGATACGATTATAAGGAAATGTAAAAAAACATAAAAAGCACACTAAGTTTTGACCCGTTTATTAATGTTTTATATAAAATCCAATCTTGTTAAAAATTTGAAAACTATTTTAACGTTTAGATTGCTTTTTTCGGCATCCTCATTTTTCTTACGTAATAATTATTTTAATTCAACGGTATTTGCTTAAACATAGTAATTTACGAAATAAATGCATTCTTTAAAGTCATTATATTTTAAACATGGAACAACAGTAATGACATCATTCCTGTCGTCGATTTTGTATAGTGTTTTTGCAGGGGGTCTGGAACTATGACTTTTTAAAACTTCATATCTTATGAAAAAAATACATGACAATTATTTTGCTTATACAGATATTCTTCTCTTTCTGGCACTTTCCAGGGAACGTAAGAAAAAAAAACATGTTCCCTATTATACACTCGATAAAGTCGTAAGGAAATGCTTACAGTCATATTCATCATCATATTTGTCGAAAGACATCTCTAGTAATAAGCAGACATTTGTGATACGAGTATATACGAGTCGTCGTCATAAATATCGCAAGTGGATGTTTTGTCTCTTCATTACCAATACAGTTCACTCAGTTTGTAAGTCAAAAACTGGGTAAGTTTACCCGGTATCAAACGGACGGACAGGCATTGGCTTAATAAAACACATTTTATGTTGGAAATTAAAAATTAATGACGATTTTCGGCGAGATTACTGAGTTAAGCCGAATTTTCTTGAAAAAATGCGATAGATCAGTGATGATTAGAGATCTCTGTACTAAAATGTTATGTGTTAATATTTTATGGCGCCGACTGGCCGGTTGCCCGCCGCCGCCTGCAACTCGCGCGCCGCGCCCTACCGTCGTTCAACGGTGTTGCGTGAAATGTAAATTTTTGCTATTCATTGCGGCCGCTGTTTTTCTGCGTCGCGCCCCGTGGGGTTCGGCCCTTTAGTTTTAAAAGGGCTGCTGGTACTGTGAGGAATGAAAGTACAATGTAATACAAATCATAACTATTTTGTAATATCTATACACAGTATGCAGTTGTTACGCCATTAGATAGGTACGCTATTTCAAGAAATTGTACCTACTTAGTTATTGACTGAATTGGAGCAAGATTTTTGTGTTTTTTTAGTGGTCTTACGTGGGATTGGTATAATTTACCACTTTCACTGAAGCAAAGGTAAATTGATAAGTTCATCTATATTAAGACTTAGAATCAGAATCAGAATCAGAATAATCTTTATTCAAGTAGGTTTACAAATAATAAACTCTTTTGAAACGTCATAGTAGCGACTTAGCCTAAATTGACTGCAGGTTCAAATCGCGACCGATCAGAGAAGAACCTGTAAGAAACTCTGTCGGATGTCTTTTTTTTTTCGACGTTCGCAACCTTTTGTCGTAAGGACTAAACATTTTATTACAAGCAATTCAGTCCCAAGCATTGTTATCATTTATATAGTCTTTAATACTATAATATGCTTTAGAAATTAGTTTACGCTTAACGTAACTCTTAAATTTATTTACTGATAGTTCAGTAACATTACTTGGGAGCTTATTATAGAACCTAATACAATTACCCATAAAAGAGTTTTTTATTTTATGGAGCCGCGTGAAGGGCACTGCGAGCTTATATTTATTTCTGGTATTAACATTATGTATGTCACAGTTCTTTCTAAATTTAGCGATGTTTTTATGAACATACATAATGTTTTCATAAATGTATTGACTGTGCATGGTCAATATGTTAATTTCTTTAAACTTATCTCTAAGCGAGTCTCTCTGGCCCATCCTGTAGACAGCACGAATAGCCCTCTTCTGCAGAACAAAGATGCTATTTACATCAGCAGCACTACCCCACAGTAAAATACCATATGACATAATACTATGGAAGTAACTAAAATAAACTAATCGAGCGGTATCTAAGTCTATTAATTGCCGAATCTTATTAACTGCAAAAACTGCAGAACTGAGTCTACCCGCCAATCCAGCAAGATGAGGACCCCATTGGAGCTTGGAGTCTAACGTTATACCAAGAAACACTGTATCATTAACTAGGTCTAGTTTGTCATTTTTAATAGTTACAGTAGTTTGACTATTTTTCACATTAGTAGTCATGAACTTTATACATTTCGTCTTTTTCTCATTCAGTAATAAATTATTAACACTAAACCAATCGACTACTTTTGATATAGCATTGTTTACATCGACATTAAACTGCTGTTGTCGTTTAACTTTGAACACAAGTGACGTATCATCAGCAAACAATACTATATCATGGTTATCCTTTATAAGGTAAGGTAAGTCATTTATGTAGATGAGGAATAAAAATGGACCCAATATTGAGCCCTGTGGTACGCCCATTGAGACCAATGACCCAGGTGATCGTACTCTTAAATCGTGTCATATTCTTGCCCGACTGCGTGAAGGAGGGTTATGTTTTTTGAGCATAATTATGTAGGTATATATGTATGTATGTCTATTTCTGTGTCACGCTCTGCAGCCAAAACGGCAAATTCAATTCGTCTTAATTGTCGCAGTGGCAAAGGGTCAGGAAGAAAAAGGGGAGGGAAGAAAAGGTACTCAAACAAATACAAATCTCAAATGAAAGCTTCCCCACTCGCCCGTTATTTACACATTTAAACACTATGATGTTTTCTTTTTGACAGGAAAATCAAAACAGTACGTAAGTTAATGTTAAGACTTATAAATAGTATAAAATTATGTGAAATATTATAAATTATTCAAAAACAAAAACCTTACTTACTAGAACAGAAATATTTACTGAAAAGCGAAAAACAAGCCGTCTATAATCCATAGAACATTTCAAGAGCAATGTACTCGTATGTACTACCTACTTATTGCACCATGCAATGATGTTTTGTTCGACACCTCAAACTAAAAAATAAAATTAAATAAGTTATAACCGGTTTTTGAATTGAGAGTATCTAGTCGTATACTGACTGATCCTATCGTTTGTTATGTATTTAATTGTTCCCAAAGACAATTTACCCACTATTAAAAATAAATATTGTTTAATCACTTTTATGCCTAACAGTGTTTTCCCAAGAATCGCAAGCAGTGCATATCTCTGGCATTCCTGGCGCTCCTGCACAAATTGAGTCGAGTGGAGACAAGCGCCCCGGGCCGTAAGCCCGCCCCTCTTATGCCCATAATTGTTATTTCTATGTTATACTTGTATTTTTGTTAAGAACACAAGGCTTATTAAGTTTTGGCAATTTAGGTTTGCGCTGTGCGATGAAATTGAATCCACTTTTGCTTCAGGGTGTCGTTGTAATGGGATTGTGAGGCTGAAATTTTCCATACAAAATGCGGTAACGTTTCCCTTCTCGACTAGGTTTAACCTAGTCCGATTTTTTCGATTTTTTAACTTGTTGTAGATAATATGGGAAAAAACTTGGTAACAACAAAGAAATAAATAACAAACGAATACGTACGAACCTAGTTTTTTGGACACGGACTTGATTTAGATATTGAAAAGTTATCGCCCGTAGTTGGTTCACTGCCTGTTCGCCGAGCAACGTTTCCCGAACTGATTCATTTCCCGAACTGATTCATTTCCCATAGGGTTCTACACGATAGTCCTGAAATCCTGAAATATGTAGAATTTGTAAAAAAAAACCGTAATGATAATGTTGGGACATGAATCAGTTTGGGAAACGTTGCTCGGCGAAAAGGAAGTGCACCCCCGGAGTTTAATTTGTATGGAACATTTTTGACAGCTACGCGATTACAGCGTAGCAACCCTCTTAAGTTATTTCAAGAGCACGTATTTTTAAAAGACAAATTAATTTTATTAAAGTTATGTCTATATGATATCTTTCGTCTCTTAAAGCATATTCCTTAATAAAAAGCTAAGGTCTGTAATATTTACATACCGTCAACTCTGGTAACTTCCGCTTATTTTGCATGGAACTAGAAATATTTTTTCACTATATTCGGGACTTTGCTTTCAGTGCTTAAAGAACCGAATGACGGTCACATACACAACACTTTTTTTTAAAGACCAAGCAAAGATAGCTTAAGCAGGCACTACTGCCAAATTACAGGAGTTAAAGAAAAGGCGGTTTTTTCCCTCCCTCCATTCTTGTTGAAGTCTTGAGAATGCATATATCTGTGAATCACAGATCTCACTCACCGTCAAGCACCGTGTGCCTTCTCCATGACATAAAAAATATTACCATTATCCTTATCATATGTTTATCGTTTTTAAGTTTTCTTTAGAATACGGTGGGCTCATTATCAGCCGTGTAAATTTTAACCTTCAAAGTACTAGAACAAAATCACTTTGCAGTGAACGCCCAAGTATTAAAATAGCGACTTCGGGTGAAAACCCATTGTGCTTAAATAAATAAATAAATATCAGGGGACAATCTCACACAAATTGACCTAGTCCCAAACTAAGCTCTAGGCTTGTACTATGGGTACTAGACAACGATAAACATACTTATATATAAAGAAATAAATACTTAAATACATAGAAAACATCCAAGACTTAGGAACAAATATTCGCGCTCATCACACAAATATTAGCCCTTACCGGGATTTGAACCCAGGACCGCTGGCTTCGGAGGCAGGGTCACTCCCAACTAGGCCACCGTGTCGTCGCTTATACTAGAACAAAATATTTTTGGTCATCTGCCGTATTCCCCTAAAATATGACACCTATATCTGTTGCGATTACCAAGATATGATAAATGTTTGGTCTGGGCGTTCAGGAGTTTATTAGTTTGTTCTAATAGTAGGACACTGGGTCTTCCTCGGAAGTACCCTCTTTGAAACCGTGCTGCAGAGGTTAAATGATTACGTACTTGTAAAATGTATTATTTTGTAGATAACCTAACTTTATTAGGTCTTGTGTTTGATTACTATCCACAATCTGAATGTTTGATACAATAGAGTTATAAAACAGGTTGAGGATAGATTCATATAAGACCAATGAAAAATAATTTTGCTAATACTTTTCAGAGAAAAAGCTTTTGCCCGTGACTTCACCCGCGTGGATTTAGTAGGTACTTTTTATACTTATCATCGTTGCTAGATTTTATTATACGTATAGGAGTCGGACGCCGGCAAGGAACTCCGTTGAACCTATCGAAGACTCGTCGAGACCACCTGTATTGGTGTCAATAAGCAAAGGACAACAATGGAAAAAGCCGTTGGTAAAAAAGATTATCGCTACTCGCGGAAAAAAGTACCCTATATCCTTCCTCAAGTTTTTTTCACATTTGTATGGATTTAAATGGTTACCAATAACATTACTACATTCAGCTCGGTTATAAAAGATATGCATTTTAAACAACCCTAACTTTGACAGAACGTTTTCCCATAGCAACAGCACGCGACCTATTTCGCTACGCCGAGGCTACTAATCAAAACGGTTTGTCGCTCCAATGATTCCACCCTCCGAACAACATTCAACCTAGACTATAACCACATTAAGTTTATTTTAGACGAGTTTGTTTCCAAGGCAGTTAGTAATGTTTATAAGCATAAAATAGATAAATAGGATTGTATATGTGTGAAATTGGTGGATGTATCGGCAGGGCGTGTCGCGCGTGGCGCTTGTTGGGTTTCCCGTGAACATTGCAATTATTGCGGGACCATAGACAGTTGTATTAGGTTAGACGAGGATCGCAGTAGGGTATATTGCAAACAAAAAGTAGAAACCGTTAAGAGTGAAACAGAAGGAAGCTTCGAGACCCTCCCGAAAATTACCGTTGGCAACCACAGCAACAACTGGCTGGGGTTAGAACTTGGAATTTACTGGAAAAGTATTTGCTGTATATCTCCAACATGAAATTGAAGTTAAATAACTCAACCCACTAACTCTGTGGGTAATACCGATAACTTTACAGGAGAGTATCTCCAGACATCGGAAATTTTTAACAATATCCATTTTTTAAATAATGTTTTTGTATGTGAACAAAATCACTCCTAGTCACTTTCAGTTCTGTTTGTTAAACACAAACTGTTCTGTTTGTTAACATTTTAAACCTAATTTTACTTAATTCTAATTTTAATCAATGGCTTCACTCCTTTTAAGGTGTATTTTGCCAATGTCAAGTCAAAGTCAAAGTCAAAATATTTCATATTACACAAAACAACAGATGGAACAAATACAGAGGTATACATAATGATGCCCTTTATTAGCACAGCAAGAAAGCAAGAGGATGACTGCACACAATGATATTGCTTATGGGCTATAAATAGTATATTATAGACACTCTCATGGATTTATTAGAGAAATAAGTCCAATGATGCCACACGCGAGGACAATTGTTCGGTAAAAGGTATTTGCTCTTGGGACTAAACTTCTGAAGCACATGGGGTCAAGTCCAAAGTTTTAAATCACAAGACAAGTTATTGATTAAAAGACATCAAGTCATCAGTTTAACAAAGGAACCTTCTGGCTTTTATTATTTGCCTTTTTGGCAGCTCCATTTACTTTGAAGGTATATACAATTTGATATTTTACGTGAAAAGTAATTTTATCGGTATAGGAAAACAAAAATTCCAATGTAGGTATCTATCTATTATACATTCATACTGACCAAAACCATAACCCTCCTTCCTCGGCACTAGAAGGTTGTCGCTCTGAAAAAACCATTGCAAAAAGGACAGCAGCATTTCCGACTGAATATCCTAAGATTATAATGATTATAAAAATGTAAGCTTTTGTACTCGATTATTTCGCCTTCCAAAAATTGCCGCGAGACATACATAGCTAGTTCTTTGGTGGCTTAATATACTCACTTAATTACTTTTGGTGGTTGTATGGAACAACATATTGGAAAAAAAAAAATAGTTCAGTATCCTATCCCTATATTTATTAAATTTCACAATCGTTTCTTAAATCACGTTCCCGTTATATACAAACTAAATATCCTATTTAAGCGACTAAAAAATATTCCTATGCACACAGAAACTCAATTTAAAACCTTAAATCGAATCAAGTAATCGATCTTTTGAAAGTTTCTCAAACACTTTTAATAGAATTACTCTGTCAAAAGACGACAAAAAGAGAATTAGATCTGCTTTTACATTCTATTCGGCTCCTGAAACGCATGGCGTCAAAATGTAATGGTCATTGGTTTTTAATACTAAAAAAAACTATTAAGTAAAACGAGCTCGGGAAAAGATTCTTTAATGCTGAACTTTGACCTACTTGAAGCATTTAATGAGGGGCTTTATTCTACTTTGTCTCTAGATATATTGGTATTGTATTGTTATTAACTTAACCGCCATTATTATCAAGTAAATAAGAGCTATCATAACGTAGACAAGGCGATTACATATAAAAGCAATTAGGTATAGACCGAGTAGAAGAGCCCTTTATTTGACGACGCGGATGGTAGGCCTAGTTGGTAGCGACCCTGTGGGGCTAGTCAAGTTGCATTCAACAATCGTTAGCGCTTATTTTTCGATTGAAAAATGTATGGAATTGACGTGAGCCACCGAGATAGTCACGTGGTACTATCTCAGTGACGTGCGTCAATCTCATACATTATTCAATCGAAACATAATCGCTAACGATTATCGAATGCAACTTGACTAGCCCCACAGTGATGCTAAATTGGTGACAAGTTGCATTCGACCATCGTTAGCGATTATGTTTCGATAGACAAACATATGGAATTGACGTAAGCTACCGAGATAGTCACGTGGTACTATCTCGGTGGCTTACGTCAATTCCATACGTTTGTGTATCGAAACATAATCGCTAGCGATTGTCTAGCCTAGTGTAGGCTAGCGATGCAAATCATTGTTCGTAGTGTGAGTGCTTTTTTGTTTCCGATTCTTAGATGTTTTTAGAAGCATATAAGTGGTTAATTCTGTATTAAAGTATGTTTATCGTTGTCTAGTACACAGTACAAACCTAGAGTTTCATTTGGACCTAGGCCTCACTTTGGTTAGATTTGTGTAGGGTGGTCACATCATATTATTTCTGTAGTTTTTAACGGTTAAGTAGATACCATGAGTACAATACATTGTATGATACTATGGGTATGGTTATAGTCTTACTTTTTGCAAAATTGGCCCTGAATAATCAGCAGCCTTGGTGTTGCTAACGTCCGTAAGCGGTAGTAATCAATTTCCATTAGATAGGCAGTGTGCTGATTACCTGCCTTTTGCAATAAAAAAGTAGAATCGAAGTGTATTTTTGTCAACGCTGACTAGATAATCACTTGTTCAGCCCAACTGAGCCTACAAATATTATGTCGGTCACGAGATCTGGAAGAAGTATGGGTAAAGACCAAAAAGTTGGCCACGCTAAATCACACAATGTAATTTTTTCTATGACACTTTTCCGTGGTGACACGAAAATTAGCCATACATTTGTAGGGATAACTTTCGTGTGACAACGGAACTTTTTTCACTTTTGTTGTTTGTATGGTTAACTACGCTTAACTATGGTCCAACTATTGGGTCCTTACCCGTATTATTTTAATATCATTCATCGTCTCTAAGTGTTTGAGATGTGATGTGAAAGTATAAAAGAAAAATAAAGAAATTATTAGCTATTCTACTGGTTTACAACGATGCCTTTGACGTGTTTCCGTATTGTCAACGTTTTGATAACTCTTATTTACTTGAAAGTAATGGCGACCGAGTTAAAACGTCAAAGGCCAATATCGTTTTAACCTAGTAGAATAGAGGCCCTGATATACATTTGTTCCTGATTCTCAGATATCCGGATTTCTCTATATAAGTATGATTATCGTTGTCTAGTACCTACCTTGTTGTATGTTACTAGCCTAGTGACTAGGTCAATTTGTATAACATTGTCATACAAATTTATTAACTTTATCAACCAAAGAGACAATCTTTCGCCCACACCGCACCATTTTACAAAATAATTACAAACACTAAAACTACAAAAAATATCCCGAAATGAGTTCCCGATGACAGTTCAAATATATGTGTATATTTTTTCGGGCACGTTATAAAAAGCGCCGGCCGTAGCGCCGGCCCCCTCGGCCCCTTTGCTCTCAGCGGGACTCCCTCGGACTCTGGGATACTAAATTCCCCGTGTGGCATATTTATTCTTCTCGGTCCGTTGCCGAGATTATTTTCTACTAGAATTTTATGGTAATCGGTTGTACGACTAATGAATTACGTGTAGTCGTAATGTGACGCCGCGGCGAGGTGACAAGTTTTTTCTAGTTAAATGGCTGGTTGTTAACACGGGTGTGACGCGTTTTTACCATAAGGAGATAACATCTCGCTTCTTTATGGGTAAACGCCTATCAATACGATAAATATTTATGCAATCTGGTGTTAATTGCCCGTCAGGCGTTAAAATGCTTTGTTTTCATCGTGAATACTACCTAATTCAGTGTTTAACTAGTGTATAAACCTGTTTTCATGGGATAAGAATTGTGTAATTAACATTTCGAATTTTAACTGACACTTGTGCGTGTACTATCAATTATCTGATACACAATTTAATTAGTATAAGCCGCTTAAAGAAAAATTATAAATACAATATACAATAATTAAAATAAACTTTTTGTGAGAAGTTTACTATGTAATTAAAACTACCAAACCTTAACGATTCCCTACAATCTTCCAAAATATAAAAAAACAACGTAAGTAGATGTATCAAAGAAACTGCGTATTCTATTAGTGTTGAAATAAAGTAAATGCAAGTCCCGGGTCAAACGACCGCGAGTCGACATTAATCATTATGGTCCTACTAGACAAACTTGACCTAAGTAACAAAAAGAACGCGTTCCAATTTTAATCGTAAAATGTACGCCATTTGATTGGAAATCATTTTGACTTTTATTTTGAGTTAGGTCATTTTTGCTTTCGTGTAATACAGTGATATGAGTATGTCGAGTCCAGACTGATGGGCGAACCGGACTTCTTAGTAATTGACGTTTTAGTGAATTACATAAATATTATATTGGAAAGAAAGAAGTAAAGATATACTTTACAAAGTAACATAGGTATGTACAGGTTATAGGTTAAAGCCGGCTCATTTCCGCAACTCGATGACTTAGTTTATGTGCCTTTTTTGCGTGCTGCGTTGACGGCATTACAAAGTACGTCTACATAAAAATCAATCATTATAATGCCTTAATCCGGATTGAATAGTATTGCATTAATAACAAAAACAAAATTATATCAGACCCCTATTCAGACAATTCGGTAGGTATACATTGCAAAGTTAACATGCTGATACACTGGGTTCCATATAAACTGCGCGGTGTACACTGAAATGTGACCTGTCACCTGTCATTGTCTGGATGGTGAAATAGGTGGCTGGTTGTCAGGAGGTAGGACCTAGAGGATCGTAGAACGAGTGACAAAGCAAGATTTTTTTATGCGGCAACAGGGTGGTCCGTTTATAACGGCTTTGAGAATGTAATTGCATATTGCGAAAAATAAGAAAAATAATTATGATGTGATTGATTATCTTTGTTCGTCAGAAAATAAGTGCATGGACAATTTGGAACGCTTTTTGACATTATGATTGAGTATGACGTTTGCTAAAATGTTTGATTGTGGTAAGGTACCACAATCAAAGGGGTCTATTTCGTTAGGCAATAATATTTTTGGTCAGATGTTTCATTTCCCAACCCGCTTTGTTTTCAGTAACCGTAAATATTTCAGGATTCTTTAAAAGTTAACCTAACCTAAACTATAGGGTTTTAAATGATGTACTAAAATTTATTCTGAAAATTTGATGTATTTGGTTTGGCTTATGAAAAATTTGGGAAATGATACATATAACCAAAAATGTTTTGGCCAAACGGTAGGCTCCCCCCTAATCAAATAAATGCGTAAAATGTAGAAACCATACTTTACTACAGTAAACTTAGCACGAAGATAAAAAACACCATCAAAATCTGACCGCAATACAAAACCAAAAAACACTTGTAAACAACAGTGAAACTGCGGTTAGGGCCCCGCGATGTTGCTTCAAGAAAAAAAACGCCGTAAATTTCATAATTTATACCCTTCGGACGGGTAAGCTACACAAGTGAACCCATAATGGAGGCTGGCTCCTTTCTGGATGCCGCTTTTCTACCCATTAAAGAGTCCAGATAGTAAACGTCACTGTAAACTAACTAAATATACCCGTTTAAAACGCTTAATCGCCTTTTGAAGGTCTAGTGGCCGTTTATGTTCTTGTTACACGACACCGCAGCGTCATTTGCATTTCCAACGTCTAGCTGACTTACAGTTTAACATCAGCCTGTAGTCTGATGAAGAGGGCCGGTCAGCCAAAGCCTAATTACACCTTATAAGCAGTATTTCCTGCCAGCAATATTCGAAGTGAAAGCTGACACCCGCAGCCGCAGCTTTTTACAACATTTAGGTACATAGGATTTACATAAGCTGCATCTATCGCATCGGTCGCTTACCTCAACTCATTAGATTTTGTCTGTTTTCGAAAATCGCTAACGTCAGCGCTATGCATCTTGTATAGGCCTTTGGGTGAACTGTAGTTTATTAACAAGTAGTTCCTGTGGGCCTAACACACCGTCACGGGACAAGATTTTGACATAGACTCGGGACTTTAATTCGTCTATTCTATATTCCAACGTAAGAATAAACAGTTAAGGTTTAAAACAAGTGTGTTTTGTGTGACTCGAGTCCTTTTATTACTAAGCAAATTAAACCCCGGGTGGCTGACATTCTAAAAAAATCTAATCTAAAAAATGATATAATCTAAAAAATATTTGACACTATAGTTCCCGTTTGACGTCATTTGACACTAGATCCCGTGGCAGCATGTTAGGCCCACTGTAGTGATTAAGATTAAGGCAAGGGGGGGGCAAAAATTAAAATTAGTTAGTTAGTTAGTTTGAAAAAGTAACGTGCTCAGGCCCAGATTATAAACTTGAAATTGGGAAAAACGAAAAGGTAACGACCCGCGCGCCTATTGAATAACAGAATCGAAGCATTAATAACCATCGTTTCTGTTATTTAATGAACGCGCGACCCGTTTTCTTTCAGTAACGACAGTAACATTAAAAATAACTAAAATTAACCTTAATTGAAAAGCCCTGCGGTCTCCTTGGAACAATGGAGTTAAATATTCATCCCGCTAATGGGGGACTATTTGAGCAAATTAGCCTTCGCTCCCCGACGGCGTCGAGGAAAACCATTCATTTTCATAATTTCCTGGTAACACTTGTATTGAGGCTTTAGGATGTTTATAGTGGGTTAGAGCTAATCAAAGGTTTCCAAAAAAACGTGACGTTTTAAGATATTTATTATCTTACTCAAAAACGGAAATAACTTCATCGTAAATGCACTGATATGTGTATGCGTATCAACTGAAAGGTCTCAACAAGCCAACTGCACAATATATTATAATATATTGCGACCGATTAAGACCATATTATACATATATTACTGTCAAGTAAATAGATTTATACTTTGTAAGTTTACTTTGACAATACGATAAGTCGATAACATTTCATTTTTTTTATTTTATTTATTGAAGATGGGTTTTCTCTTATCCTTAAAGGTCGAAAATTTTGTCGACGGTGAAGATAGTTCACCCAAATGATTATAATATATATATATATATATAACTTTTAATAGGTTCAGATTGCAATCGGAAATTCAGACACAGCGGTGGAATAGCAATCCACTCTTGTGCAGTACGCATTTTTTAGGATGATGCAAAACGCTTCATTCGAAAAGCACACTTCCCGACACACACACAGTCTATAGAATACCGCCAAGCAGGTTGCCTGCTTTTCGGGCTGTGAACCGCCGAATCAGGTGTGGCTAGAAATTGGTATTACTGAACCATATCAGGGGCGACAGCAGTACTCCATGCTTGATCGGACCTGAGCCTTGTAAAGAGATAAAGTTATCCAGGCAGTACTACACTAGCGCTTTACCCTATTTAGGATGCCCAGCTTGGCCGCGATTTGAGGTTTGTGATCGATGCGTAAAGTATTTCGATAAAATTACGCAAGCAGTCAAGTTTCACAGACAGCAATGATCGAAATCGCTGCTGTATGCATTTTTTTGTGATACTATTTATTGGGGGGTTATCATGAGCTAGCTTTGCAGTTCTGTTTACGCTCAGAGAAAAGGACAGAGCTATATAACCGCCATAGCTCTGTCCTTTACGCTGACCGTAAAGTGAACTGCAAAGCTAGCTCATGATAACCCCCCTGGACCTTAATCAGGAATTATTTTTAAACCGGTAATAAATTATTCTATGACGTGTTATGGTACTGTTTTTAACTCGGCCGCCGTTACTGAATAAGAGTTATCAAAACGTTGACAATACGCAAACACGGCAAATGCAATTAGGTTTTATTGTCTAGAATGTCAGCCAACTACAGAATCTATCGCAAAGCCTGAGTGTAAGGTGACTGTACTGACTCAAAGTCTAAAAAAAAACTATCAATCTTTTTTTTTTTCAAAAATTGATATTAAGAAGAGAGTTGATTGTTATGGTAAACTTTAGTATAAACTCCCCATCTCGCGAAATTTAAAAGTTAATAAAACTGTCACTTACAAATTACTAAATAATTATATTTCATGTACTTTTTTTTTTTTTTTTTTTTATGTTAAGGAGAAGGCACACGAGCACTCAGGCCACCTGATGGTAAGTGGAATCTGAGACCCATACACATTTGAATTCTCAAGACTATAATCCTAAGACCTCAAAAGCGTTGCCAACCCTGAGGACTAAGATGGAATGCCTCTATGCTAGTAATTTCACCGGTTGTCTTATCCCCACGCCGGAACACAATAATGCGAACACTGTTGCTTGGCGGGTGGTTAATGGATAAGATGGTGGTAGCGATCCGAACGGACCCTGCACAGGGTCCTACCACCACTAACTAACAAACCATAAAATATATGTCTTCTTAAATAAATTCTCTAATATACCTATGTTTTTTAATTCAACAGTGCTAAGTTTTAAAATTTCAATCATAACGTTATATTATTTTTTAAATAACTCTCTCTATTAAAAAGGTGTTCAATAAACCTCATATATATCAAATTAAAAACAATATTATATTTAATTAAAAAGAGGACAATAACGAAAAAAAAAGAGTTTTTGTAACCGAACAAAACCGGGCAGATGCATTATTAATATTTGCGATAGGTATCTAAAAGTTTGCTGACTAATGGATCACGTCCTTTTTCTCAGGTTTTTCAGGTATTTTTGACCAGAAACTTCGCTCGTCCATCT
This sequence comes from Acleris holmiana, assembly GCA_949316455.1. NCBI lineage: Eukaryota > Metazoa > Arthropoda > Insecta > Lepidoptera > Tortricidae > Acleris > Acleris holmiana. Next base: position 8,025,806 of record OX438783.1, read on the forward strand.
CCGGGATGGGTACCCAACTGTGACCTGTGAAAGGACAACGAATTGCGTAAATAATATTGATGTCAAAGTCAAAATATTTATTACATGTCACATTACACAAGACAAAAGATGGAACAAATAAAGAGGTATACATGTGACGCCCTGTAAGGGCACAGCCAAAAAACAAACTGTGTGACTGAATCTTTTTAGGGATGCATCTTTAGGGGTCCAATCCCCATATCTAATCCGCTGGAGGATCCGTTTTAGTTTAAATTATTTTCTATTCCGATTGGATCCCTCGTGCAGACCATGTCCTTATCTACTCCTATGTACTGAGTCGATGAGTACCTAATAGGTATCCGATCGGTATTGTTAAGTGGATCAGACAGGAATAAAGCGTAATAAAAATTAACGGCGGGTACGATTAAGGAATCGTTCCGAAATAACCCATATTACCTCTAGAAAGATGTAATGGTGTGCCAATGTAACAATAGTTATATGTGAGACAAAAGAGCAAAATAGGTTTTTATGAAACAAAGGATTCTAAGTAAAAATCCTAAGTGTAGTGACGGATTCAAAGACACGAGATGCAAATAACTTTGGTAATGTGTTGCACATACAACTTTTCACCTCAGCAGCGAGAACATATTACCACCGGTAAAAAATACAACATGGTATAAATTAAACGATATTTACATACATTGGTCCCCCAGCCACCTGCGTGGTGAACACCTTTATAGTATTGTGAAAAAAAAAAAAAGTTACTTTGTCTCACGCTCGCATCTTTAAACAGCAAAACCAGTATTTTTGAGGTGCTGAGGTGAAATCACCCTTAGTAATATTAGAAAATCGAAAGTGTATTGGTTTTTCTCTTTCCCGCGGTTTATAGCCCGCAGACGGACGTAGGGTACTATTCATCCTGGAAGATTGGACAGTTCCTGAGGAGTTAGCTACTTATAAATGACTTCAGGCTAAAAACTATCTTTGTACCAATGTGTCGATCGATTGAGGCATTGATCCATAAAGAAGAAACAAGCAAACACACTTTCGCATTTATAATATTGGTAATTAGTACATAAATTAGTAATAGAAGTACTATTAGTAATTAGTAATATAAAAGGGTAAGGATATATTATTTCATAGTTTTATGTTATTATGATAAAGGGTATATTATTTACCAGCGTAGAGGTAAGACTTGCCGCCTCGGTCGCGGTAATTAAGTCTCGAGGCTGCTTCCTGCAACTGGTTCTGCCGAGGCAGGTCTCTAAGCCGCGTCATCGCAAATGTCGTTTCCTCCTAGAATCAAATTTTAAATTTGAATATTAATAATTATTAACTTCCGGCGAGACTTCATAATTAATGTATCTGAGATGATAACTGTTGAAGCTGAACCAATTTGAAATATACGAATTGTCCTTCCGAATCTACTGATCAGCTCAAAGAAAACTTACCATAACATTGGCATCGGGTCTTCATATGTATTCCAAATTTAAGCCTATTCGAAAAACGGGAACTGGTTGAAACGTGCAAGATTTGATCTAAACACAGGCACAATATACCTACCTACTCAAATTTTACATAAAGTCCAAACGTGACCTCACCTTGCACATCATGAACCCCACGACCTTGTTGTCTCCTGTTTGCTTGAAGCGGATGTCTACGGGTTTCATCTTCTTCCCTGGAGATTCATCTGAAAATGGCAACCATCGGTCATGTACGCAAAGAGATCCTGTGACTAGTATTATTTTGGTTATTCTTGTGGAGTGCGCGTACGAGTATCTCTAGTTTTACAAATGAAGTCTGTGGTAGTACTTATCCATTCTCAGCTGGTCTAATCTGAACTGCCCCCGGTCCCAGGACTCCACCAACCGGTGCATCCTGCATTTCCATAGATGATTGTGGACGTACATGTAGGTTTTGACTATACTTACCCATGAAGGGATACGCGTATCAAATAAAGACTGTAGTGGTACTTGCCCCTTCCCGTCTCGTATAATCTGAACTGCCCCCGGTCGCCGGCCTCCACCAGCAGGTGCACGTTGTGCTTCCCCCACATGAGCACGTGGCGCGCCGTCCAGTTCACCGGCACCGTCGTCCGGTTGTCCAGCCGCTTGTGAAGGTACGTGTAGTTCTGCAATAAAGTGAAAAACAAGTAAAGAAATGAAAAGTCAAAAGTATGCATATTATGTATACGTATGTATGTATATACTTTGTTGTATACAACGGAAAACTGAATAAGGTACAATATTAACAAAATATAAATAGGTGTACAAAAGCGAATTCATCTCTGTAATTTAATGAATCTCTTTCAGCTCGCCTTCGATTTTTAAGGGAAATATGAAAAAAAAGTTTTTTTTATTGTGCAATAAATAATGACGTTGCTACTCATTTTACTTATATTTGAGTATTGATGTCTTTTCATTTCTTTAAATACCTCTATTCCGTTTTTTTAGCCCTTTGTGCTTTACTCGTGTTGAACGCTATAGTTTCGCTCATTGTCAAGTGAATAAGAACTTTCATAACGTCAATAATATGATGATACAGAACAATTGAATGTCTTCGTCTGTTTGCTTAAACAAATTTGTAAAAATTAGATATGGAAATACCTATACCTGAACTCGCGATCGTAAACCCAGAAATATTTATACTTAAGGGAATATTGATAAACGATTAAATTGTAGGCAAAAGCTAGTATTAAATAGATTTAATCTTGGAACGGCAGTAAAAACTTACCGCAGATGTTGGTACTGTGAACTTAAAAACTAACGTCGGCTGTGGCGGGGCCCAGTAGTAGAACACCAACCAAGTGCCATTCAGCATGGTGAACGGATTGAATCTCGCGAACTGAGTGAACTGATCGCATGAGGTCCGCTCGCTGAACGAGAAGTGAGGACCCATCTCCTTCTTTGTATCTATCACAGGAATTATCACTAAACACTTCAGAACAATGAAAACAAACGATTGTGTTGAAACTTTCATTTTAAAAAAGGTAAATTATACAAGTACTTAATGTAACTGATTATGTATTAGTGACTGACTGACGAATGAGTGACGTCTCTTTTATAGCGATATTGAAGGATGTTTGCTGTGTTATCCGGTCTGACGCCCGAATATTTCGTCGTTTTCAGTAATCAACAACATTTATGTTTATTTGCGGACAACACCAATACATTAAATAGTGCAAAATTTTACGCAACCGTTTAGTCCATGTCTAAATTCTAAAACGCACGAAACGCGGGTGCGGGTCGGGGCGGGAGCACGACGGGCCTGTCTCTACATAAACGACGACACACAGGCAGCGTGCGCTGGTCGTTAAGCGAGTTTTACGCTTTTAAACCTTATATGTAGATGACGGCATGGCATTGTTAATTAGTGATTGGCTACCTTAAAAGTAAGTGCTTGAGTACATTATGTAACACTTAGTTTTTCTGGATTATTATAAATGTAAATAATAAAATAGATTTTTAATTAATTGATTAGAATAGATTATTAGATTATCAATTGGACAATCATTTTTTTATTTACTGAATTACAGCCTGAAATCAACATAATGTGTTTAGATTTTTGTTACAGTCAAGTTTCGTCGTCGTCCACCGTCTCCTGTGCCCTACAGCCAAAAATACAAATACAAAAATCAGAAATGTACCTAAGAGCATTTGCTAGTAACAAATTTAAAAGCAAAACGGTCCCAGAAATATCAACTTTTTTTAGAGTTTTTCGTAATTCTGTTGCTCTGCCTACCCCACTCCGGGTATCAAGGTGTGATGTTATGTTTGTATGTAACTATCAAGACTAAGTAGACATCATCGGTTTTTAAGATACAGGCGATCATCGTAGACGGCACCAAATGGCTTTTAATAAAAAAATTGTTATTTGTAGTTGTTTTTTATGTTTATAGTTTGTAGTACTTAATGGCTTCGGAACCCTACACAGAGCATGGTCCGAAATGTCTCGCCCGATTTATTTCTATTTAAAACGTTGAAACATGTAGTAAAAATCAGTGTCGGTCGTAATTATATTAACTAACTAAACACACACAAATTATAAAAAAATTGGCGAAGATAATATATTTATAAGATATTTATTTATTTTGTTACACAAGAAATAAGTAGGCAAAAAAATATTTGGGAAAAAAAAAATCAGAAGACGTCCACCCAATTCTGCTCATAGCGTGCAAAATAACGAGCTGAATGTTTTAATTTGACATAATCCTAACTATTTTAGTGTCTGGGACTATGTGGGACCCTGGTCTCCCACATAGTCCCACACGCTAAAATAGTATATAACCGTATTTTTTTTAATGTTTTCGTAATACCTCAAAGAGGTTTTTGAATATCAAAATTCATCACTACATATATAATATATTACACCTTTCAGCTATCTTTTAACACCAACTTACATGCAACTAATATTACAGATCTTTTGTGTGGTAGTTCATTCGTTGTATGCTTGCTGGTTAAATGTACCAAAAACCTAATCAGAGCACCCCACTTCCACGTGGTCTTGTCTGTCCTTCCCCCTGAGTGTTTATACAAAGCGCGGAGCCAAAAGCTCGTGAGGAACACCTGAGCACGAAAGTCGAGTGTGCGAGTGGTGCAAAGGAGCGACGAATGAGAGTTCTGGTGGAGCCCTCTTAATTTGGTGATCATTTACTATTTATGGTAATCATTTATTTATTTCATTGGTTATTTATTTTTGGGTTACACTGCGTTAATAGAATTTTACTTTAAACCCAAAATTAATTTCGTCACTCAGTCGCACAACTCGTACAATCGACTCTCGCGATATGCGGGTAACAAGATGTTCGGTTAGATATTGGATATCATTAAAAATTAAAGTCATACATTTTGGTGGTCATATACTATTTTGGTAACAAAAGGTATTTTTTGTGTTAGTTATTTATTACCTAAACTGGTGAAACAACATACGCCGAAAAAAATCTGCACTAGGTTAATTAGGCCTATGGGTTCTAACGATCGATCGATGAAAGAGAAAGCTTTGTTATCAATACCTGTTATCACATCTTGTGCATCTCATTTAAACAATGAACACGAACAAAAACATCCTGGCCCTCTGTGCCACAATACTTTGTTTACAATTAAATTCGGTCGCCTTAACTTAATGCCTTTACTACGGTCAACCAGATCTTTCATAATGATAACAAATGATAATTAATATGGTTTTAGACAAAGTGAAATAGAAGCACTTCTACAGAATTTACTTAGAAGAGGTCAAAATGCCAGAGCCAAATAAAATAAAAACCACGATATCCTTCAGCAACACAATCTTAAAACAATGGAAAAACCTAATTTAAACAATGTCAAAAAACGGTCAATGGTCATCATTGAAGAACGGGGAAGATTTAAACTTAGGCTGCTTCCTATCAACGACTGATGCTGACTCAGCCTCCAACCGTTCTCTCTCTGCCCTCCTCAAACTTAAAATGTTGCTGAAAACATTAGGGATGACCGGAATCCCAACTCCTCTAAACCCTAGAGCAATTGCTGCAGTGCGCCTCTCCCTCAAGGGCGGAGCTTCTCCCTCTGGTGCTAGCAGCAGCCCGATGGTTTCCTCACAGATCATCATGCCCAAGTATGGTTCTACTATCTTCATCCTAAACGTTATATGAGGTAACTTGAATTTTGTCAAGTCTGAAAACAATCAATAGCATAATATGAAAATTTTGAACACTTATTTATTTATTTACTTAATCTTCTTTGCTTTATAAAAATATGTAAAAGTATAAATGGCCCATAGAAAGATTTTTAATAGTCATAACGGGTACAAAACGGTCAGCGGTCCTTCACTCGTCAGCAATACCAGGGACAGTTAGCACAGTGACTTACACTCTTTTTAAGTCATAATGTAAGGAGAAAATATATGTATTACCATACTCTTAAAAATCCCACAAGGAAGAAAAGACCTTAAGTTAAAGTGCACATGTTTAGAATTAAATATTGATTTTACTTTGAGCGTGATCTGGAATTTCGATCTTAGGAATAGCGATAAATAGCCCTCTTCGGTCAGCGGCGATGAGGAGGAGTTCCATCCATGTCGTTAGCAGAAGCATGGGTTGCTTCCAGTCGATCTTTACATCCATCAATTTGTCATACTTCGCTTTGTAGTCATACACTAACTAGTAACAAAATCAATTGGTTAATGAAATGTCATAAATAGTACAGCTACTCGTACTAGGCTCTCTATATTTTTTTTATATGTAACGTAAGACGAGGGCAAGGGTTTTCATTTATAAAAATCCTGAATAGAAATAGTTCCTTAAAAACATTCGTTATGACTTGAGATAAAATATGATCTAAAACATATTATGACTAAAAATAATTATGGCTATTGATATAGACCCTAATTTTCTATATGAGCTTTTTCTATTTCCTCGTTACAATTATCTAGATATAGACGATCGTAACCATCATTTATTCAATGGCTCAGCTCAGTATAAAGCTACTGCGATAACTGCAATTTCTAACCGACTTTTACTTTCACTCCAGGTATCTTTATTTCCGTAACAAGTCCAACATTCGCATTCAAAAAGTATATCACTTGGTGAAGTAGAACTGATGGTGAAGACCAAACCGGAATTCCTCAATGGTACCCATTTCAAAGGTGGCGATAAGTGTTGATTAAGGTAGTTTAGCGACCATGACGAAGCACATTTAAATGGTTCAAATGATTGACCATGAATTACCCGTAGAATTGCTCGTTTCTTATTAATTGAGATGTGGGATTACATTACAGCATATTAATGATTACTAAAAAGTATGATTCCTTTCTCGGCTACTCAGCGGTTTAAGTCAGACGCATGGTAAAAACGCCCTTACCTTCTTAGTGGGATACGAAATCTCAAATCGGTTGACATCGGGAAAACCTTTACGTGACCAAATGTAAAATAACTCCCATACAATCCCGGCTACTTCCCTCGGGTGGAAGCTCGCCGCCACCGCGAACTCGTCGCAGGTGGTCCAGTTATCCGAGCTGTCCATAAACTGATTCCCTCCGAACGAATCGAGAGGCGGCATATCCTTGGGATCGTAAGAGTGATCAATATCCCTCGTTTTGTTTGGTGGCCTATTCGGTCCTGATCTAAACAAAGACTTGACTTTAGCAATGTTCGCACTGTAAGCACCCGGTATACCGATATTTATTGCCTGCATTGCTTCCAAATCGAATGGTTTCGGTGGCTTGCCGCCCAAGTCTGGACCTTCTACTTCTTCTCCATAATAGTTACGCTCAGTCCACGGCGCTAGTGGATTCATTTTTCTGGCATTTGCTTCTTTTTTCCTTCTTTCATTTTCCTCGGGTGGTAATGTAAATCTCATAGATACTGCCAATGCATCGTACGGTTCTTTTTGGCCAATAGATGGGTCCACTAAACCTTCTTTCCTCACATGGTTAATGTCTACCGGTACAGGCTCATCATACAAACTATGTCTTTTTGGTAGCTCGGCCCGATGTCTAATTTTCGGTCTGGCAAAGTGGCTATCTGATGCCAGCTGCCTTCGCCTGGCTTCGACTGCAAAGAGCAAATGTAGCAATGCCAACACTTGCATGTTATTCTGCATATACTTCAACATTTGCGACTAGTAAAGTAAGCTGGACAAGAATTCTTGTCTTTATACGAATTGGTGTGTGGAGTCAGTGGTCGTCAACTTACGAAGAATGTTTGGCCAAACCATTTGTAGGGGTTTTAAATTTGAATTTAATGTTAGCTTTGAGCACTAATAATGCCAATTTTGTTACCTTGTCATGAATTTAAAATATCCAAGTAGGTACTCTAGAATATGTACAGATCTTCGAAAACAATCATATCGGTAGGTATAAAGAGTAATCATTATGAGGTTATCTTCTCTTCTTTTATTGACCGTTGTAAATGGGCTTAATTAACAAACGAGGTTCAGGAGTTTTCAATAGTGACTATTAGATGTGCGTAAGAAACTAGTAAACCAATGTATCTACGAAAATTATACTAAATAAAGTAAAATTTTCATCGTTAATCAACGACGAATTAAAAAAATGGGTAAGACAGTATTATACTTTAAAAAACAAACATTTTAGCCAATAAGCTCCTATTGAAGTAAAATAAAGCCCCTGTATATGTATATGAACTTATCTGGATATGTATGTATGTACGATTATGTATGTTTATTTTTACTCCAGTAGAAGCTGAACGCAAGAACCGATTTTAATAAACAAGGAGTCGCTGGATTCATTTTAGTTTAATGCCATGACATTAATAAAAATAATGATTGATGTAGTGGCGGATTACTAAACTGGAACTTTAGTTTTTTTTTAAGAAAAACCCTTTTTATTTTATTTTGGGCACAAAGCTTCAATGCAAAATTGCAAATCCTTTAACAATATCAATTACAAGAATAAAACGATGCGTGTTTTTTTGGGAAAAACTAAGTACTTGGTTTAATTCTCGGTTAGTAACAAGGTTTTATTTTTAATTTTTATTTGCGTTTTTCTCTTTTTCCCAAATAGAAGCCTTGGGTCCTAATCCTTCGAATTCCTCACACTGACCCATTTAGATTACTCTTCCTGTACAGACGGCCAATATCAAGACATGAACTATAAACCAGTACCAATGTAAAACGATAACAAGTCGAAGGCAATATGGTTTTATCCAGCACGCAGTATCATGATAGATGCAGCAAAATGAGTTAATAGGTTTTTGAACCAGTAACCCTTTCCTTTTTGGGACTCCGTAGTCAAACTAGGAACCCTTATAGTTTCGCCATGTCCGTCCGTCCGTCCGTCCGACCGCAGCCTACCTCAGAGACTCTTAATACTAGTAAGCTGTAGTTTGGCATGAATATACACCCGAGTATTAGTTACGTCTAAAAAGTGGTAAACTAAAATTAAAAAAAAAAGTTTTTAGTGTACTTCCTCTACACGTAACGTGGGGATGTATTTTTTCTCGTCTACCCCGTAGCGTGGCGTGTCGATGAAATAGGTCTTTCAAAAATGTTACGGGTTTGTGCAAAATAAAATCGTTTAAGGGATCCGTTTATGAAATATTACAGCCAAAGCTACAAATACCAAATATCTGAAAAATATCTTAAATGATTCAAGTGTCTATGGGTCTCAGATTCCACTTACCATCAGGTGGCCTGAGTGCTCGTGTGCCTTCTCATTAAAATAAAAAAGCACATATAACGAATTTAGAAGAAAAACTATCACGACTAAGTAGACATCATATTTTGTTCTTGAGATACAGGCGATTAAAGTGTTAACACTCGTACCTACTAAAATCATCTAAAACGGCACCAAATGACTTTAAATTGAAAATTAGTTATTACTTGTCGATTTTTATGTTTGTTGTACTTTACGGCCCTACACTGAGCATGGTCCGACATGCTCTTGCCCGGTTTTTCTGAATCTTATTTATTCGTACGTTTTTATATCTTTGTCAACGGGGCTGACATGATCAAGCCTGATCAGTCGCTTTTTTTCAAGATTGTAAAAAATGAACTGTTTACCACCACTGGCTCGTATTGACAAGGAATAGCAACAGTTCCAATACTATTTCCTGTATAAGTTTGTTGCCGTCACTTGTATTCAATTTTCGTGAGACTTGTGAGTGGGAAGCAGTCAACAAGACACAAAAGCAATTTATAAAATAGCCATTTGTTTATTGGTTCTGAAACTATGAGTTTATTTATGTATATGGTACCTATGTATGTATGTATGTGAACACTTTAATGTACACATATCAATACAGTGAAGAGTTTACAAAGGTGAACTTATTCCTTTAAGGGATGTCTTCCAACCCTTAAGAGATTGAGAGAAGTTAAAGGCTGTGCTTCGATTAGGCAAATGTACACATTTATTTAGGAAAGGAGCATATAGGTGTTCAGAATCGTTTAAAAATAATTAATTTTTAAACCATAAATTCTTATTTATATAATTTATTACATTAATTGATTTCTTTACAAAGAAAAGGTATTCTGCACAATATTTACAATCGTAATTCAAATCAAATAATAATCAATTTAATTACTAATTCAATATATGTTAAATCTCATTTTTGCTTACGTAAAAAGGATTGTATAGTAATTTATTCCTAGCAACATTTGTAACGGTCAAAATGAGAGACAGTTGAAGCTTTCAAAATTGTATTTCGTTATCTATGCTTCTCACTTCCTTTGTCTCAACGACTGTAACCGATTTTTTCAATATTTGTATTCCGAATTATACCAGCTAAAACTACAGTCCACTTTCATTCAAGACCAAATTATATCCTGAAGAACTTTGTAAGTTAGGGATTTTTACAATAGGTAAATTAACTAACCATTAAATCTTATAAAAACGTTCAAATATCTACATAAATAGATACAGAAATATACATTTATACATCTATATGCATACCTACTTAAACTTACATAAACTACATAGATATTAACTACATTAATACTTAGGACAGTTGATACAATATAATGTGTAGGAGCTAGAGTCAAGCCAGAACTTCATTAGGAAATGTACTGATTGTGATTGCCTTGCAAGCTGGTAGACGATTCCACAACCTCACAGAGGGCACCGAAAAGGATTTGGAATAGGATTTGGATTTGTGAGACGGAAAAGCGAGAATGAGATTGGGCTTTGGGCGCAACCGATTTTAGGAACCGTGGCCTCTACCGAAGCTAAACCTCTCACAAAGGTAGAAGGGAGAACGAGACTTAAAATGAGTGTTAAATAAAAACAATGACAGGATGTGAGTAGGTATTTCGACGAAAACGAATGAGTATAACTGGTTAAAGGAGACATTTAGTGGTGGTGGGACCCTATGCAGGGTCCGTCCGGATCGCTACCACCATCCATTAACCACCCGCCAAGCAATAGTGTTCGCATTGTTGTGTTCCGGTGTGGGGATAAGACAACCGGTGAAATTACTAGCATAGAGGCATTCCATCTTAGTCCTCAGGGTTGGCAACGCATTTGAGGTCTTAAGATTATAGTCTAGAGAATTCAAATGTCTATGGGTCTCAGATTCCACTTACCATCAGGCGGCCTGAGTGCTCGTGTGCCTTCTACTTAACATAAAAAAAAACATCATTATACGCTGCTTTTACGCAATAGTGCCACAAATCGAAATGAGTCATTGTTGCATTTTAATTCGGACCGCAATTTACTTAAAGTTTTAAATCAAATTGTATTTCTTTTTGATTTGTGGCACTATTGCATAAAAGCAGTGAATTTCCTTAGGCCAAAAATGAATTCGAATGCACTGCTCTGAAAGATCTATATAGGTACCGTCAGCGTCAGCGTCATAGTCTAAGAGTTAAAGTTATTTTGTATTGTGATGAGGAAGAAAATTCTGTAGGCACCTGATTGTCCTTACTCATTTGCTTCAGGGTTAGCTGGAAGAGATCCCAACTAGGGATAAGTTCGCCTTTGTACATTAATTTAGTATTATAATTGTAATATTTATATTTTTGTGCAATAAAGAGTTTACATACATACATAATAATGAACTGCAGTGAAGGGAAACAAAATGGTGCTAAATCTGTGGCTCTAACTTTTTTTGAAAAACGTTAGCAGCATTTTGTGACAGTGACGTTTTAACCTCGCGTCAAATCGGACCTGCTATTAACATCAAAAATGCCACGATGTGTCATAAATAAGTGTATGACAAAAATATCGAAAACCATGGATGGAGTTTCCTTTTTTTCCGATTGTTTTCAAGTATTCTTACTATTATTTGTAAATACGTTGCTTGGTTACCCGACCGCTTTACGTAGTATGGTGAGGCGTGTCTAACGCACTCAGTCAGTGACATTCTAGTTTGGCTGTTTTACAGTATAAAAATACCGCGTAAACATCCACGCAATATATCTTTGTTATTAATACGTCAGGCACAGCAGCACAGCTGATTATAAGGCATTATAAGGGTAAACGTCGTCTTTACAAGGTTACGTCGAACGCTCAAAAACAATGTATATTAGAATTTGGTTTTTATTTTGTCCTTTAGTCCTACGTAGCTTATAAGTGATCTGATAGATGGCGCACTGTTTCTTGGCCAAACATAATTATGTAACACTTTTTATTTGGACGATGCTATCTAGTCGTTTAAATCAAAGCATAAAGGGCACCTGATCGCAAGTAGACCCTCAATATAAACATTTGCAATCTCAAGAACAATCTTACGAAGACATTCTTTAGACTGCAAATGCGTTGCCAACCCTAAGGGCTTACATGGACTAGTTATTGATTTGTCAGACTCATTAGTGCTTACATGAAGTTATCCTCACCTGGGTTTAATTGTTCCGGCTTAATGATTCAACGCCTCTATTAATTGACGAAAATTTGTTAAGTGCACAGATTGGTGCACAGTTAGTTTACGTCCGTCACGCAGTACAAACAGTAGTTCGTCTTCAAAGGTAACGTGTTACGCGCGGCTTGCATGTGTGCGTGCCTCGACCGTACGCGCCGCGAGCTCCCACAAACAAACTCAACAGGACGCACCAAGCCGGTTTAGTCGGGGACACGCTGTCGCCACGTTAGGTTGCTAAATCCGTAACGTTTCTCTTAAGCCTAGTCCTATTTTTCCGATTTTTATCCGACTTCAATAATTAGGGAAATTTTCAGTTTGACCTGTATGTATGTATGTTTGTCCGCGATTATCTCGCGTTTGTTGATGTTATAATTATTATGAAAAACTAACGGAAACGTACTTAGTCAAAACATCGTGAAAACCGGACTTGATTTAGGGGTGAGAAAAGTAACCGACTGGAGCTTGATTTGAACGGTTTTTTTGACATCTACGTAATGGGCAGACTAGTCAGACAAGTCTAGCATTTGCATTAAAAAAGTATAATTCGGCATTCGTGTGGTTGCCGGGTTAGAATAGTGCCACTCCATGTCTTCCCGTGGATGTCGTAAGAGGCGACTAAGGGAATAAAGGCTTGTAGTACTGTTAGGCGATGGGCTTGCAACCTGTCACTAATACACTAGTAAACTTCTTGGCCTGATTGTGCAAAATGTGGTTACAGAATTCATACAAGTCTTTTTGGGGTTGTTGGTATTTCTGTAGCTCTGCCTACCCCACTCTGGGAATGAAGGCGTGATATTATGTATGTATGTAAGTATAATTCGGTAAAATGGAACTGATGATGAAGACCACTGATGACCACTGGAACTCCTCTCAGCCCTCAACGGGGTTGAGGGCTTTAAGGGCGGCGATAAGATATCTCGATTTAGATAGTTAAGCGACCATGACGAATCACTTTCAAATGGTTTGAATATATGATAATGACTTTCCCACGGCGTTGCTTATTTCTTACTGATTGAGACGTGGGACAACATAACAATTTGAAACAACAAAAAAGTCTTCAAAAGGCAAAAAAAAATATTTTTTAAATGGATGGTCAGTCCAACAAAACAATTTTTAACCAAAAGCCGACTTCATTTAGACTGCTTTTCGAAGACGGTTTCTTGTTTTTAAATCATTTTTTATATTTAAGTTTTTAACTGCCGTACTCAGCGACGTCAATTAATTTTAAAGTATGATTAAAGTTGCTACTGTCACTTTCTTTTCCATAGAAATAGAAAGGGACAACACGTCATTTAACAAGCATTAAATTTAATTGACATCTCTGAACTGGGGGCGGCCGTAAGAGATATTTTCAAAGAGGAAAATGAATGAGGTTGTTGCATGTAAAATGTTATTATTAAGTTTGAATACTTTATATAAATAAGAAAAAGAAAACATGATAAGGTATAATTAATTGCATTGACATCATTATTAAGTCGGTCACAAGTTTCAAACTTCGTTAATGTGCCGGTCGATTTCCAGCTCGTCGTCATCGATTTCATCGTCTTCGAAGCGGGAGGGTGCGGGCCGCGGAGGGGGGGCGGCCAGGTACGAGCGGCCCAGGCTGTTCCAGAACTTAAGCTTGGACGCTGCCTCCACCAGCTGGGGACAAGGAGATACAATTTAATACTGCACCAACCTAACGTCAAACGTCCAATGGCGTCCCCATACTATACTGGCAGTAGACATGTGCGCCGCGCCACCGCGCCGCCGCCGCCGATGATTTCCCTCACGCCGCCGCCGCCGGTTCAACCGTCGGCGTAAAATCGGCGTGAAGTATTCTCCAATCTTCCTCAACAGATTGTTTATTCCCCATATGAATGTTTGATTTTTATTAATGAAGTATTTTCTAACGTGATTTTAAATTATTGTTATCAATTCAATTATATCTTTTAACCGTGGATGAGCGATCAGTAAGATAATGCTAACTATCGATGGCTACCGGCAATGCATGTTTTAAAGTTATCTTATATTTCCCTTATTACTGTCTTTTTTTTTAACTTTATACCTTACGCCGATTTTACGCCGATGACGCCGCCGCCGCCGATTTTTTTTAACTAGACGCCGCCGCCGGTCTTTTGACCGTCGGCGCAAATGTCTAACTGGCAGAATCACACTATTGAACGCGACGCGATGCAACGTGCCGACAACCGAAATGCACCGTGTTAATCGCCAACACGTCGGATGTCTAGTGCGATGCTGGTCATAAAAAAGTCGGTCAAGTGCAAGTAGGACCGAGGGTTCCGTAAAAAATTATAAGAATGTTAAATTCTATTGAGGGACAAACTTGACTTTGCCGCTAAAAAAACTGTTGTCTCCGACAACATAGGTTGCGATTAGTTTACCAACTGCAAATAAGTTTGCTATCGCTTTTTTCTCGTTTCTTGTGATTGATCAACTTATTATAAGAATTCGGCTTTTTTCCTTTACTAGTACAAAGAGACCTTTCTTCTGGCCAAATTTCATTTTCATTTTATTTATTTAATAAATGTGTCGCTGAGGACGGCCTATGTCTAGCACAGGATATTAATGTCTTTCAGAAACGGATAAATGAAAGCGACGCAGGAAAGGTCCTTATGGCAAAGCTTGGGAGAGGCCTGTGTCCAGCAGTGAATGCGTTTTGGCTGAAATGATGATGATACCTTGTCATTTTTCGGGAACTGCTCCACAGGCGCCAGAGCATAAGCGTAGCGTTGCTTGCAGTTCTCGACTCCCAGGTAACCAGGGTCCACCACCTTGATGGCGAAGATCATGTACGGGCAGTTAGGCACTGGGAACATTAAGTTTAACACATTATGTCACTACGCAGCGGTAGTTTACATGTATCTACACAAGTCATAATTCGAATGTAACCCCTGTTAAGTAAATATTTATTTATCTAAACTAAATTTCATTAAGCACAGTATTTTATATTCATAGCAATTTGTTTTTTTTTCAACGCAAATTTTCTTTACCGAAATTAGGTCTTTTTGCTGCTCCACTTATTGGTTGACTGGTAGAGAATGCCATTGGGAATTGCTTTTGTTCCAGAAATCTAACTGGGGCTTGTCTAATGGAGCACTGGGAGTGTATTTCTTAGATGGAAACCAGTATGGTGGGGAAAAATGAGAACGAAAGGACCGTAATTCACACCCTGGTCGTTGTTAAAATTGAATTAATATTTTAGATAACCTGGAGTATGGAAAGCCAATTAACCTGGCGCCGTAAGGAATAAACAATCATATTATTATTTTTGAAAACTAAAGATAAAATTTATGTCATTATTTTGTAAACACCTAGCCTATTGAGAGAATCCAGGTAACGCGCATCAGCATAATCAATAATAGGCAATACAAACGCCCTTACTAGCAATCTTTTTGTATTTACTGGGAGTAAAAAATTTACAAGTATTATGCACGCAAAGTTTCATTACCATACGACTCACCTCCGAAAGATGACCATCCCAGCAGAGATGAAAGTCGACGACTAAGGCCAAGGCCCTTTACCTGATTGGATATAAGTATAATGGTACGATCAACATTATAATTAGCTGCAGACTTTACTCATGTTTGAACTGCTGCTTTAATCTGTCAAATGCATTAAATCGAGAAGGTACCAACGTGCAGCTACTCATAAGGCCGACTGTACCATTGAACACCACAGGCGGGGTAAAAGTGTCTTTGAGCTATGTTGGTTTGGTGACTACTCACTGATACAAAAATATTTATATTCGTGAAACTTTTACGTGCCAACTTTCCCTCGTTATTGAAATACATAATATACTAACTGCCGAAAGCGAGGGTCGGTATGATCCGGTACAGCCCAGTGACGTTGGTCTTGAGGAACAGTGCGCTGAAGTCGATGCCGGTTTCCATGAAGAGGGTGGAGTCGTTCCAATTCACGTCCCGAAGGTCTTTCTCCAGCTCCACGCGAAAGCGGTCCACTAACTAAACACATGTTACAAACTAGATAATTTATACGAGAAGATACTCGTAATGTTATAGCAGAGACAGTTTCGCCTAGTGGATATACATTATTTTATTTACGTTTATTTTATCGAGAAGCCTTTACTTAATAGGCATGAAAACAAAACGTAGATTACAATTAATCGTAATAATATTATCAACTACATAGCTTTATATCTACGTTTCTATTACTACCACACACAACACTCACTAATATGGTGACGTTTAATGTTATATGAACTCTTCTTCTTCTTTTTTCATTAATGGCGGTCCACACAGTGATTTCGCCAATGTCAAGTGAATAGAGTAAATCAGTAAACAGAATACATCAAAAGTAAAAGCCGGGCATTTTTCGATCGGCCATCTTCCCTCCTCGACGGTTACCCCATAGGAACTCGGTATGTACAAACGTTAACAATATCCATAAATATGTCATTTAATCATACATCACTGTCAGTAATGGATAATGAGGATTGTGAAGCGATGCTTCTTCTCACCCCCTAAATCTAATCCGATTTTTTAATATTATGTTGTAGATATTATGGAAAACTAGGTCTGTACGTTTCCACTTTTGTTTTTTTCTTGCCAATTAATATTTTCTTGGAAAGGAAAACGTACAGACATAGTTTTTCATAATATCTACACATATTTAAAAATCGTAAAAATTGCCCAACGGAAAAGGGGAGAAAAACGTTATCGCATTTTGTATGTTTTTTTTTTGCTTCACGGTCCTCTTAATCCGATGCCACTGTATATCATAAGTCAATCGTGTTAATTTTTAGACAATCTTGTAATAAAAACAGTTTATCGCGTCGATAAAAGTTACCTTATTATTATTACACAACACATCACACATCACATCTCTACATTATTTTGATATTTTTAATTAGACATTTTTGACGTGTGTAGGTGTGAGTTATTTCTGGTTGCAATTAACATCATGTTACTTTTTGTGTCATTCATTATGGATACATATTTGTTTAGTCACCATACACCTCTGTTATCAATGTTTTTCTAAGACAAGGTTTTTAGTCAAATCTGTGACGTGCGGTTTACACTTTCAAATTAAAATTAAAGTTGAACTCTTAGAACTCACCCCAGTCGAAGGTCTGCTGAACCTGATTTGATAACTGCTGTCGGCAGATAGATCCCAAAAGTAGAAAATCTTCCAATCAATATCCACAACCTTACTGATATCGGTTGTCTCGTTTCTCAGGAATTCTTCGCAACTGGTCCAGTTGTCCGTGTTCATGTTACGGGGGTCAAAGTGTGCAGAAGCTGAGCCAACTATCAAGAAAACGTACCAAAACATGTTGGAACTACCGAACTGAGCACAAAGTAAAAGTTCTCTGGCAAGATTTATATATCTCTGTTATTTTTCAGTTCATTTCTTAGGCAACAACATCAAAATTTTAAATATTTGATCAAAGTTAACATTTAGCAAGAAATTTGATTTAAGATTCTTGTAATATGATGAAGCACAATTCAATTCCACAACAAATTAAAAATTAGTTTAACTCTTAGGATGTGTTTAATTTTCAAAGAAAAATAAATTAATATTAAGCACTTTGTCGCTCGCTCGTGCTGTGTCAAGATGGATGAAGAATCTCACAGAACAGCTCAATATTTCGAGCTCTTTTATTGTTTCAGCAGCGTAAAGAAAAATGTGAATATGTTTCTGCTAACGAAAACAATTTGAATAAACACAAATAATAACGAACGGTGTAATAGCTGTAAGATATTAATATTGCAACAACATTTGAATGGCATGAATAAACAACACATTCCTTTCTTGCTAAATAATACGTCATACAAAAATAAACAGCTTAATATGTTTGTATTGGTAATACGAGTATGTTGGTTAGTTCCATATCAAATAGCGTCATTTCACTCTGACTCTTAGCTCCGCCTCCATCGCTAGCTAACCCTCGTAAGGCCCACGTGCAGTTTAGATGTCGAGCTACACTGACGTTTACCTTTCTCATAGTTTAAAATGCTTTTGACAATTCCCTGATGGGGTTTTCGCATCGCGTCGGATCCAAACTCGAGAAAATGTTAAGGTGCATTGAGTTTTTCCATGGTTTAGGGTTGCCATACGAAGACGATCCTGATTTAGATTAGAATGGAATCTTCTTCTCATTTTTCTCAATTTTGGCAATTAGCTCCGCATACTTTTTTCTCCTTTGAAGAATTGAATATATACGGCTTGGTCAAAGTTGATGTCGACCTACCGCGAAACCGCCGGAACACGACATTTTTCGACCAGAAGACAGGACTCTCGAGGTTCGCCAGCATAAACCGCGGCACCATGAATGAACTAAAGTGCATACAGCGAAGCGACCGCAGCTGGTAGTGCAGGCGTGACACGGACGAGTACAACGCCATGTATGGTATCTCAGAATGTAGCTTGCCACAGTTCCACACCGAGCCTTGCAATGCTACCTACTTGCCTTGCTGTGCTGCACTAGTGTGAATCCCTGCTCATCTACATTGGTGCTAGAGCTAGAGTCTTCGACGCGCTAGACCGCCGAGGTTCAGCGGCCTTGCCGGCTGCGTCAGCGTGGCTGGGTGAAGACGGCGGGTTTGCAGGGAATCTGGCCACGCGTGGGGATGCTACAGCCGCTCATTGTTATTACTATTTCGCCAAGTCGTGTCCATGACGACCACAGTACAAACTCACAAAAAAGTGTAAATAATCTTAAAAATTATACTAAACACTTATAAACGATTTTCTCGAATTCAAATCCAATGCGATGCGTAAACGCCCTTTCGAAGAAATTGTAATGACAATAGCGTCTCCCCTAAACTTATTCTTCTCCAATCATCTCATTCGCATGCTTGTGTTTTGTACAGGCGGGGAAACCGGGTCCCAAGCCAAGTTCGCTTGCTGCCGAATCAATTTCGGCGCGGAAAGGGGGTTCGGTCCCAGTCTGTGCCGAGAGCGACACCACTCCCATGATGCAGTCCATCATGATGAGGAACTTGCCGTGCCGGGTCAGCTTCAGCTGGAATTTCATGAGTGGGACGCCATATTTCTGCGTTATTATATCTGCAATACAATATAAGTAGAGAGATGATACAACAGTAACTCTGGTATCAGCAATACATTTTCCGCAACAGCCGAAAGCAGTACCAGACTAACAAGATGGAAGGAAAAACATGTAGCCTAACTCCGTACTTACTAGCGTCTCGTATAACATTGGGTAACCCAAGGACCCTGCCGGCGGGGCCTTGGTCAGCGAACAGCATCATCTGGTGGTTGGCGGGACCCATGGTTACCACGAGCATGGCGGCGTCCCACGTTGGCTGCGTTTCCAGGTATGCGCTCATGTCCGTGAAGAAACGGTTCACGGTCTGAGGAAAGATTTGTGGTAGGGTCAACGTTTTCAGTGACGTTAAATTTATTTTTAGAGTTCCGTATCTCTAAAGGAAAATTGATTGATGACCAACGTCTTTATGTATTTCGTTCACATTAATAGTCATGTTTGTTACCGGGTCTCCCTCTTTTCACCCCCTACTTCTACTATTTAAATAGCTAAGAATTTGACCATAATTTTACTTTATTGTCAGGTCGGAGGAAGCTATTGTATGCGAGAAGTACAAGACGCGTCGTAAATATATTTATGAAAGGCCTATTCTCAGCTTAGACGTGTTTTGGCTAACATGATGAGAGTGATGTGATGAAGGTGGAAGATAAAACGGAATCGGATCGGGAAAAAAGGTCCATGAAGTTTTTATGATAAGGCAGAGGCAAAGTACTCGTTCATCTCACTCCGCGAGAGTCTGAATTTCCTTGTGCATTCTCTTACAGCCACCCTCAGAGTCAGTTATGAAGATTAAGTCGCTCTTTAGTGACGATGTTTCATTCACAAGTTTGAAAAAGGCTTAAGATAAAACGTCTCTGAGTACGGCGGCGGTCATGCAGTGGTGCGTAAAAAACGTATGGGAATATAAGAAATAGGAAACGGCCACACTAAGCTTCACAGATTCAGTTAAAACTGGATAAAGTTGTATTTACCCGACTTAAAAAAAAGTAGTTCTCAATTCATCTGTTTTTTTTTAAATAGGAAGTCTATTTTTAGCCTCAGAATATAAAAAAAACATATCAAAGCAAAAACTTTGCAGGATTAAAATGCCATATGATATGTACGAGTAGGTTATAGGAAGATTATTCTGACTTACCCAGGAAGTGACTTTTTTAAACGTCATATCAAGACACTTCGTTCCCAATTTCATATTCCACGTATAGTAAATGCGCCACGGGTTACCTATCACCATTTCATGTTCGAAGTACGGTTCCTTTCCAAATTTATTACACAATTCTAAGTTTTCTCGAAGAGGGTCGACTTGCAGCTCGGGGTCTATGGGTGGCCGCACCACACAAGTTACCAAGCCGGCAAGGTACAATGTCCGTAACACCATTGTGACTGACTTACGAAAATATTGTCCCAGTGTTTTATAGGTTGATAATGGATGTTTTGATCTTTTGTTCGTTCTTCCCACAATGCTATGCGATTTGCGCTCGTCGTTTATCAACAGAAATGATTAGGTTCACCACGCTCAACCTACATATTTACGCATCACTCGAATGGGACTGGGATCTATGATTTTCTCATGAAAATTTTACCCGAAGGAGTGGGGTGTTGTTATTTGATATCCGAGAGTAGGCATAGAGCCCCAGAAGTAAAATACAAAATTAACCAAAACCCTGTCTCTAAAAGCGTAACTTTAGTGATGCATACTTTAGGGCTCTAAAATATTACAGTGAATTCGGAATGGCTCCAAAATATATACGTTCCATTGATATTTAGGTATATATGACTGTCTGTCACACTTTCACGGCTAATAAATTTACTTTTCACTTCTCACGCTCTAAAACTACTCATAATAGCTATGTAAGGGCGGACTAAACTGATGTATTTAATCCCTAGGGACTAAAGTGACGACACGTTGGCCTAGTAGTAGGTAGTGACCCTGCCTTTGAAGCTAGCGGTCCTGGGTTCAAATTATACTTCGTTCGGATAGGTATTTAAAAAATGTAAACATAAAAACCACGTGACATTGACAGATGACAGTTAGTCAGCCAATAGGAGCAGAACACTGTTACGTCAAAGCTCGACCAAACAGCTTGGATTGGTTGATGAGCAGAGCCACGTGGTTTGGTTTGTTTACATTTTTTTAAATACCTAAAAGTACAGACTATACGATAAGGGCAGATATTTATGTATTTATAAGTATATATTTCTCTATATAAGTAAGTTTATCGTTGTCTAGTACCCATAGTACAAGCCTCGAGCTTAGTTTGGGACTACGAGTAGGTCAATTTGTGTGACATTGTCCCTTGATATTTATTTATTTATTTTACTCCCTAGGGACTAAAGTACTTTATCTTTTCAGTTTACCTATAAAAGCTTTGGAAAACCACAAACAGCCAGAGACATGTTGCCATTTGATGATGTTGCCCTTGACGTCGGAGTGCGCAGTGATGCCGGTGAATGGCAAGCTGGGGCTGTGCACACAACCTCCACCGCCTCAGTCTTCGTTTCGGAAATGTTGTCTATGGACTATTTTGTATGTTCTAACCCCGAATACAACCTTGTTGTTGTCTCTTTCTGCATTACAGTGACGGGTAGAGAGGGAAAATGATAGCGTGTTAGTTATATTTTGTACGTATCTATGTTAAAACTATTATAATTTTTGATTTGTTTTTCTCACAATCGAAATGAAAAGTAGTGTTAACTAGAGACTAAAAAGCCATAATGTCACTCGAATTTCAATTCACCCTCGCTTTGATCGTGTAGATAAAAATTTCGAGTGTATTGAAATTTTTATTTAATTTCCTTCTAGCGCATCTTCAGTGAAAAGGTCCGTGGCCCTAGACAAGTTAGCTGTCGGACGGTCGCGTCAAACGCTGACGTTAATTCGATACGTTTTACAGTTTTCTAAAAGCTTTTACATTAGCGTTATGCATCTTGTCTAGGGCCGTCGGATTGGCAAATATTTGTAGTTGTTATATTGGGGTCGGCGCAGCATGTCTTTTTCTTCCGTACCTCCCTGTCACTCGTCATCTCGCGACTTACGTCCTTCCTCTTCATATCTTCCCTCACACAGTCCATCCACCTTTTCCTTGACCTACCTCTTCTCTTCCATCCCTCCACGTTCATACCCAATACTCTTTTGATCACATGACTGTCATCCCTCCGCATAATATGCCCATACCACGCAAAGCGATGGGATCTCACATTGACGATGATAGGTGCTACTTTCAGGCTTCCTCTAATACCGTATTTATGTTAAATAGAGTGTTTATTGACTCTGCAATGAAAACACAACACTTGCTGTGGCTCGCGAGGTCGGTTCGTGCCAGACCTCGTTAGCCTGTTTTTTTATTAATATTATTTCGTGAGCTCAGTAGCTTACAATGGGAATTTTTGGTGGAAATGAGTCAGCGTGGTTCTCGTCTCGCCTCGCTGCAAAAGCACCTGTAAAATATATAAACAATGCACTCTCGCTTCTCGAGCCAAAAAAAGTCTGAAAAGCCGGTTTCAGGTCGCACCGGTCCTCATTTGTTGTCCGGGGGCGGTCCGGCCACCGATGCGTATCTTCGGAATAGGTGGAATTGGTAGGCGGAATATTATTACTGGCCACAGTGACAGTGTATGACTAACGACCCCCGCCCGTGCAATTAAAAAGGGGAATAAAAAAATAATGAAATACCCGCACGGGAGTTGCTTATAAGATTTTGATTTTGTATAAATATTTAAACGAAAAATGTATACGCCACACGGTGACTTGGTATCCAGGCACAAAATATTTTTACTCAGTAGTTGATAGCTATTACATTTAAATTGTAGTTACTTGACACAAGCGAGAATAAAAACCGAAGAACTTTAAATCTTTTGTATTTTTTAGAATATTATGTTTAACAAAAGTGCTATCCCTGCGCCTAGTTATTTTAAAGGGGTTAACTTATGTAACAGAGCCTCTCAAGAAACAAGATGCCAAAATAAACCACCACCACCTTATTAAAATTTCTTATTTAAGACAACTTGCTTGTTTTTACAAGACAAAAGTAAAAAAAACTTAGTAAATTATAGTAAATTATTAGTAATATAAGTACACAGCTGCGTAGTTAACTTTTATTTTGTCTAGTTACTTATTTATTAATTTTAAGTAAGAGAATGTTATTCCTGTAAATAAATATAGCGAGTATATTATGTGAAACTATTTATTTTTGTGCAATAAAGACGTTACTTACTTACTAATACAAATTCACCACTTACATATACACTTTTACATCGTTTTAATAAGGAACTTTTGCACAGTTGAAATAGGAGACAAAATAACATAACATGGTGATGATTATATACGTGTATTTGACTGTGTGACAAATTAAAACAAAAACACATTTGCTGGCACTAGGCAATAATGACTCGTAGGGCAGGGAGCAGTAAAAAATAAATAAACAGTTTAATACATTTAAAAAAAAAAAAACAACAGTACCTAGTCTCTATGATCCAGTACGAGTATTGTTATGTTAGATATACGATTCGAACCCACGTGCCAGTATTAAAAATATCCTGTATTCGTTTAAACTAAAATATAAATAGTATGACCCTTTCTTCATTCATTTCATGATCATAATATAAGCGAAAACGAATTAGTTTTAAAACATCGCTTTCCATCAATAAGGTTAAATAGTAACATAGTAGTACAAATTAAAAAGCAGGTAATCTCCGGCCCTTTACGATGTTCTATCACAATACTATACAATACAAATACTCTTTATTGTACACCAAAAATTATAAAATAAAAACAGAGCACGGAACGGTACAGTTAAATCATAGGTATACAACAGGCGGTCTTACCCCTAAATAGCGATCTCTTCCAGACAACCTTGTAAGAGAAATAACTGAGGACACAAATTCATGGCAGGCGGTGGATATTCTATCACTTATTTTATTACCGATCGAGACTGTTCGGTCGGAGTCCAAACTAACTTGTTATTCTAAGTATTTTAGCCACCTGCTTTGCCATGCTTTGATCTGATTTATTCATATTCATTTATTCATTGCTTAATGTGATTCTTACAGGGGTTCTTCATCAATACATATTATAATACAAAGTCGCTTATTCTGTCCCTATATCCCTATGTATGCTTAAATCTTCAAAACTACGCAACGGATTTTGATGCGGTTTTTTTTTTATAGATAGAGTGATTGAAGAGGAAGGTTTATATGCATAATACTTTAATCCGGAGCGAAGCGAGGGCGGGTCGCTAGTATAATATAATTTAGATTCCAACATAAACCCTGCAAGGGCACTACAACTTTATGAAATTGCACATATTTTAACCATAAATTTATATTATGTATTTTTTATAGTTATTTTATATGTTTGTTACCTATATCTATTATGTCGTAACCTACCCTGTCGTACCCCTGTCTTTGGTCTATATATCACCCAAACCCAAAATAAGTAGGTATAAACATTGTTCGATACTAATAACCATTAGGTAGGAATGGTAGCTATATAAATAAACAATACCTACCTATGAACTTTTTTCGATCGTTGGAGTATTTAAAATGTTCTTACTTAACAAATTAATGATAAGACTTAGTGGTGGTAGGACCCTGTGCAGGGTCCGTCCGGATCGCTACCACCATCTTATCCATTAACCACCCGCCAAGCAACAGTGTTCGCATTGTTGTGTTCCGGTGTGGGGATAAGACAACCGGTGAAATTACTAGCATAGAGGCATTTCATCTTAGTCCTCAGGGTTGGCAACGCATTTGAGGTCTTGGGATTATAGTCTTGAGAATTCAAATGTCTATGGGTCTCAGATTCCACTTACCATCAGGTGGCCTGAGTGCTCGTGTGCCTTCTCCTTAACATAAAAAAAAAAAAAAAAAAAAAAAAGACCCGAAGCCTCTATTCCACATGGTATTTGCTCTCAATTCTTCGATATATTATTCAAATAATATTATTAACATATGCTCTTCTTTGTTTAAGAGTAAGAGCTGTCATAAAGTCAACTGTGTGATTTGATTACGATACCAAAGCGAGATGCGCTTCACCAAAGTAAATAAGGGCCCAAACAGATATTTTTTAATGGCAAGAGCTATCTTAGGTGCTTAACTGTGCTTGCAACGTTGCATATTTTCGTTATAATAATAAAAATCCTAAATCTAGTTGGAAAATACCATACTTTTACAATTAAAAGCAAAATGTATTATTAAATCCTCATAAGACCCAATGTGCTATAAGAAAGTACATAATCCTGGCAATTCAATTTAAACTTTTTTTCAAGTCGCATAAAGTTCATTTTCATTTGTTTCAAAATTGAAAATGTCATTAAGTGCAAAGGTAATTGAACTTTATTTCCTTGCTGGTAGATTCAAATTCCTACTCACAAAAAATCTACCGGATTGTAGTATGGTGTGAATCAAGCGATATTTGACTTACTTTTTTAGTTCTACCTATGCATGCCCATTGGCTTATTATTGTCTAATTGGATAAGTATCTCCTGTTGGTTTTTTTAAGGTATGTTTTACTCAAAATATAATGTTGTTTATTGTAAAATTTTCACTAATGCTAATTCTATTTCTGACGATCTCAATGTAACTGCATATAATTTGACATGTAATGTAATTTATATTGTGTTATATTGAGTAATAAAATCTGAATCTGAATCTGAATCTGTGTCATCTAGATAACGTACCGTGTAACCGGTGTAAACTACAATTGATAGAATCGAAATCGATCGAGACTTAGCTGTTGATCTTATTATCGATCGCCTTGATGTATCGTTAAGAAAACCGCCCATACACGACAATAAATATATGGCCACTCCATTAATATGCATTTTGCCGGCTCCCATCTCATTAGTATGATTTAACGATAACTGTTACCGATTAGCCGATAAACTGTGAACGTGTGAAGTCGACATACATATGACGTTTCTTATAGACTCGCGTAAATGTAAAACTAGCTGTCAACATTGATAATTATATCCGTATATTAATTGGCTTTGAAATATGCATGGCTGCAAAAACCTAGGTACTTGCTATATTATTTTAAAATTTTAAGCATGAAGTATAGAATGAAAGTTTTGGTCATTTAGGGTAATACACAGATTTAGGTTACCGTCTTTCCTGTGGACTCACCAAAAGTTAACGTTTTTAAGGCCTAATTTTCTGGCTAAGCCCATTCCCGCAAAAACATAACTTATATGCACATAAGGGGATTCAGCGCTGTGTTGATTCTCTCAACAGAGCGCTGCATCGATCTTACTCGTAAAGGTGTTGTTTTATTCGGCAAGTTTAAGAAGTCCCGTCGTAGCGTAAAAAACACATTTTAGCGCGTGCCTTCTCAATTAGGCAGCAGGCAGCAGGTGAATAGAGTTCAGTATCGTATAAAGCTGCCAAATTGAGAAGGCACGCGCTAAAATGTGTTTTGTATGCTCCGACGGGACTTCTTAAATTTCCCAGATAAAACTTCAACGTTAAGATCGACACGCAACGTTGTGTTGAGAGAATCACCCCCCAGCTATTAACTATTGACCACAGGAGAGACAAATTTGTTTTTAAGAGTGTGTTTGACACTATTATCTAGACTACGGTCTTTAGGGTACGGTCGTCGTACTAGTCGGATTAAGGTAAGGTCAAAAAATTGGGCATGCTAACTCACACATTTTTATTTTATACAACTATTCCGTTTGACCTATATTAACCATACAATTATACTCGTAAGGCTACTTTCCGTCGCACAAGGAAAAAAAATCGTTCTTTTACTTTTAGTTCGTCACCCATTAATAAACCCAGTCTTGAGTAAGACGTCGTTTAAAAACACGTCAGGGCCCTAAAGATGTTTAACGCTAACGTAAACGATTTTCGAAAACTATCGAATCTCACGAAATTACGCTCGACGCGACCGTCGTTATGTCTGTTGTATACATTGTCACAGAAATATAATACTAGGTAAAATCATACATCGCAATTTTCAGTGATAGAGTGATCCTCTCTGCGAATTGTATACACTCTATGATATAGTTTTTTTAAGTCAATACCCACTCTTTGGGTAATGTCAATCATTCCCGCACCGACAATTGCGATGTACAAGTACAGAAGGCACACTCCTTTGATCTTAACAATAGCCGCTTTTACCTTAACCAAAACATTATGATTTATGGCCCTCTTACGTCGTCGACTCCAGCACAAGCCAAACGGAACGTTAAGGCTGTGTACGAACGGTGAAAATGAATTGGCTCACTCGCAGCGTCACCGATAGTGAGGGCTGTCAACGACTAAAAGTAAAATAATAATGTATTACCCTAATATCATCTTTTAGATGTCTTTTTATTCATTTCAACAGAATCAATGCAACACACAAACAGTCGAATGCGGCACGTTCACTTGCGATATATTTACGATTTACGTAAGCGTGTGCGCGCGAAGTAGCGTGCGCGCGTGATCCGATGCGCAGCGTGGCAGCCACTGAATAGTACCTACCCGTCAGATGGGTGACCGGCATGTACTTGTAGCGATGAACGTAAATCGCCGAGTGAGCCGCGCCTGACGTTGTCGACAACGATAACGTTTGCCGTACCTCGGCCACGAACTTTTTACTGTTATCAAGTTACTTTAACGAATCGTTTTCTAGGAAAAAGTATGACGAGGGCAATCAGTACCCGTATTTAGTACTGAAACTGGAAAGGATAGTGCTTCATAGATTCATAACACATTTTTGATAGTAAAAGCGTTTTGGAAACTTGACCTATTCGTGTTTGTGCGTGAGTGTGCGTAAAATACTGCAGAATACAAATATGACATCCGGGGACAATGTCACACTTGTACTATGGGTACTATACAATGATGAACATACTTATATAGAGAGATCCTACATACTTTAAATACAAAGAAAAAACCTAAGACTCCGAAACAAATAGCTCATCATACGAAATATCTGCCTTTACCGGGATTTGAACCCGGGGCAGCTTCGTAGTCAGGGTCACTACCACCTAGGCTAACGTGTCATCAAACATGTACCTCACTCAAGGTCAGTCCATTAATACAAACCTGAGAAATGCAGATACCAGCGCAGCACCACATGCCACATAAATAATTTTATAGAAACAATCCAAGCGTAGAGGCGGGCCCAGTCGGAATTTATGTGATTAATTTAATTTCTGCCTCCGAACGGTTTTAAGCTGGTCAGCGTTTTAATCATTCATTTCCTATCACATCTACATAAATCTTTTGTACTACATACAAGTTCTCACAAAGTGGGTCGATTTTGACCAACGCAAAGTGGCAATGGTAAACTACTTACGTATTGCATGAGAGCAAATGTATTTTTTTTTGCTGACGTGTGTCTCGTAGCTTTTTAATATTGGCCATGGATTTTTGAAAGATTCTTATAATTACAACATTGTCCAACAAAATCCATGGCCAATATTAAAAAGCTACGAGACACACGTCAGCAAAAAAAATACATTTGCTCTCATAAGCAAGTGCTTATTTTTACAATAAGCACATGCTTATTTTAAATATAGATATGATGATCTAAACTGGACTAAATCATAGCTAAATGGGTAAGGTCCAATAAGTTGGACATGCTAACTCAAGCAATTTAATTTTCTATGAAACTTTTCCGTTGTGCAACGAAAATTTGCCTTCGTTGTTTGTATGGTTAACTACGCTTAACTATGGTCCATCACATCACTTTTGGTCCTCATCTAAATTAAACATATTTACAAAAACTCATCCGGAAAACTCTGCCAGATTTTTTATATTATAGGATTTTCGAACATATTAGGTAATTATTTTTTTTATGTTAAGGAGAAGGCATACGAGCACTCAGGCCACCTGATGGTAAGTGGAATCTGAGACCCATAGACATTTGAATTGTCAAGACTATAATCCTAAGACCTCAAATGCGTTGCCAACCCTGAGGACGAAGATGGAATGCCTCTATGCTAGTACTTTCACCGGTTGTCTTATCCCCACACCGGAACACAACAAGTGAGGTAAGTGAGAAATTTGATAATATTTTCTTGCTTCTTTCATGGCAAGGAGAAGATAAACTACTAATAGGAATCTGTTGTCTACCGTGGTTGGCCACGCGCTCGCATGAAGAACTTCCCGAGCCATTTTTGCAACAGTAAGGTGAACATTTCCGTGCATTTCGAAAAAACCGACTGTAAAAAATTACATACAAATAACATCACGCCTTCATTCCCAGAGTGGGTAGGCAGATCTACAGACCTACCAACAACTCTAAAAAGACTTGTTTATAAAATTATATACCTAACCACATTTTGCACAATTAGGCCAAGAAGTTTACTAAGTAGTGCATGCATTAGTGACAGGTTGCAAGCCCATCGCCTAACAAAACTACATGCCCTTATTCCTTTAGTCACCTCTTACGACATCCACGGGAAGACATGGAGTGGCACTATTCTAACCCGGCAACCACACGGGTCTAAATCAACTAGACCGGTAATCAATTAGACGGTATTTTTAAACAACCATCCATGCCCAATATTATAAATTAATGCGAAAGTAACTCTGTCCGTCTGTCAGTCTGTTACGTTTTCACGGCTAAACCGCTATCCCGGTTTCGATAAAATTAGGTAAGTATATCTTCTTAAGGCTTAAACTCCAAGGACATAAGGTAATTTTTACACACTTAGTTTCTAATAAATGCCAAGTACAATTTATTGTTGTTGTCGTCCAGAGCCAATTAGTTGACCTTGAGTTACAGATGTCTATGGACCTTAGGTCTAGACACACAGCAGTGTTTCGGAACAGGTTCGAAGAAAAAGCAGGAGCGACACAGTTTTCTTAAATACCCAGTAGATTATATAAGATATTGTCACATAGGTAACGTAAAAAAAAATGACAAGTTAAGGCTCAAAATGCATTCAGTAACAACAAATTGGTCTGACTACAAACAATCAAACAAACAATTGCCAAACTTGGCAACTTTGTGGATATCACTACTTTTGATGGCACATGACAACTTGGCCTATTTTCACCTAACAAACCCAGGAGGGTAATGTTTTTCGCTCGTATGTATGCAAGTATGTCCGTTTCATTGTGAGGTCCTGTAGTCTAACCGGTTTGATCGGTTTGAAGAATGAGTGTCATCAGAATCGTCTTAACATCGCGAGTGTCACTGGTTACTTAAAAAAAATGGCGGAATAAAAAACCTGTAAATTGTAGGGAAATAACTAACATTTATATAGACGACATAATCAAAACATCGAATCGGGTTTTTTAAAAAATGGTCTACAGGCATCAGGGGGGTTATCATGAGCTAGCTTCGCAGTTCATTTTACGGTCAGCGTAAAGGACAGAGCTATGGCGGGTATATAGCTCTGTCCTTTTCTCTGAGCGTAAACAGAACTGCAAAGCTAGCTCATGATAACCCCCCAGTGGCCGGTGTCGTCGTTTGCAAACAATCTAGAATCCATTTTTAAACAATACCTTTTGTAATCACTTTAGAGAACAACGCGTACCCCGCAACAGGGCTGTCACCTACAGGAGTCCAGGCCACCAGGGCTGCGCCAAACTTATAATTCAATTTCTGATTGTTCCTCCGGTAACATGTGTAATCCTGGTCCCTGAGATTGGATCAGGATTGAAACACTGAGAAGGGTTACGTCTGTTACTTTTAAATTTGGTACAAATTGTTATAACGAGTTGTGTTTCTGCAACTGAAAGGTGGAAAACTTTGAAGGGATACGCGTGTGCTCTGATGTTGACTTTTGTATATATTGAGGATTGTATATTTGGAGGAGATTAGTTATTCAGTAGTAAAATTTGATAGCAATTAGACATTGACGTTGACTTTCCTATCGTTATCGAGTAGTGAAGGCGAAGTATACGTAAAGTAATGCATGAAAATGTCAGTATATTATAGGAATGCGTCCCATGGATACGTTTAGAAAATCCTGCAACACAATGTGTAAACTTGTAAAATTTAAGCGAAATATTTTTTTTCTATTTCTATTTTTATTTCTAGAACACGTCGAATACTAAAGAAGAATTTAAATAATGACGTATGATTGAAAAGTTTGTGCTCGGGCTACTGGTACAAACAACGACTAATTTATTATAATTTTTAACGATGGGATAATTCATATGTTTATTGAAACGCATAGCAGCCCTACCGCTACCCTCAAGGCAGGTCTCACCGCTACTTCGTCGAGAATTTCCAAGAATTGATATAAATTATAGAAGCCATTCTGCTGACTTTCCCACTAAGCACTAAGACTGTAAAGCAAGTGAGAGAAATAATTGTAAATCTTAATTAATTTAATAGCTCTTATAAAGAGTAGCCTGGACCACTTAAGGAGGCAACCCTAAGCTAAATTGTCGTTGACACGTTGTCGTATTGTCAACGTCACGATAGCTCTTATTTACTTGACAATAATGGCGGCCGATCTGAAAACAATACATGATAACGTGAAAGTCAACGTCAACGTGATAACGTTCATATTCATATTCATGTTCATATTTATTAATAATAATTTATATTACACGTCACAAAATTGCTATTAAATAGATCATAATTTATTACTTAAACAACGTACAGGAACCAATGTGTAAAAAATACAACAATGAAGTACCTTACATTTGTACTAAAACATTGCAAGCAGTACTTAGTTCGTACTTAAACTCTAAAAATTCAGGAAAGCTGTAAAAGGTATGCTCGATAAGCCATCGTTTAAGCCTAAATTTAAAGCTGGCCAGTGGCGGTGCCTCTGTGACATGTGCCGGCAGTCGGTTGTACACCGCCGGCCCCATGACGTGAGTAAGTTTGGCAGATTTCACCAGGCGATGCTTGACGCCCGCTAGCTTACCAGAGTTTTGCAGGTTCCGACCATGGATCTCCGCTCTACTCGGATATTCTTACAGGCGACTGTGAACATATGTGGCTACCTGGAATATAACCAGGGACTGCAGGGTAAGCTTAGTATCCCAAGGGACCTGAAATAGGGCCGTGCGGAAGTTCTCTGGTCCACCTGTACAATCGCTCGTATGGCTTTCTTTTGCATGCGGAAGACCCGCTCCCATTCGGCAGCGCGGCCCCACAGCTCTGCACCGTATTGAGAGCTGTTCTGATTGAGAGCTGTCATAATAGCCCTCATTTACTTGACAGTAAGGGCGGCCTAGTAGAAAACAATACGATAGTGTCAAAGGCAATATGGTTGTATCGACTTACCGATAGAACACTTAAAAGTGTTTCGGGTTCGGGTAAAGTCGGTACGACTCGTTAAAAAGAATATAAGTACGAGTGAGAGAGAAGTGTAAGTGTAGTGTGCCTTTTTAAGAGCTATTGCACTATAGTTACGGTGTGTTAGTTGACACATTACTTATCTTTTAGTACAGTCAGGAATTGAATCGCTATGCCACTATGGAACTCTGTTATAATGACAGCGTTAATCATTACTTTTAGCTTTCTTTCATATGGTTTGAGGCATCATTATGACAGGGTTCTATAGGGGCATAACAATTGAAGTCCTTTACACCTGGGTGTTCGGGTTGAGTGCAACTTTTCACAATGACGACGAACCTAACAGAGCTAGAGAGAGAGCCAAAACATCCCCATTTCCGATATTGTTATTAACCCTTGCAATGATGTAGGTATTAACAATTCTTAATGCTTACAAAACGCCATTGGAAAAACGGCTTATTGACTTCTTGTGCTATGTACGGATACGTGGTATAAAAACAAAGCGAGAAACGTCGGGATATTAGCTTGTTTACAATGTTTGTAGACTTGTAGCTATATCTACCGTAATCGTTACTTTCAGAGAAAAATAGTTTTACGCTATCGTTATTTCAAATGTTCATTAACCTTATCATGACTTCCAGTGACGTACTCTCTATAGAGTCGAATGCTCTGTCCCTCTCAAAACTATACTGTCGTATTC
The DNA here is from genome assembly GCA_949316455.1 of Acleris holmiana. Taxonomy (NCBI): domain Eukaryota; kingdom Metazoa; phylum Arthropoda; class Insecta; order Lepidoptera; family Tortricidae; genus Acleris; species Acleris holmiana. The sequence goes on from OX438783.1 coordinate 8,058,999, forward strand.
AATACTGTGAGGGACAAAGCAATCGGCTCGCTAGCGAGTCAAGTCACTGTAACCCATGGTGTAAGGGTACTAATCGCGATATCCACCGAGATCGGCTGACAGGATCCCGCAACCATACATTTGATTAGTTGCTCGCTTTTCCCCGCGACTCCATCCGCGAAGGAGTAGTACGTCGCTGTTTCCTAAGGGATCTTCGGAAAGATCTCATTTTCCGAGATAAGTACCCATGTCCGTCTCCGGGTTATCTCTGTACCAAATCTGACGTCGATCGGTTCAAGTATTGAACACACTTCTTCTCATTGAACGGTTTCACTTGGTGTGTTCGTGTTACATTTCTGTATGTCACAGTTGCTGGATACTAACTCGCCGATTCTCACTTCACTTAATTTCATTTATATGTCTTGGTTCTTGCATAATTTTTATTTTTTTTCTGATATTTATGACTTTTTTATGAGATTGCTAATATTTATATAACTTATTAATTTCTATTCAACATAATGTCCTTGGGTTGTGGCAGAATTCCAGTGTTTTGCTCACTAGAGCTATGCTATAGCTCTATTTTTGCCTCTCCCATGCACGAGCACCTGCTGAGGAGGAGACGGTACAAGGTTCCTCTTCCAACTCTTCATTCCTCATTTGCAAGACGCTCCCCATCATATAAGCACATCCAGGTCTATAATGCGGTCTGCAGAAAGGTAGACCTAAAGAATGCAAAGCCTCGTAAAGCCAAATTTATTCTAAAGGAATGGCTATTAACACTGTCTTATTCCGACACCGAAGACTTGCTGACATAACACGTACACGCACACACGCGCGCGCACACACTCACACACACACACACACACACACACACACACACACACACACACACACACACACACACACACACACGCACACACATACATACACATTAACACAGATGCGTTCATACACCTACTAACAATTTAATAAATTACACACACATACAAATGCAATATTTTTATTAGAAATTTGCATGCCAAACGTTTATTTGACCCAAACCGTTAAAACCGTCTTAATTGAATTATTTATAATCGAACTGTGAACCGTCTCACCGGGTCCCAAGATACAGGCTCTGCCTAGTTTGGGTCCCACCGAAAACTCAATCTTGTAAAAATTTAGACAAAATACTTAAATGTTATTATTATTATTGTTAGCTGAGTCATGACGTTTTTGTACTGCTGCAACTACACATGTGATTGAGATCGTGCCTAGTAGTATAAGGTCGTTTGATATTGTTTCCTATCACAATTGTATGTGTGTGAATGAAGCGCCAAATAAACGTCTATAATTTACCAGATGCCGGAAGAATACCTACATAGAAAATAAAATAATATCTATGAAATAAAATACCTACTATATCAGGCAGTCAAATTATACTTATACGCAAGTCTAATTATACTTCTTCCCTCCAAATGAAACCAAACACAACGTAAGCCAGCTCAGATATCACTTTCACGACTTTTCCTTTCACTATTACGAATAAGTTGGGAAAACATTTTCGCCGGCGTAGTTCCACCCTCCATAATCCTCTACCTGCAGAGATATACCGTACTTACCCCGTGCACCCACTATCATATATACCTACCAGTTACCACCCAAGTAGAAAACAATCTATGTACCGAACCACTAACATCAAATTTGAACTGTAATTTTAACCCTTCAAGCTACGAATTCCCTTAAAAATCCCAGTAGTTGTGACGTTATGTAGTGAGCCAGCATCTCCCCACCAAGAGTCTCTCTCGCCCTGCCTCATGCATTTAAATTGCTTCATTACTGCTCCGCGGCGGCTCCAGGGTTGTCGATCGGGGAAAATGTAGTTTACTGCAAATTTTCTCTTAATACTCCGTATAATTTCCATGTTAATTAGTCTGGGCACTTGGATGTAAATAATTTGTGTTGTTTCAGTTTCAGTTGTTAATTTGTTATTGTTAGAAGTTGTCATTTTAGAAATAGTTGTAATAGTATTCTGCTCGACAATCACATTTTGCTTTAGATATCAAAAGTGTTTTGATAATGTTTGCGTTGAATTTGGTTTGTGGATGCAGACCAGTATAACTAGCCACTATTATAACATAACGTCTAATCATAAGTCAAAACCGTTCAATCAACCAAATACTAGGATCATTTAATTTTAAACAAGTTCTTAAGGAATGAAAATGTCGCTAAGTCGGCCCTTCGAATTGACAGACGCCTCTAATCGGCCTTATTGAATTATGACGAACTCCCAGTTCAACTTTAGGTGTCACAGAGGACCCCTGGCTGACTTTACATTTACTCAAAAGGAAAAATTTACAACAAAGTACTCAAAAATATATACATACTGCGTAACTTTTGAGTCAGTCAACATGACTGTGAGATGAGACGACCTCTGCCACGTATTTATCCTCGATAACGCCCATGTACCTACCCATCAAACACAATTACGAGCTCATCCTCCGTGTAATTCACTCGGCAACCCTACGGGCTATCTGCACGAGCATCATTAGCCCGGGAGTGGGCAGACGGTGCTGCCGCCGCCGACCATTCCGCTGGCTAAGTAACTCACCTAATGAGTTTGCGAATATGCTGAATTTTTGCAAAAAAAACCGACGCCAAAAATTTGCGCTCCCCCTTTTGGTCGGGTAAGCGTAATCCAATTTGGTGGAATGTTGTTTTCTTAATCAGCTGATTTCGACTGGATTATCTTGGTGGCAGGCTGAAGGTGAAAAGTCACGTGCGATTGCGATGTTGGGTTGTAAACTAGGTGAAATATAGGCAATCATCGGCCGTAATACGGTAGTAGAAAGCTCCTATCTCTGATTACTTCTGCCTTTATTTTGTTTTTGTTGTTCTCAGCAACAAGAAAAAATAAACGTAAACTGGCTTTCTTTGCGATGCGGTTCGAATATTATATTATTCTCTTATCGCCCTTACTCTCGTAGTTTGTAAAAACAAAAGAATCTACTGAAATGAGGTACCATTTTCGGGTACTAGTACAGGGCCTCTATTCAGGTGCGTTAAAACGTTATCGTATTTGACACGTTTAAGAATCGTTTATGTCACAGTCGCCATTATTGTAAACGACATAAGAGTTATCAAAACGTTGACAATATGGAAACACGTCAAAAACGATATCGTTATTACCGTGTAGAATGTCAGCCCAGTAAAGTGTAAAAATATGATGTAAGTATATAAATCACGATAGCGAACCGTATAAGGTATGAGTACATATAATCTTTTACGTCATTTAACCCTTGTCCTTAAAATGTCCTCATAACAATAGGGCTGACGGGTCAAAACAGCATTTTTATGTTACGTGCCAAATGATAGCTTTTATCAAAATTTATATGAAGTAGGTACTTGACCTGTGACCTGTGACGTCACATGTTTCTATTTTCTAATGCCTTACTCTATTAGGTTTGCGGTAATTTTATTATAATTAAAGAAAACAAAAATACGTCTAGTCCTGATGTATTCGAGTATTTGAGTGGTCGTCGGTGTAAAATAATTAATAGTAATATCAACGTTCCTGTTTGATAATACTGTTATAATTATCTAAGTAGACTTCCCAAACTACTTCTATTACGCGTCAAAACAGCTTCATAAAATATTTACCCGTGTGACTGGCTGGGCAACACCACGTCGCCGCTGTAAAGCTTAACGAATGCTGTCGGTTCGTTAGCGGGGTTCCGATCCGAATTTTAATTATTAATTAACGAGAATTCCGTTAATTATCGACTGCACGGGAAGCCTCAATATTCAGCCATGTCCAATTTACGTTATAGCGACTGCGACAGACCGCTTTGTGGCCGAAATGAACATATTTCGCCCTCCTGTACCGAAATTGGTAGCCTGAAATCTGATTGCCAATCATCTTTTCAAATCAGGAACAACGTTTAGTTCATTAACGTTATAGATTACGTGTGTTTATGCAATTTAATACCCAAAATTAATTATGACTCGACTGGTGAGTACCTGCAATGCTCTATGCTACGAGTATACAACAGTATGGTATTAGTAATGTACCATCATACTCTGCTAATTCATTTATTTAGGATCATAAGCCGCAGTTACTCTTTTCAACGTTTAAACCTAAACAACCTTACCTACTTGGTTGTAGGGAACATTATAATTCTGGCCACAAGGTTCGAAATTAATCACCAAAAATATGTATAAGTGAAAAAGTGAAAAATACTACCTACCATAAAAAAGTATTTATCTACTTGATTACTTTTACATTAGACATTTATGGAATTGAAACAAAATAATTTCAACTTCTAAATGACATAAATATGGCTTCTAAGACAATCGTGTCCAGAAACCTATACTGGCTAGGTAGGAATATCAAACCATTATGGATGTAGTTATAAGTTGATACTTGTAACTTTTTTGAGGTCTCGAATTACTTAAGACCCTCTTCTTAGTGCTTGAATTGGTTTCGCCATTATTATCATGTGACGATGACTCCCTGTAATTAACCGTAATGTATTCAAATGGTAAACCGCACAACATAGACAGTGACATACATACCTACTTAATTTTATGCCTATGTAAAAACAGGAATTTCTTCAGAATATTGTCGTCAAAATTGCAAAAGCCGAACAATTTTTGCAACGGCCATTTTATTTGCAGCAAGGGGCTTTCAACCGTTTACGCTTCGGCGAGCAATAATGAAGTTTTTTCTATCGCTATATGCCTTGCCTAGGCTATTGTGGCCGCTGTGTGTGGCCCGGTGAAAGTCAACTGGGCCACAGAATGAGCTTTTGAATGTAAGGCACTACCTATATTAATTCTAGTTTTGGTGTGCGTCAGTAGCAATAGTATACATTGTTAACCAAAGGATGAAAGTGATTAATTGCATCTCGAGATATTTTGGTTGCAAGAGCGCCAGCGAGTGCGCCAATAATCCGAGGGTACATTTGATTCACTCGAGTAAAACATTCTATTTAAATAATAAATAAATATCAGGGGACAAACTGACACAAATTGAGCTAGTCCTGAACTAAGCTCTAGGCTTGTGCTATGGGTACTAGACAACGATAAACATACTTGTATAGAGAATTACATAATACATAGAAAATATCCAAGACTCAGGAACAAATATTCGCGCACATCACACAAATATCTACCCTTACCGGGGTTTGAACCCAGGACCACTGGATTCTAAGGCAGGGTCACTCCCAACTAGGCCAACGTGTCGTCAAAATTTTAATGCGAGTATTAATAATATTAATAATCTGAGTTATTACGTAACGGCTGTATGAGATTATTCCATGGTCTAGAAGTCAAAAATAGCTGAGTGTTTGACCATTTTTTTTAATTACTTTCCATTCCACCCTAAGGATTGAAATGGCATTTTCACACACAGCACCTCAAAAAGACTGGTGTTGCTGTTTAAAGACAGTGAGCAAAATTAGATTTCGCTGCGAGTGTGAGACAAAGTAACTTTAATTTTTTCACAATATAAAGGAGGTCGTGGTCTACACCACGCGGGCGGCTAGGGGACCAATATACATTATCGTTTAATTTTTACCATGTTGTCTTTTTACCTTTAGGTAAATTTTCTCGCTGCTAAGGTGAATTAAAATTCAAATCATTTATTCAGTAAATTGGACACATGAGGGCACTTTTACACGTCGGTTATATGCAGTGAATTTACTAGCGCTTCAGACTAGACCATCATTGCTGAGAAGAAGCGCATAGAAACTCCAGGACAAGTGAAAAGTTTCATGTGCAACAAGAGACCAAAGTTATTTGCATCACGTGTCTTTGAATCGAGGGGTTCAAAGAGACGAGGGCGACAGCGAGGGCTGCACTCAGGATTCTAACCTAGAATCCTTGGCTTGCTCGGGATTCACAATCAAAACTCGCAGCAAAAACCAATTTTGCGCTCTAAACTCTAAATAACTAAACTAAACTAACTGCAAAGGAGATATGGAAATTATTTTGGACTTGTGAAGTATCGTTTGAATCCCGCACTAAGAGGGTTATCCTTTTGAATTTCTACTACAATATTCTCTGGTCTGCTATATCGTCTTATGCTTCTGTATGGAATTAATATACCGCCCTCACTCCCTCATCACAAGTAAGCATGTCATTTCACTAATTTCACAACAAACTATTCGACTAAAAGTCACGCCTTTATTCCCAGAGTGGGGTAGGCAGAGCAACAGAATACCAACAACTCTAAAAGTTAATAAATAAATATTTATTTATTTTCGAAATTCACTGTGTTGGCTGACGTAATTTGACTTTTTACAATGTAGATTTACGTTTTTTTGTCTCCAGGGGTAGGTACACTACATAATTCTGAAGTCATAATTCCGAATTGATCAAAATTCCGATTTTCATACCTAATCCGAATGTGTGTTTTTATAGAAGACTTTATTTTTTGATATCGCTTATAAATCAAACCTTACCCAACCTACGTATAGCAACTAAATTATGTATTTTATTCAAAATAGATCCACCGTACCATAGCTTTCGAAAAAAGGAAAATTCGGACAAGTGAATACTTATTCGGAAAAAAAAACATCGGAATTTTAAGGTGTTCTCCTCCAGCAGTTTTATAAATTAAACACATTGAAATAGTAACTAGGACCTATGTAGTGTAGTGTCTGTAAAGTGTTTGTAAATATGGGCTTTGTTGCTTGAAATAAAGTTAATCAATTCTATGTATCTTGTAACTCCTATATACAACGAACTCCATATTTAAACTTCTTATACATGGTATACGTATCGAAATACAAACGATTTAATTTGTGAATGGGAAATAACTTATCCGATAACAATCAAAGGCCCGGTCATTCATCCATACATCCGAATCAGAAATAGCCCCGCCTCGAGCTCAACGTTATCAAATTATATTACTTAAATAACATAACAAAGAAGTTTTTATTCGCAGTATCTATAGAATGCGAACGTCAACAATTTGCCCATTTTACCGCCAATCCGGCCCGGTGTTGCTACAATGCAAAATCAGATATCAATAACTACTTATATGGGATCCAATCAAGTAAAGGTGTCACATTACGATACGGCTTTGTGAGCACCATACCTATGTTTACAAACAAAACAGGGGCTTGTCATAATCTGTTTTTGAATGCGTCCTTTCTATTTTTTGGTCGGGTAACTTTGGCGGGATTTTTTTTTTTTCGGCGTAGCAAAGGCATGGATTTCAACGCCTCAATGTTGATTTATCTGCACATTGAATAAAGGTATTTCACAGAAAGGGAAGGTAAGTCGTACTTTGCGAGTTGATACGGATAATAGCAAGATTTGGTGGTCGTCTCATGGCTGACAGTTGACATTTTTGAAGAGGAGGCATTTAAGCTTCTTCCAATTTTACTTTCAATGGAACGAGGTTTGACATTGTTGTTTTGTTTGTGCTGTATTGTTTTCTTTAGGGTGTTAATAGGTTCCGCAGTTCTTTGAAAAGTGAAGAAGAAATTTCAAATACCTTTAATGTTTTAATTTTTATCGTTGTCTAATACCATAGTAAAATCATAGCTTAGTTTGAGGCTAATATGTTATTTTGTGTTTCATTGTCCCCTGATATTTATTTAGTTGTAAGGTATCGCATCGATATGAATAAATGGTTTGTATGATTTTAAATCCAAACCTGTGTCTTTCAAAGGAGTCTACAGCTTGTCGCTATAGTAAAAGACACCATTTCTTGTAATTTATTTATCAAGATCGATGAAGACGCGACGTTCTAAAACATCAGCCCGGATGTTTCTCGCGTCACACCAGCATTTTTAACACGATTCCCACCCATCAGAGAACTGCAAAACAAACAATTCCACACAACAATTACATTACGCGAAACCTCAAGCGTCAAAAATGCAGTTTTTGTCCGCTTAACATCACAATTTTGGTAAATCGTCACAATCGTCCCTAAAATTATGCTATTAGGGTGCAGTATAGATGGGCCGCTCGATTCGTGTTGGTGTGGCGTGCAGCCAAGCGCAAACGCTTGCAGGACAGAGGGCCGGCGGTTTTTTTTACGTTAATCCCGGTTAGGATTAGGCAAAGCCGCTTTGATTGGCAGCCGACGTCAGTTGCACGTCTGAGGTGATGCCTCGAGCCAGGGTATCGCTGTTTACTGAGAATTTAGGATGTGCTCGAGGGAGGGCTTTTGCGTAAAGAATAGGGGCCGAAACTAGCTTCAGTTTAAAGAAATATATAATTAAAGTGAATCTCCACTTCAAGAATATATTTCTTTAAATTGACAAAAAAATCGAGGTTTTTCAAAGTTTTGAACAGGGTTTCGCAAAAACTGGTTTCAAGTTCAAAATACAATCTGTGCTAAAATCAAAGAATCTAGACACACGGCAGTATGTCCGGACTAGTTAGAAGAAAAAACCGAGCAACACTGCAGCATATTTCCCACCTTTTCCTTGGATTTTAAAACGTTGTTTTTTAAGTCGAGAGATAATATTGACTAAATGAAGGATAACTTAGAAGGTAGGTACTCGTACATCAGCAAATCATTTAAAATAAGTTTACCTATTTATTTCATTTCATTTAAAATCATCATAAAACTTGACAATGACCAATACATTACCGCCAAATAATAATTAATTTCATAGCTATCGTACAACAAACACATGCTTCGTCTTTGACCTCATCTTTACTGGTTTACCAACAATTTACTAGAAAATATACCTGTATTATAGCATGTATTAATAGCATCTTAATAAACATCTGCTCCTAATATGGCAGATATTAACGGTATTTAACTATATACTGGTCTAGGAATGCATGACCTTGGGGAGCACTTAGCCGCCGTCACCCATCGCGTCGTGTCGTATTCGTCACGGACGCGTTCTCACGCGCTACCCGTCTTGCCTCTAATGCGGGATTACGTATAGGGTCACCACGATAAAATAGGTACATGTTTGTCTATTTCAAAATCATTTTTGAAATACTTGAAATCTAATAAGATATTAGGGGTTTTGATTGTCTGATTGAACCATAGGTAATATAATAAAACAATCCATTCATGCGATATTAGGTTTGATGTACTGACGTATTTGCGGCAATGTAGTTTATATATGCTTGTTTTTTTTTTGTCGCGGTGGTGGAGTGGAATCTTAGTAATAAGTAATGAGCATGAAACTCACGCCCGACTCTACTTACATGTTTTACTGTGTTGCTTTCTAATTAGATTTTGCCAGACCATGGACGTCACGGTTTTTTTATACAACTATAATTATCAGCCCCCTATTTCGCCATCCTGACAATTCAGTGGCATTTGAGTGTACATGGCGCAGCTTACATGAAACCCAGTGATGTATTAGCGCGTTAACTTTGCAATGTATGCCTTCTTGTCACCTGTCACCTGTCATTGTCAAGATGGCGAAGTAAGAGGCTGATGGTAGTGTTATTAAGTTATTAAGTTATTGATCATAAAGGTGTAACAAAACACTATAACTATGATACCCACATTAGGCGCAGCCCGTATCGTGGGTAGTGACAATAAGGTTTAGGAGGAACGTAACTGGGTCGTTCTACTTTTTTACCGACAATAAGTACATCGTCATTTTTCCATATTTTGCGTTTTTCAACTATTGATAATTATGGTTTTAATTTTTGATTTTAAAATACGTTGCATGAATTTTAATTTGGACTAATTAATGATTATTTCGGTGGCGATAATGTTTTTTTCTTTATGGTGGTTTTTCAGAATATACTGTGACAGAGTGGCCGTTTTCAGAAGAGACTAAATTTTGTATTACCACTCTGTCACGCGATTCTATGAAAAACAAACTTATAAAAAAAAACACTGGATAGAGAAAGTGAAAGATTATTTAGTACTAATAGATGAATAAATGTTTGGACGTATATTCAAACACTAAAACATTTATAATCAATACTCTAACTGACAACGTATGGTGAAATGAGGACAGGCAATTGTCGGTAAAAAAGAAGAATGACCCAACTACATACATATATAACATCACGCCTTCATTCCTAGAGTGGGGTAGACAGAGCTACAAAAATACCAACAACACTAAACATACCTGTTTACAATTCTATAACCACATTTGCACAATCAGGCCAAGGAGTTTACTAGTGTATTAGTGACAGGTTGCAAGACCATCGCGTAACAGTACTACAAGCCCTTATTCCCCTTGGATGAACATAACTAGTTCGTGCTTTAAGGATACTAACAACTCTCTAAAAATACAGACAAGAAAACGAACCTACGGTATATAAGTTTGCTATAAAATTACACTCGAGCTAAAGAAACGGAATTTCCACTGAATGTTGCACACGCCTTATTCATTCATACACAGAATGTGTCCTAAAAAACCGACACGCAACTGTACGATAACAAAGAGATATATTTATCCACTTCTTCACCTTATTGCATGTAATAAGATGCAGTTGTAGTCGACTATACATCGACGTTACTAGCCCTAAAGCTTATGCAAAAAAATCGTCTAATAACTAGATCACCAAGTCCAGAGCAGCCCAGTGGTGCTTGCTGACTGTTTATACAAAGAAAAACAGCAGATTTCTGTTAATCCTGCTTGAAGAGGGCTAAACTAAAATTATAAGAATCAAATTTGATTCATTTTAAACGATCTACTTATTACTTATAAGATATATTCTAGTTGGTATGGTAAGGATATTTCTCCTTCCCCATTGCACCAAGAGGGCGAGCTCAAGCTGTCCGCAACTTGTTTGTCGCTCGGATGTCCCTTTCTACCTAGTCTGTAACGATAGAGACGCACAAGCGAGAAAATACAACTTGTTCTAACCGTACAAAACTCATAAAACTTAAACTTAAAAACATGTCTAGCGACAGCCCTGCGGTCGCTGTCAGCGCGCGCGACGCGACAGTGACAATTCATTCAGGCTACCTGCGCGGGCGCGTAATCCGAGTGTCACACGAGATGCGCCACAGAATATTGATCGTTGATATAACAGATGGGTATCGTATCTGCGAAACATGTTATGATATAATAGACATTGGCTTTGCCAGAAATCTTCGCTCTCACCTCCGGAATTAACAGTCTGGCAAACGAAAGCTGTCCCAGAGAAATAGCGATAATTTAAAAAAACCTGCAGGTGATTACTCTGACTGTACACTGAATAAACGGAGTTGATACTATTTAATTTTCTGATGTTTCACATCAGTGTTGGAGTATCAACTCCGTTTATTCAGTGTACAGTCAGCGTAAAACACCACACTTTTCTTGAAATTGCCGCTCTTTCTCTGGGATAGCTTTCGTTTGCCAGACTATAGGTTCGCCGTTGATCTGTCAATGGATATACGTCAACGATTCTCATTATTACTTCAGTGTGTTTTCATGCCAAGAAAGCACGCCTCTTCATTAAAATTGACACGGCAAAGTCGCTTATATGTACGTGGCCGGAATTCGTGAACTGAACGACGATATTATGTAACTGGCGATATACGTCAGCTGAGGGGTATCCACTGCTGGATGGAAACAGGTAATCCCTAATAATATCTATAAAGAATAAATTTAAAAAAATCTCGCCTTTCTGTTATCTGCAGGATACTGCGGAGATATTGTAAGAAAACTATGTTATTTTCACTCGACTGCCCAGTAAGGAGGGTAATGTTTTTGGATTGTATGTATGCATCTTTGTATCCCAGTGGTCTAAACGGCTAGACATTATTAGAAACGCGTGTTATCCAAGGAGTGTCACATTTATTCCCAACGAACAATTCCCAAATCCTTATACTGAACCCTATCAAAAGGAATTGTCAAGTCAAACCAACCAAAATTACAAAGACTTTCAACGACAAGGTTCTCTGTGCCTGGAAGCAAGCAAAGACCGCAAAGGATGTTACACAATCCGATGCAAGTAGGCACATTCTTAATCAAGTAACCCTCTGAACTTATACACTCTGTGTTAATCTCTCGGTACGCGCATTTATAATATTTATTGGTAGTATTGATCTGAGTGGATTTATCAACAAATCCCCTGCTGACTAATGTTGCACAGTGCGCGGGATTGTTCTCCGCGGCTCCCACGGTGATAATGATGACAGCTTTAACTGTCAATAATACACATTCTATTATACAAGTATTTTTTATTTATCATGTTTTCGTGTCTTTTTTACCAAACTTCAAAAAAGAAGGTTATTAGTTCTATACATATGTAACTCGTACGTAGTATGAAATATATTTTCCCCGCATGGGCAAATATTTGTGGTGTGTTCGGAGTCTTGGATGTTTTCAATGTATTTAAGTATGTATTTCTCTATAAAAGTACGTTTATCGTTGTCCTAGTATCCATAGCCTAGAGCTTAGTTTGGGACTAGGTAAAATTGTGTAAAAATGTCAACCCAGTATCACATTTAATGGCTAAATCATTGTAATAACTGTGGGATGACATATTTTTGCGTTACAGGATCCGATGGGATTTCAATATATTGTGTCTATCTCTATACGAGCAGGGCCTCTATTCAACTGCGTTATAACGATATCGTTTTTGACCTGTTTCCGTATTGTCAACGTTTTGATAACTCTTATGTCATTTACAATAATGGCGACTGTGACATAAACGATTCTTAAACGTGTCAAACACGATATCGTTTTAACGCACCTGAATAGAGGCCCAGGTGTGTTGAATTGATCGTTAGGTATTTATTTTATTAGCGCGTTCGCTGCTGCAGCTCTCAGCCCAAGTGGTTTCCCAGGGGTTGGTCTCAGACAGTCCAGAACGCAATACGACTACTTGTTTTTTTGCCTATGTCGTAATAAGCCTACATCTCGAAATTTCCGAAACGCAAAATGACTGTACTGTTTTTTTTTTAATTTACCTCTGTCATAGCGAAGTCGACGGAGCCCCGTATGGCGGGGCTCCTATTCGTGGGCGATTTGCGATTCGGGCATTTTAGAACCTCAAATGCGTTGCTACCCTGAGGACCAAGATGGAATAATGCCTCTATGCTAGTTATTTTACCCGTTGGGTTTTTTATTAAGAACATAGAGCGATACAATGCAGCCATAATTAGGTACAGGTTGTAGGTACAGTCGCCGTCAGATATATGGAAGCGAACCAGGTGCTCTCAAATGTCTAAACTCGACTCTATTGTCAATGCGTTGGAGTGTTTGTTCAGATATTTTTGAGCACCCTTGAAGAGAACAAATGTATTTGATAGCGACTGTACTCTTGTACTACGTTGCGCGTAGTGCAAGTAGGGACCCTATGATAAGACATCCGAAAAAAGTAGTTAGATAGTGCGGAAGGCCATCTTCTCCGTCCCTCCTCCCTGTTTCGTGTGGCAGGATTCCACAGTGGTAGGGTACACGACAGTCCATTTTGTTCACTGTGCCTGCAGTTACTTCGATATTCATGGCTACCGGTGACTGTTTGCTTACCATCATGTCCGCTGTGACCTGCTTCATTGTTTGTCCCCTTTTCTTATAAAAAATGGAAATCCTAAACCAGGCGTACTGGCTTGGTAGACTTCAATAGCTTCACAAAGCATAATACAATCATGACCCATCACAGTATGTAAATGGGTACTTCCCTGGGCGATTATCAGTGAATGAGCCAGTAAACCGGAAGTGTGGACAATGGCGTATCACCCGAAATGAGTGCGGCGATCAGTGGTGCAGGAGTCGAGGTTTTCAGACAAGAGAAAAAAACGCTGCGTTTATTTCAGTCGTTTATGAATTCACTTCTTTAACATTATGTTTTGAAAACAATAATGAAACACGAACCAGACTTGAAAAAATATGGGACCATACCTGTTAATTGAAAAAATATCGTCAAAATCGTTATAAATCAAGAGAAAAGCAAAGATATCAGCAACTTGTAAGTACTTACATCGAATGAAGAAATCCTCATTTTTTTTAAATCGGTCTTAAAGTCAATAACTAAAGACAAACCCCCTTATTCATAAACATTAAATAAACTTATTTAGTTAAAGTATGCTCAATCACTTTCTGTCAAATTCTAATGTCATAAAGAAAGATAAGGCCAAAGCATATTTTTAGCATAATTTAGCTATTGTGCGTTTATGATATTACTGAGTAAGATTGTAAAAGATTGAGCTACCTACTGTGCGAAAGGTTTATTTAAGTTCAGCTAACAGCAACGTTAATACCTAAGCCCAATGGTAACCTCAGGTTTATTTTTACCATGTTATCCTTACACATTATTTATTTTCACTACAAGACTACTAAGGTTTCCATTCATTTATACTTAACCCCTTGACATCTACAAGTCGTTCATCGCACCGAAGCCCATATGCACACACCATTTATACACGTCACGTGTTTAGACCCAGTGCGTACAAAGATGCCAATCTTCGTACGGACGCATCAGCTTACGCCGTCGTCACATAATCGCGTTTTTGTATTTAAATTTTGACGATTTGAATACAATGTGAGCTACCGGGATCGATCCCACTACAATAATGGGATGGGCGAGACGGCATCGCTTATATTTCACGCGGACAATTTGGATGAAGTAAATAAACATACGACTTCGTTTTTGATAGGAAAAGTTCATATTTATCTTGTTCTCAGTCAGCATAAAACAAAATATGACGTGGTTTGTGGATATGCTTAGATTTAATTACATCTAGCAAGAAATTAGTCAGACTCTGAATTCAGGAATACAATTTTTCAACAACGATAAAGCTAAAAAAACCTTTAATCACAATTCGATACATCATTCGTTGTAATCGTAGAGTGAGTAACAGCTGACCAACACTGGCCTGAGAGAAAATGTGGTGCACAAACAAGGAAAACTTTTTAAACCAACCTTGGTGGTTTAGGATTAAAAACGCCTAGAGTATGATTTAAATCATAAACCTCAGATTCTTAAAAAAGTAAAATTAAATACAGTAGCCCAGGTGTTGGGTGCCAGTGTTTTTTTACTTTTAAACTGTAGGTGTCACAGATCTTTATCAGGCGGACGGATTTAACGATCTCGTAAGGCGCGGTCGTGTCAACTTATGTTTCTTTTTTGTTTTTTTACACGCCTAACACGTCACGTCGAATTAAGTAAATCCTTTTGGGTGAGAAACTTATCCTTATGGTGCGAAGACAATGTTCCGTGTTCGTTTTAGATGGTACGGGGTTTAAGTGATATTTTGGGCGATTTATTTTTTACTTGCGACCAGTTTAAAAATACACTTTATGATGCTGAGAAATCCTAGTCTAGCAAATTGTGTTACACAAAATGGAATTAACACAATGATAATTATATTTTTATACTAGCTGCGCCGCGTGGTGCTACCCGCGGTTTATCAGATACACTAAAACGTGTATTATTTAACTGGTGACTAAAATATTCACATTTTTAGAGCCAAGAATTATAAATTTGAGCATCGGAAAGATCAGTGTGGTTGGCATTTTACGAAAACTAAACTTATCGAGGATTATGAACGGGAGAGCTGGCTTAGCTGACTTATATAATTGATTTTTGTCTCGGGACGTAGAGCCAGAAATATTTTTACAGTATATCCCGGTAACAACATTATAACAGAGACACTCAAGCAACCCACATAGAGGGCCCGTGGGAGAAGCAGGGGTGCCCAGGTGGATGCCGGCTACTTTTAGAGTTTGCCCTGACTATTATTTATTGTAATGGATAAAGCCACCTTCAGAGGAAATTGCAAGCGCGACGGACTAATATATGACGGACTAAGGCCCATCTTAATCCGTCCCAGATTTAATAAACTGTTTTTTTTTTTTTATAATTGTATAACGAAACCAAAAATGAACGGAACCATAACGTGATTCAGAATCTAGGTCTAATCTACCACCGAGTAGTGAATTGAAACGTATGCGTTTAGACTAAGCAGCGCGATCTATCGGAATTTTCAGAAAATTATTTTTATCAATCTTGCGTGTTGTAAGTTGCAAAATGTTTACAATACGGGGGAAAAATACACGTTTATTGCAAAAACTAAAACAAAAAAAGCAGTCTACCAAATACCAGATTAAACGTAAAAGAGCTGGGATGTATACAACTCCTTGCTCATCCCACTGGAACACTATTTTTTTCGGGATAAAGAGTAGCCTAAATGTTAATCCGCGGTGTACAATATTTTATCCAAATTGGTTCAGCCGTTACTTCCTTGCTCATCCCACGGGAACACTATTTTTTTCCGGGTAACAAGTAGCGTATATTCCTCCTCCCTCCATACATTTTTTTATCAAAATCGGTCCAGCCGTTTCAGCGTGAAGAAGTAACAAACACACACACACAAACTTTCGCCTTTATGATATTAGTGTGATTCTATTCACTATAATATCAAATCAATTCCTATAGAAAAAAAGTCGCAGTGCCTAAAATTACTTTTCCATACAAACATATCCGCTATGGCTTTATTCAATATCTACTTGTCACTTTAACACGCAATTTAATCTAAAGAGACACTATAAACTCAGTACTTTAAATGGACATACACAATTTACTTTTTAAACAAATAACTAGTTTAACCTACGCACATTAGGGTTGAATTTTCAAGGCCTTGAATAGTTGAGATAGTTTAAATCGCTATTGAAGCTGCGAAGTGACACAGACTTCAATTACTGCGTCCATTCTGAAGGCTCAGTCAACTGGATTTTCAATTTACGGCACCAAATTAATCTCTATTTCCCCTCAATAAGAGTAAACTGTATCGGTCCAAGAACGAACATTTGTCGATGAAAACAAGCAATTACAGAAAGAAATTCACACAACATCATATGACCCCAATCTATTTAATGAAATTTTAAACTTATCCCCATCGCATAAAAATACTTAATCAACGACAAAGTAGAGATTGATACGAGCGTGTTGAAAATACAGGGTGATGTGTCGCGTGGATCCCAGTGTTTGTGGACAATAGGACTGTTGAATTTAAACCCCGACCCTCCCGATGACAAATTGTAGAAAAAATAATTATAAACCGTTTTGAAGAGATTCACGAAAAATTATTAATCGCATTTTTGATCGGCATGTTACACATGCTATAATGTTACAATAAAGTTCTGATATTATTTAATCATTAGGAACGTGACCAAAATAAAATATTTTATCTATGATACACTTCATTTCTTAGAGAAGATCTGTAGGCAATATGCACTGTACTAAACTAAATGAATATACAATATAATATAAAACTTGGTCGTAAGATAGATACCTAATGAAAACTCGTTGCCTTGCTAATTCGTAGGAGTTCTCAATATAATGTAGGTTTTTTTTTCGAAGGCAATAGACGTGTTTCCGTTGATTTGAAGAAGCTAAAACTATTTTCTCATATATTTTTTTAACATAACCAAGCTCAATACGTCATTATTATTGCAGCATTACTACGAAAAACAATAGGTATGTATTACAGAGTAACAATATTAAAAAACGTGAAATAATATATTTTTTCATCAAATAAGGCAACAAATGTTCAACAAAATTCAAAATTTTGGTTCTGAGCTCAGTAACCAAAGACAAAATCAAAACAAAACAGACCAGACAAATTTACAAGCGTAATCCGCACTTCCATCCGTCATGACCCCACTTGTACCAAATCAAAACAATAGACAATAAATCACGTGTCATCATACATTTTATTATCAATCGTTGGCAGCCCTAATCTCGGTGGATCTAATCATATAACTTATACAAACTTATATTTGCTATCAATATCGCCTCTTCTCACCGCAATTAGTATTGGTTTGCGTTTTTGCCAGCGGTATTGATATGTGTGTGCAAACTCGTGCGCATCTGTGTACTGGGGCCAGCGTTTCGAAGTCGCCAGTGTTGTCTAACACGACATTTGGGGCCTCAGGGACCCCCAACCCTCATTAAGGGGGCTACATTTAAAGATTTATTATTTTCTCGAATTTAGTTAAATATTTGGTGTATACAGATTGAGGGTTACTTATCTGAGTAGGTATAATGTTTAAAATGATTCACTATTAAGCCAAACTTTGTATCCAAAAAGTTCCCAAAGGAACTAACGTTACTAAATTTAGTGTAGGTTAAATCAACCAAGACTCCTATCAATTTTTTTCTACACTTTTTGCCCAGCAAAAAATAATATTACAAATCAAATTCCAAAGTAAACTTTTCACAAAGTAACTATACACCTACTTTGTCAAATGACGCCCGACATCACGTTGCATCCCATTGTGCCCCATTCCCGCCATAATACGACAATAAATTCGAGCATTCAAACTCTCAAAATGTTGAATTAACAAATAAAAAAACACAATGAAAGGGCACTAACCCTTCGTCCAAATAGGAGGCTTGCCCCTTTAAAAGTTCGAGTTAAAAAGACACCCCATTGTGTCAATGTGTGGCTTCTTAGGCATAAGCCAACATCATTAGGAAACCAAAATTGGTGTATTTGTGTTGACATAATGTGTTTGTTAGTTTTGATTGCTTCGCCAGTTAGCTTATTTAATTTACAGTAAGCGAGTTTATTCAATAGAATAGAATAGAACAAGGCCCATGTTTTCAAATACCTTACAGACCTACAATACATAACAAGATATAACAACGACTATCGGTAATCGACGTAATCGTACACAATGTACAACCGGTACAACCTACAGTGTAAACTTTGAAAGAAAGAAAAGAAAGATAGAAAAACATTTATTCGTAACAAAAACATAAAAAAAGGAAAATAGAACTGAAGAGTGATATTTGTCACGAAACTCAGCATGTGCTGGCTGTGAAGCCAACGCTGATCTCCCGTTGGGACCGCTCGGTAAAACACGGAAGGTTACACAGACCTTACGAATGTTTTAAGAAACATATAAAACAAATTAGAAGCAAAGTTGAATAAGATAATGAAACAATAAAAACACGAAACGAGTGTGTGTTTGATCTCTTCTCTGCCTGGTAGTCTTTTAAATGAATATAATTCGGACTATTTTGAATGACTTGACTAACAGTCATTAACTATCTTATACTTTCTGAATTAAGAAGTTTAAGAATGATTGTACATTCAACTAAGTAAGCAATCCATACTGGTTAGTATGGGAAAGATATAAAGAAAGTTCTAAGGAACCATGTCGTTGATGTAAAATAAGGAAAGAAACATTCAAAGATTTCCACCTATATCTTGTAACTGCGAACTTCTCCTTAGATAGGTACCTACCGATTTATTCGGAATAACCATCCTGTATAGTATTATCACTGAGTTTGATAAGTATTATCTTTTTGTATTATAATTATGTTTACTTAAGTATTTGCACTTTAAGTTCCGTTTTTACGATGGATGGAAGTTGCTGGTAGTTGTAATACAGCTTGTAAACAACCTCAAGTACATACCTAATTTGAGTTTGGGTATACATACAACAACAGTTGAATATTAACACACATGGACCAAAATTTACTACAATACTTTAAAAAAAAGTTTATGTAAGTACTAAGTATTTACAGATCAGTGCGGAGTGCCTAGTATCTGAGTGTGCCTTTCAAATGGCAGCCTAAAAGTAGAGATTTCCAAAGTTAAAAAACTTCCGCCATTATCATTTCTTCTTCACGTGAGGATAATCTACCGCACTTTTCATTACAGAAGTGTGTATTTCAAAGCTCACATTTTTGCGTTTATAGTTTACGCTGTGCGTATTTTATCAATCAAACTGGCTGTCAGTAAAGTAACAGTTGTATCAGCGGGTACTCCTATAGATTCCCCTCTTCAACTAATCATTATAACATTGATAGCCTCTCAACACAACAGACATTTTTAAACAGTTCTAACCACTACACCCCAGTCTTCGGCCAGTAATGTATACCAGTTGTCCTAATCCGCAATATAAAACATATCAGTGTCGCAACAGTTGTTCGCAATGTTCGCGCAGCGCCCTCGGGGGTGTGCTCAGCCGGAAGACGCCGTATGGCGCTCTTGCTCTACTGGCCATATTTTATCATGTTCCACACAAAATTGGTCTTCGATTTGGGGAAATGGTTCATAATGGGAATTCAAATCGGTAAATACAATAGCTATAACGAGTTAGGTACCCGCTAACCTGCCACTAAGCAGCTGTAGGTATTCGCACTGTTGTCTCCTATGCGGGGGCACGATAGAGGTACTCTATCATAGCCTCTAGGGTTGGCGCATTTGCAATACCAAAATAGCAACTGTTTATGGCCAAGGAGGCCCTGCTCTTTGCTACCCTTAAGCCATTAAAATTGTTTAAGTTAGTCCAGTAAAGTCAAGGGCGATTTGCGCCATAACTTTATGGTGACGGTAGTTACAAAGAAACTCCTCTTATTTAATCTGTGGCTAAGGATTGTTGATAAGAAACTCTTAACAGATAAATATTTGACTGTATTACAAAGATAGAGAGTAGCCACAGCTCAGATCTAAATCTAGACAGCGTTCATTGAATACAATGAACTTAGTACAATATAGCTGCCCAGTGCCCACACCTTGAATTAAAAGTGTTAAAAAAAAACTTTGAATTAAGAATACGCATCACTAAATTCCTCTCGCTCAGCTTCTCAATTTAAAATTTCGCACCTAGAAAATTCCAACTTCAAATGCGCACCCCTCGCGATTGGCCGCGGAGATAAGGGTGGGGGGTATTGTTAAATTTCTGGCAGTGCCACGATAACGGCCGAAGGGTGAGGACGTCCGCAACATGCATAGATAAGCCGTAATGCGAGGGTAGTTTTATAACGGTATTAACTTGGGGATGGTAAATTGAGAAAAGTGCGTAAGTTAAGAGAGATAAAGTACCATGGATATAGTGGAATCAATTACGTAGACAATGCGAAAGTGTTTTTTCGAAAGCAAACGAAGATCTTTTACTTTAAATTACCTTGAAATATTTATACACCTTCTCAATCTAACTCCTTCCTCATTTTATAAATCCCAGTCAGCCATCAACTATAGGATTATACAAGATGCTTTATACCAAAGTTAATTAATTTCTGCGAACACACGACGGATAACGTCAATTCTATGCAATATGTGCATTCGCATAATGTAACTTGTCTAAGCCTCACTGATTGTAAGTGACGTAGAGGTGAAGGATGAAGTTTGCCGGGTATTTTGACTCATATTTCTGTTAATCCAGACAAATAAAGCCAATTCCTCTGATTAAGACAAAACTAGAGGTCGGTTTCGTGCTTTAGGTTCCCACTGTTTGGTAAAGCTTGGAATTGTCATATTCTATTTCAATGTGTATAAATAAGTCAATAAAATCTGTGACTGTCCTTGTAATTTTTTTTCTGCCAATAGACACGTCACATTCTGTCTCTCCCGTGAAGTTATGAGAATCGCCAAAGTCCAGACGGCAATGACACAGTAATTACAAAGTAAGTTCATCTTAAAATATCCGAAGATCATTTTAAAAATAGCCTGTCAAGCACCTATAATTATCGTCACGCTTTGCTAGAGTGGGGTAAAAAAGGTAGCCACGGTTTGTTAGTAATATATTATAATCTTTTCCAGCTCATTTGAATGCCTCTGTCTTCGTGTCAATCACGGACTAGAAATAATCAAAGATTGATTGATGGAGCTAGATGATCCTTCATTCATGAGCGGTCCGACTGGTTTTTTTTTTCTGTGACCCCGGCGGGAAAGGGCGATGGGTTTCGGAATTAAAAAGTTGATTTCTCGACGGGTACGTTGTGCGGAAATTTTGTTGCTAATATAAGTTTTGATGACGCGCGTCATTTTGATGGGTTTGTTCTCGTTTTGTTTGTTACAATCGCACAATCAACGTTTTGTTGAGCTGTTTATTTTTTACAGAGAATGTGTGTTAAAAGATTTTATTTTACTAAACGTTATTTGTTACATCGCAAATTTACCATACAATTTATAATTTGCACCTTATACTTTAACCTAATAATGTTTTTCAAAATAGTAGGTACTATTTACCATCATCCCTGTGACAGCCGTATTTTGAGATTTTAAACAAGTTTTAATCACTTAAGTATTAAGTCTGTAGGTATATTTTCGAAAGCATAAAAAAGAAGCAAGTCATCATTTAAAATACTGAATGTCGTAACAAAGTCGGTTTGTCAATTTAGTATTTACAAAAGCTTACAAGACTTATAGGATAGAAACTTATAAGAGCTGTCACAAAAATCGCCCTAAATCGACCCCGATTTGATATACCTACCAGCAGTGGTTACGCACAAATGCAAGATTAATAGAAATCTGACATGGCGTAATAAGTCGTAACCGCTAATTAACTACTTCATTATTAGTAATTATGAATATAATTTTATTAGTAATAGCAAGGTTAGGTATTATAGTAACCCTAGAATGGCCTAATCAATAAGCTGCCTTGCGTCTATAAATTATCTAAATTAAAAGAGACACTTGAAAGAAAATATAAAGGCTTTAAGCTCTATGCCGTCTGTATCCTCAATAATTTCTAGCTTGAGTGCTGAAACTTATTGAAAAAAATTAAATGAAAAGTTTATTTGTAATCACGTACAATGTAATGTATGATTCATTATTTTACAAAAACAGGATGCTTCTGTGTACATTTACATTTCATTCATAGATTGTCTGTATTTCGCTTCTGTGCATATTAAACAAAAACCGAGGGTGGTACGCGACCCCAACCCGTAAATTCATAGAGAACATTAAAACACCGCCCATTAGGCAAAGGAATTGCCCTAAAATGCCTCAAACATGTGTCCTGTTGCGACCTGTCATCAGGGTTGCCAGCACAATAGTGTAGAATTATATTTTTTCTGTTGGCAACACGTCGACAGACGCGCACCGCGGGACGCCGGCACGCCTCCCCTTGTTGCCGATTTGTTTTGTACACGATTCATTTATAGAGTAGATTTGAACATTTTCAACACTTTAATACCTACAGCAAGCGGTCTCATAGAGGATTTTGAGGAGTAATCAAAAGTAACGAACCATTTATTTATATACCCTATACAGATTAAAAAGACGCAGAATATTTAATAATTTTCCATTTATACGGCTAGGCAACCAAAAAATAATTGCCCATACGTTTTCTACACTGACCGACGCGACGTCCACGATAAAGGCACAGCTTTATACATATTATATTTTGGCTTTCTCGGTTGCCGAACAGGGCCTATATTCAGGTGCGTTAAAACTTTATCGTGTTTGACTCGTTTAAGAATCGTTTATGTCACAGTCGCCATTATTGTAAATGACATAAGAGTTATCAAAACGTTGATAATACGGAAACACGTTAAATACGATATCGTTATAACGCAGTTGAATAGAGGCCCTGTGCGTGCCAGTCTC
Organism: Acleris holmiana; assembly: GCA_949316455.1. Lineage (NCBI taxonomy): Eukaryota > Metazoa > Arthropoda > Insecta > Lepidoptera > Tortricidae > Acleris > Acleris holmiana. The sequence continues at coordinate 8,082,184 of OX438783.1, forward strand.
CGTGTACTACCACCGTGACCTAGAAAAGGCTGTGTAGAGAGTAATCATCTAAGGTAGGCTTAAAGAAGTTAACTTCAACTTCGTTAATGACACTTGTCCGTATATTTTAACCAGTCTTACCAACGTTTAATCTTTGGTCCTCCTGTTTCTAACTAGGCGTAGAATGCGCACTAGCGAGGGGCACAAGGGCCATGTTTTGTGCAATAATTAGGGCACTCCACTGTTGCCAACATAATGATATGACAAACGATAATCCGCGTCGTGGGCGAATTTAATGACTATGTGGTTAGATTAGCTCCGCGTTCACGGTGAGTGTGTCATTATCAAAATAAGAGGTTAATTGCATTAAAGCTGAGTCGGGGAAGAGCCGCGCTGTTCAATGTTAAATTTGAAATCTGTCGTACAGTCACGAACCGGGATCGTTGAGCCACTTGCCATTGTTCGTAATTTAGCCGTGTATTCAATAACCGATGTCACCGTCTGGCTGACAGCTATTCGATTTGCATTACACGGCCAAATTAGAAACATGGGTAAGTGGCTCAACAATCCCGGTTCGCGACTGTACCTAGAACAAAGAAGACGCGTCGCCAAAATGCAAACGCTGCTAGCGTTTCTGTTTTCTATCGACTCGAAAAGTATGGAGAAGACATAAGCGGTCGAGCGATCTTTCACTTACGTCAATCCTATAAATTTTGTCGATTTTATAGTATCGCCAACTTAGCGTTATGCATCTCGACTAGACCCCCTGGGCGATTCTACTCTTTATGACAATTTTTACCTTTGAAGTGATATCGTAGTTTTTACTTGGCCGCCATTATTGTCGAGTAAAATAAGAGATACCATAACGTTGATAACATGCCAGAGCAATTAGGTTGAGCCCGATTAGAATACATCCCAGTGATACGTCTTTCTCATCTCAAATATTTGTCTCTAGGTTTAATGTTTGTAGATTTTATATTTAATTTTTAATCACAGCTAGGGTAGCTGGTAGGAAGGAAAGTAAAAAAAACCGGGCAAGAGCATGTCGGACCATGCTCAGTGTAGAAAGACCTATCCAACGACGGCAACGACACCCCACACTATGGGGTAGACGAGAAAAAAAGTACATTCCCAAGTTATGTGTAAGGGAGATTACTTTTTCGAAATTTTTATTTTATTACTTTGTTGGTGTGGCTAATATGTATATTCATGCTAAATGACAGCTTTCTAGTACTAAGAGTCTCTGAGCTAGGCTGCGGACGGACGGACGGACATGGCGAAACTATAAGGGTTCCTAGTTTGACTACGGAACCCTAAAAAAACATTATAAATTATTGAACAAGATATAAAAAAGGACAAACATACTTGAATATTTTAACTTTATGTCCTTAATGTATGTGATAAGATAAGTAGCAAGTCGACGAATGAACACTTGCAGCTAAGATTGGTGCTGGGCATCAAGTCAGGGGCTGTATCATACCCGAGAAAACCTTTAATTTATTTCACACGTTATCTTATGGCTTTTAAATACCTATAAGTGGCCAGGGCCTCTATTCAGGTGCGTTAAAACGATATCGTGTTTGACACGTTTAAGAATCGTTTATGTCACAGTCGCCATTATTGTAAATGACATAAGAGTTATCAAACACACGACGACACGCTAGCCTAGTTGGGAGTGACCCTGCCTTCGAAGCTAGGGGTCCTGGGTTCAAATCCCGGTAAGGGCAAATATTTGTGTGATGAGCACGAGTATTTGTTCCTGAGTCTTGGATGTTTTCTATGTATTTAAGTATATATTTCTCTATATAAGTAAGTTTATCGTTGTCTAGTACCCATAGCACAAGCCTATTTTAGGGCTTAATTTGGGACTAGATCAATTTGTGTGACATTGTCCCGTGATATTATTATTATTATTATAAAACGTTGACAATACGGAAACAGGTCAAAAACGATATCGTTATAACGCAGTTGAATAGAGGCCCTGATTGTGCAAATGTGGTTACAGAATCATAAAGAAGTATTTTTAGAGTTGGTATTTCTGTAGCTCTGGGAATGAAGGTGTTATGTCAATTAAGAGCTAAGACAGTAATGGCGGCAGAGTTAAAAATAATCCGATAACAAGCATTCGAGCCCCAGTTCCCAAAATATTTGTATGGAAACTTCCATTATTGATAGCGAAATTTTATATTGTGACAAAAAAGGAACTTTACGAAATTCCGCCTTGTACTATTATTATCTATTCTGTGAAACCTAACCTAGGAAATGTTTTGGGTCCCGTTAGAATGATGTATTTAATTTTAGCATAGTTTCATGAACCTTTAATACCTAGCACTATGTCACTCACAGTAGGCAATTTTATTTTTTCAGTTTTTCTGTAGCTTTTTTCATTTCAAATGCAAGTCTTACGTACAACGGCAAACTTAAACCATAACAAATGCACTTTCAAATGCACTTTTAACATCATTCGACCAAATGAGATTACTAACAGCTCTCAAACACTCGAGCACTAAACAAGTGAACGCTGAACAGCAGCAGGAGGGTGCATCGCACTCAAGAACCTCATGCTGACTGCAACAGTGCCCTTCTTATAGTGCAACTGTTATCAAACTGGTGTTGCGCAAAAGATACCTTATTTAAAGACGAGGAAGGTTGAATCTGCGACGCAGTTTTAGTAACAGATATGTTCTTTTTACTAAGAACACAATATGCTCCCACGATGGGTGGCGTTCTGTTCAAAATTATATTACGAACTTTATAAAAAAAATATGCTGTATATTTTTTACGATAAACGACTGACTATAAATAAAACATTGATTCTTCTAATGGTAGACTTGTACTACCTACTACTTTCTTATTTCAGGGGAAGCGCTAAGCTTCACAGTAAATATTCTTGTTACTTATTTCTTAAGAGCTTGAAAAGAAATACAACAGTAATGTTATATAAGTACCTACAAGCAAGCTGTCGGAAAAGTACCGCCCTTCAAAGAATATTCTAATATGGTAAATGATTATTCTCAATATTCAAATTTTTCCGAAAATGTGGTCGGTTTATTCATGTGACTTCCAATTTTCTGCGAATGTTATGCAACAGGGCCTCTATTCAGGTGCGTTAAAACGATATCGTGTTTGACACGTTTAAGTTTCGTTTATGTCAAAGTCGCCATTATTGTAAATGACATAAGAGTTATCAAAACGTTGACAACACGGAAACAGGTCAAAAACGATATCGTTATAACGCAGTTGAATAGAGGTTCTGGTACATTGCTGCTTGCGACATAAAATTGAACATGAAGATATGTTTGCTGAAAATTTCTATAATATACACACAAATTGTAGCGTTTCACTGTATTTATTTTATTGTATCTCGACGAAACACACGCGCCTGTCGGAGCGGCTAGTGACTACTAAACTAAATAGAGCCATTCCAGGAGCCACGCAGATAATAATACTTTAGACCAGAGTTTTAAATTGAAAACTTCAGCTGGCTCATCCTTCTTACTCTTCACCCGTTCCAAATTGTGAGAAAATTACCGATCTAAACAACTTGGAAGTTGGTTTTTTTTAGGTTAGAGCGTCGTCAGTGTTCGGATGGCGCCCCCGGCGCAAACAGTGTTGAGGGCACTCCACGTCGTATGTTCCATAATTTTTGAATTACTCTTCAGATTTAAGTAGATTTTCTACACATTGCTCGCTTTGAACATCTGTACGGTACGTTATACTAGTGTTCTAAATATTGCATGATATTCACCAATTGTTTCTAAGTTCATTTACAAAATCCTAAAGGGATGTGATAGTCATAAAGGTAAAAAGCGATGTTTTTTACGATTTTACAAAAATAATTACGATTATCAAATATGTATTAATTAATTCGCTACTCAGTAAATTGCAAAATATCAAAATAATGTATCAAGGATATTTTTGATGGTAACACAATGCAAATAATTTATTTCAAGGTAGTGACAAATCATAATTATACTTACTTACTTATCAAAACCTTAATCCTAATTCTTACTACTAAATTATTGCACCAATGGCAAGGAGAACGTATGTTTGGGAGATTAAATGTTTTATTTACTTAAAGAACCTACCTATACATATTTTTATATCTAGATATAACTACGAACACTTATTTTTTGTGCCTAACCAATAAAACCAAATAAACGATTTCGGCCTAATTGATTAAATAGGAAGCTACCCTACCTTCATACGAATAAGCAAATATTTATTCAGCATCATATCGAATTAGTTATTAAAATCCACGACAACATGGAGATGTAGATGCAAATCGGGCCCCTTTCTACTTCTTGTAATAATCTAAATGTGCATTCACAAGAAGTTACTTTTTGTGGAGAAACATGTTGTTGTGGAATTTGTTGTTTTAACGAATGTTTACTGGCTTAAAATACTAAAACTTTGCTGATTATTAGGTGTGCGTTTGTACATAAGAACAGGGCCTCTATTCAACTGCGTTATAACGATATCGTTTTTGACCTGTTTCCGTATTGTCAACGTTTTGATAACTCTTATGTCATTTACAATAATGGCGACTGTGACATAAAGGATTCTTAAACGTGTCAAAAACGATATCGTTATAACGCAGTTGAATAGAGGCGCTGGGCTGGGATTCTACACGGTAATAACGATATCGTATTTGACGTGTTTCCATATTGTCAACGTTTTCATAACTATGTCATTTACAATAATGGCGACTGTGACATAAACGATTCTAAAACACGTCAAACACGATATCGTTATAACGCAGTTGAATAGAGGCCCAGTGTATGAACGTTTAATCTCTGGAACATTAGGGTTCAAAACTACATAATGAGGATTACCTAAGGTTGGTACTCGTATGAGTGACCTAATCTAAAGGAATACAACTGCTGAAAAAAAGCATCATCTTCGATATGAGAAAAGAAAAGAGAGTGTATGAGAATTTCAACAATGAAAAAACCTAACCTATCAATATTATGGTTAAAGATGTATTTATTATTCTCAAGGAAATACATTTCACTTATTGAGAACAACAAATTATTATCATGCCTTAATTATGCATTACGCCCGTGAACGCTTAATGTGAAACGAACAATAAAAAGGTACACGAATATAAAATAATAATGATAGGGTAGGTATACTCGTATAAAATACAGTAGGTATGTAGGTAGTTGTTGCAATAATAGTATTTTAGTGGTGGTAGGACCCTGTGCAGGGTCCGTCCGGAGCGCTACCACAATCTTATCCATTAACCTCCCGCCAAGCAACAGTGTTCGCATTGTTGTGTTCCGGTGTGGGATAAGACAACCGGTGAAATAACTAGCATAGAGGCATTCCATCTGGATTGGCAACGCATTTGATGTCTTAAGATTATAGTCTTGTGAATTCAAATTTCTATGGGTCTCAGATTCCACTTACCATCAGGTGGTCTGAGTGCTCGTGTGCCTTCTTCTTATCATAAAAAAATAAAAAAATATGCATGCGTCGCTTGCACCATATATCTAGTTATACTTATAACAATTAAATAAAAGGAATATTATTGATGACATGGGTATGGAATGAGTCTGCCTCTTTTATACTTTTAGGTAAGTTATTGTACACCCGTGCTACTAAGGGTCCAGTAAATTTATAAATCTTGGGTTAGTGTGATATCGTAAAATGAGAAGTATTGTAGAACTACCGGTTTTGGCCATTTTTGTACTCTTTTTGGCCACTGTAAATTTAGTTTATAAATAAAAAGTCTTAATGTTAAAACGATATTTTTATAGAATTAAGAAACTTTAAACAGTATAAATCTAATTTATAATTTTATGGCATTTAGAAAATGATTCGAACAATTATTGGGAAATAAAGTGGCCAAAAAAGGCACAGTCACAAACGGTACTTCTACCCTAAAAATTAGTTGACTTTCAACATGCTTACCATTACTTCTTACTTATAATATTATTTAATAATATAAATGCGATAAAGTGTTTCGTTTGTAACGTACAGAGATAGTTAAAAGCCTGGACATACAATTTATCAAGCTGGTAAATCATACATTTAGTCAAACAGCCATACTTCCCTTAATTCCTAGTACCTAAGTATTCAGTTGACCTGTAAAACCGTTACCGAAAGAAACTGTTTTTAGAATGCCTGTAGTCTCTTAGGTACAGGGCTTTATTATGGTATTGTCAATGTTACGATAGCTCTTATTTATTTGGCAGTAATGGTAGCTGAGTTAAAAACAATACGATAACATCTCAAAAGCAATATGGTTTTACAGAGTGGAATAGAGCCCCAGGTCTATTGGCAGGCGTACTTCAGGAAATGAAAAAAAAGACAGCAACGTTTGTTCGAATCCCGTTCCACTGATAATCGTTTCCCATGAATACGTGATTGGGTGGCATTTCCCTCCCGGAACGCTGAGCTAGTGCTATGAGCCGGACGATGCTTTTTATAAGGCCTTAAGGACTATTTTGCATAATAATCGTTGATGTGGTATTATAAATGAATACGCGAGTGAAACTTTTTTTCGTTAGATACTTGCCACAGTTTTCAGGTAGGTATAAACGGTTTTTGAAATAAAAACAGTGAAACAGTCATGGTCTGGCTTTTTTAAAAGCCTACACTTCTATAGAACATCGTTTCCTGTATTAAAGGTAACTAGTTTATTTATTAGATTTATTTCTAAATTGAATTTATGCCGCACGAAACACTTATAATCCGAAAATAGCTTGTAAATCTGTTATTTGAATGTGAACACAATACAGCCCCTGGCAACGCAGCACAAAGCTAATAATTACGTCGGCACAGTTTTTGGCCAAATTCACCAAAAATGCAACCGGACAAAGGAAACTTGATACTGATGTCAAAAAATTACTATAATTTCCCCTCTTGCTACGCCCCGCACCAGAAGACTTAATCAGGACATCGGGGCTTACTTTTCTGTTTCCGATACCATATACTATAACGTTTGAACACAGATTATCCAATCAGTTAAGATAAAGGACACGCTTTTTTACTTACCGCCATTTTGCAAAAGCTTTTACCGCCAAAAACTGACGGTTGCATTTTAACATTTCTACAGAAGCGGTAAAGTCGCGTTCGGAGTGTACGGAAGCGTTCAAAAAAGCATTTATAAAGCTGGTCGTTCACGGGCCGTCGTGTGCAGGAGACGGGCGTGTGGCGGACACGTGATCGAGATTAGGCCGTGCATTCACATCGCGCGCACAATGCGCGGGGTTCGCGGGCGAAACGTCAATTGTGTGCGGCTTGGGGGAGGAAATTCGCTAAGTTAGGTTGGATTTAAATTATAATGCGAAATACTAGCGCTCCTATTTGCATATCCCACGGGCATATACCGCTTTAAGTTTGAAGTGACGTTAGTGTAATGAATGTGTCACAGGTCGAACAGTTTAATCTGAAACTTTCATTAATGTTCACACGATATATACCAAATAATTTTAAGTTTTAGGTAGCTCTACTGACACAATGACGTTGTATTAGTAAAAAACTATCTACATAAGTAAACTAAACTTAATAAAATAAGGTCTACCCAATTGGAAACTTTAAAGTTGCATTAACATCAATCACTACAAATCTCGCCGGAACATCTAATCAAACAGGTTAAAAAATAAATGATCAGTAAACAAGGACACCAGTGCGCGAGGGGGAGCCGGAGCTGGTCTCCCGGGACGGGCACGGATTGATCAAGAGCACGAAGAGGTACAATGTGAATTATGCAGGTCATTCATTATTTTGAATTTAATTTAGAAATACAGGACTAATTGACCTTTGGCTTTAACAGGCGTCTGAAAGATAAAGCGTTTCTTCATCGTCTAAACGACAAACGACAAAGGGATGTACGCAGAGTCAGTTCGATTTGTAACGATTTTTCATACACAATTTTGATAAAAAGGCGAAATAATTGCCTCTAAAATGTCTCTGAGGACGGCGGTAACGTCATTAAAAGCCCCGAGACAATGCCTTGGTCTGTAATATTAATTTAGGACCCTAAACCCCTTCTGGTCCCTTTCTGTCTAGAATAAGGTTCTACTCTTTACCATCAGGCAGATTGCCGTCCTGCCCGTCAACCCGAGCACAAAAGGCGTCTCGATTGGTTGCGTTAAGCCCTCTATTGATGTCAGTGCAGGTGGGCCTTGCTTTTAGATATAAAAGACAGGTTTATATACCTCAAGTAAAACCAAGACGTTACATTGTAAAGTTGATTACAGAAATCAAAATCTTGAAAACTTATGTAGAAATAATGTTATTTTTATTAGAAGTTTGTTTTGCATTACTATTGCATGCCGGGCGACGGCGGACTGTGACGCACTTTTTATAATATTGTAACACCATGCCACTGTTATTACTCACATTCAAGCAATAAACGATTTCATTCATTCATTCTTTCATTCAATCAGTTATGAACCATGTAAAATGTAATTATTGTTATTGTTACCTACGAATATTAAAAAGAATTAACCGCGACTTAAAATGAATTTAACGTAACATTACGTATCTATTTTTTACAAAAGTATGTATACATTTCCAGGTATTTTGCCATCCAATTCAAATACTTTACCTACCACACAGAAATAACAAGTCAACGTAATATTTACAATATAATGTATAAAAGTAATATGGAAAGCTCTTCCGCTTTCTTTCAGATATATTTTTACGAGATTTTTATTAATTTGCATTGTTTGTATGTATGTAGGTATGTTCGGTTCAAATCTTGCAGACATGAACCACTTCCCGGGGACCGATTGAGCTGAAATTTGGATGACAATACATATGATATGGCATCCATATAATATGACATCGAGCTGGGCCGAGATTCTACACGGTAAAACGATATCGCCTTTGAAGTGTTTGCGTATTGTCAACGTTGTGATAACTGATAACTCTTAGTCATTAACATTAATGGCGGCTGAGTCATAAACGATTCTAAAACACAGCAAACGAGATATCGTTATAACACAGAATAGAAGCCCTTGTCTGATGATGGAATCGGAAGGTGGTGACAGATCTCCGCTATACTTAAAGTAGACCCACCGTGTTTGGACTCATTAGGTTGGTCTTGATTAGCAGTAAATTAATTTGAAAATAAAGCACTGTCGGTAAAAGCGTGTCCCAAAAAAGATGTTATTGCCAGAATTTTTTTTCCTAAGTTTTCCCCGTTTGCCGTATCCCTTCGTTCCTCGCTCCGCGCCGGCCTCCCGGGACCAGGCGCATATTGTACTCATTTCATTATGTACATACGATTAATACAACCGAGGGACAGTCTCACTGCACATGTCCTCAAACTACGTAGGACAACGTGGTGACAATAGCACTCAAGTGTCAAGTGTTTACTTTATTGAAGAAAGTGGGAACGGGGTTTTGCATAAAAACTAACATTAAACATAAGTGAAATAATATTTTTTAAAGTACTAGTTATTCCATATGTGACTAAGACGTAATTCTTATTGTTGTTGCATGTTTGTAGGTAGGTAAATATTGTAAGGATCACATAAATATTTAGAAAATAATTTTATCGGTGCCTAATTCCAGACTAGTTTTTGGACTGGAACGTGGAAAATAAACATAGGATACGACAGGGTTAGATAAATTAAGAAGCGTCTGATTTATTGTGTTAGTCTAGTTAGTCTATACATTGACGACATAATCATTAGTCGCTCCGAGAGCAACGAAGATATTATATGTAAATAACTATTTTCCGCCCGCAACTTCGTACGCGTATAAATCAGTTCCCGAGGGAACAGCGATATGAAAGGTACCCTATGTGTTAATCCAAGGTATACGCGGTTTGCATTCCAAATTTCACCAAAATCCGTCCAGTAGTTATTGCGTGAAAGAGTAACAAACATCCATACTTACAAACTTTCACGTTTATAATACTAGTAGGATAACATCCTTGATACAGATTCCAAGTAAAAAAGTCACCCCTTTCATCTGTTTCGTCCAGCAGATTTCTAAAATTGACAGACCATAATAGTTGCCAAAATGAAACGTGACCATCGTTCCGGGAGCGCCGCCCTGGGAGCTCACACCTCACGGGTATTAATCATAACCAGTTTAGGGTTGGAGGGGAGGGCTGGAGCAAACGCCAGGGGTAGAAATTAACTTGGGGTTGAATCTGCTTCTTGTAAGCACCGGAGATGCGTCGCTGTGCAAGTCTAACACTGTGTGATGGACTGATGGTAGATTCAAGATACGCCCTAGTCAAGATGCAAACGCTACTAACGTTTTCTTTTCTATCGTTCAAAATATATGGAATGACGTTCTCGTGCGTTATAAACCACGTGATCAACTGTCGTCCCATACATTTTGAGCGGTAGAAAAGAAAACGTTAGTAGCGTTTGCATCTTGGCTAGTAGAAAACGGGCATATCACTCAAGTGGCCCTAGACAAGATGCATTCTGCGCACGTTATCTTTTCCGAAACAGCTGTATATTTTATATCGTCGATAATATTACAAACCCGCGTAACTAACAAAAAAATTGCAGCATTAATTGCTAAGGTGTATTTTGCACTGACGTAATGTCAGTAAGGTAAATTTTGCAACTTATTTCATTTGTTAGTTACGCAATATTGCAATATCACAGAAGATACCTATATACATTTTGAGAGTTTTCAAAAATCATTTAGGTAGCGTTAAGCATATTGTCAAGAGACCAAGATCGGTTAATAATACGGACTTGATTAAGGGCCGTATTAATAAAGTCATATTGGCTGAGATGCCCTTCAAAACTGTGGTTTTTGACGAATCTTGAGACGAGCCTTACAATCAAGTTCAGTTTAATAATACGGCCCTAAGACTTGGATGTTGAGCAAGAAAACTTGCTTGAAATTAGAGGCAAAAAGTAACAACCCAAGAAAAAGAAATCTGTGTGTGTCTGTGAGTCTGCCTAGCATCACCTAGGACCCTCTTTCAATGCGGTTATTGTATTTGAAATCCTGTATTCCGCCGGTGTCCTTTAGCCAAGTTACATTACGTATTATGTATTAAAAGTAATTTTATGATATATCTGTATTTTATCATATGTTATTTTATTAGTTAGGTATTAAGTTAATTCAATTTATTAAACTTATGAAAATAAAACTTAATATACAATAAAAAAATACATTATATCAGCAACATGCTTCGCCAAGACGTTTTACATAGGAATGATCATCGGAACACTCTTCGTCAAATTCTTTTAACACTAGCAAAGCAAAATTTGACAACACAGACTTTTCCTAATTAACTCCAACACTGCATCGTGGCTGGCTCAAACGTTCCCATTACACCGGCTGCAATGCTGCGCTGGATTGCAATGGAAACCTGCTGAATCAGCCACGACTCAGAACGAGCATACCTGTCTGTCCCAAAATCTCTCTATCTGTCAGGATTATAAAAAAACATTTTTTACAGTACAGGACTACCTAGTTCTTGTCCATAGACAATACTACAATGTTATGTTAACGGAGATGGGGGAGTGGGGGTTATTCATTTGTTTTGCAACAATCTTTATAAGCTTATAACCTTTGAAGTAAGAGTTTAGTGTCCATTATTGATGCTGTCATCTAACGGCCGAAACTTATATTCTAACCGCGGTTAGATAAGGCTTACTTCGGGTTGAAATTTGACATTTGCCAATATAAAATGTGTCAAATTTTAATCCGAAGTAAGGCTATCTGTCCACGGTTTGAATATAGGGTTCGGCCGTAAAAGTACCATTACCTTGTACTATTCTTCACATTGAGATAAATGAAAAGCCACAAAGCAAAACTCTATCTATCAATCACATTGAGATTAAGCTATGAGTCGACTCGTGATTTACCTATATACAAAGGGAAAGGGAAGGTAAGTATATAAAAGAAGCACAGGTTAAGATTTTAATCGAAGTAAGCTATCAGTATACATTCGTCAACACACCCCATCATCACATTATTACCTTGTCACTTTAACGTCGTCAACTGCCACGCAAAATTGTCCAGTGAGTCAAAGCAACGAGGTACAAAAGCCATCATCTGTACTAGCCTAGTTAATTAGGTCACTCAAATCCCGAATTTTGTAAGCAAACAGTTATTAAAGATTGATGGCGGCGGGTAGTTATGATAAAGCGGTTATTTACCGGGGCCCGGGGGAGACGGTTTCGTTTCCCGGTTCAGTAGGCCATAATAACTTGAGGGAATACGCGGCGCAGAGCCGCCGACACCCGCGTATGGCGCACGCGCTCTTACACAGTGCGCGTTTTCAGAGTTTGCCTGCCTATCTCGTAACTTCGTAAGTATACGGGCCTCTATTATACACGGTAAAAACGATATTGCCTGTGACGTGTTTCCATAATGTCAACGTTTTGATAAGTCTTACTTACTTGACACATGTCAGGGCTGGGATTCTACACGGTAATAATGATATCGTCTTTGACTTGTTTCAGTATTGTCAACGTTTTGATAACTCTTATGTCATTTACAATATTAGCGACCGAGCCATCAACGATAATAAAACACGTCAAACGCGATATCGTTACAACGCAGTAGAATAGAGGCCCTGGACGATTACTTAAGTATTTCACCTATACTCTCACTCGCTTTTAAACACTTTTACCCGAACGCGAAAATCCTTTTAAGACCTCTTGCACTGCTTGATAGGAAACTTTCACTCATTTGAAGTTTTTTTGCGGTTCATTATAAGCATTGGCTTTTCTGGCCCATACGAAACAATATTTCACTTTCAACAATCAGCGAGCACGATTGACCGATAAATTATTAAAGAAACTTTTAGTAAGTCAAAATGGTCACTACATTTTTATAAATATGATAAATTGATACAGATAGATAGTCTTGCTAACAGGCTTAAACTATAGGCATTCCATGAAGAAAATATTTTTAGAAAACAGCGCAAAACAACTTTTTAAAATACGTATATTTTAGGCATTATTAAAAACCTTTATAATCAAGACAGTAATATTCAAGCTCTATTTGGGCCCTTTAGTGACTTCTTTAGGAGCATCCTCACACACAACATTCGCGTGTAATAATAATAAGCATTCCACTCACACCACTCGAATATTACACGCGAATGCTCTCATGGGGGACGTTCCTTTTGAGAGAAGTCACCAAAGAGCATTGGCGTAACGTTGAACCGCGCTGGAGGTAACAGGCGTTCGAGATTTTCAAACTCAACTTTAATATATTTTTTATAAAAATGTGAATAATTTCAATCAACGTTGTAAAGTTGAATTAATTCAAGTTTCAAATTCGTTTATAAGTTAGTGAAAATTCCACCCCAGTATCGCGAATGAATATTAAGTATAACGTTGGCATATCTATAATCTAGCGCGCGCGACACATGTGCCGATTACTGTGTGTGCACCTATTTGATACACTTTCCTCATATTTCATTTCCATTCCAGTGGAGATTTACCACTCTACTAAGGGTTACTTACAACTCTTACAAGGGTAATCGTAGTTCATGTTCAGATAGATAGATTGGTTGCATTTTTTAAATTAAAGATTAGCATAAACCATCTTGCAAATCGCTTCGATCGCTTCTTGGTGCTTTCTTCATGAGAAATGCTTTTTTACAGTACCAGCAATAATAATATAATTTTAGTCTGTTACGGCTGGACGAAGTAAAGTGTAGAAATCGATTCCTTTATCTGTAAGTAGGTACGGGAAAGGCAGAAGAATCGAGAAGGCGAGAAGGAAGGTATCCTTATTGACATGTTTATTTCATCTTCATGCATTTTCCACTGCAGGGGTTTAATTTTCGTGGTCATAACGAGTGTAACCTAACCAAACCTACTCGTATGGAAGACTTCAGTCGAAAATGACTTTCGGAGAAATGGTACATTTCATAAAACGTGTGTCGGTAATTCTAGCGTTGTGCGGGATTCTTACCATCAGGTACTACAGTCGACTACAGTAATATATCCAATATTTCACTCCATTGCATTGTAATAAGGACTATAAGACAAGTGGATACATCTCTTTGTAGTTGACTGTACGATATAGGGGTCGGTATAATCGACCTTTGTAAATAAATAGCCGATCAAGTGCGAGTCGGACTCGCGCACCGAGGGTTCCGTACAAACTTATAAGAATGTAAAATTGAAATCTTGACTTTACCGTTGAAAAACTGTTGTCTCCATACATCGATATAGGTCGCGATTAGTTTACCAACTGCATAAAAGTTTGCAATTGTTTTTTTTTTGTGATGTAGCTAAATATTTACGGTTTTCGCAATTTTTCCTTTATCTGGGCTATAAGACGTTGCTTCGTACCAAATTTCAAGATTCTAGATCGACTGGAAGTACCCTTTAGGTATTGATTCCCTTGCGAGTTTCGAAAAATTGCGGAAATTTGCGGCATAAACGGCTGTATCTTTTGATTGCGTTGGCTTAGAAGTTTGATTTTTTTACAGCTTCAAAGGACAATTGACCTAAGTATTTGATATAAATTTCGGCTTGATACCTCCACGCGTTCCTGAGAAAAAAGGTCTTGACTGATGGAAGGACGGACGGTCGGATGGACGGACGGACAACAAAGTGATCCTATAAGGGTTCCGCTTTTTCCTTTCGAGGTGCGGAACCCTAAAAATCACCTGATTATTCCTCACTTTTTACTGCCTAAAACCGCCCCTGTCTTACCTCAGACACAGTCAGTGACGGCTGTATCGCTGTCATTCAGGGACCACAATAAGAGGCACACGTTAAGGGTCTTATGACAACGATATAAAGTTTATTGTAGATTGGTTCGCGGGTCATATTACTTGCATAAGTATGGATGTATACGTATGGTTCACGAGCGGATCTCGTTGCTAATTTGCTTGCGTGCGCCCACCGCGTCGCGTGCCCGCCACTCAGCGCTCACTCAGCTGATGAGTACTGTCAACAACACAACAACTTGGTATTTGTACAGGGAACTGACCAGCCCACTGGCCCTAATAAGCGCTACGGACTAACCAGTTGGACAGACCGGCGACAGGGACGAAACTATTTGTTACAATGAGAAAGTAAAACGCCTCTTTTTAGAATATATCGTAACAAATAGCTGCATCCCTCTCATTTTATCAGTACAACTGTTAGTGCGTTGCATAGAGCTCGTGGGCTTGGACGGATTTCAATGGAGAAAGTTATCAACTTCGTCAATAATCTTAAACTATGTATATCTGTTTATATACAATCTGTTAAACAAATATAACCTATTTCGTCTTCGACCAGTAATGACATATGGTACTGAGATGTGGTACGAGTGGTGCTACAAAATGGGCCTCTTAGGAAGGCTCAAGGTCACCCAAAGAAATGAGATTCGCATAAGAGCTAAAGTTACCAGCGTATCTCTGCGAGTTGCAAACTTAAGTGGCAGTGTGCGGGCACATTTAGAATAGAATAAAATAGTTTATTTATTTAACACACAAAAGAACAATACATAAAAAACAAATCAAATACTAGTGCTAAAAAAAAGGATCCCTCTCAGCAATATGCTTTGGCAAGCCGCAGCGCTGATTTTCAGAAGGGCTAAAAACTAACTTGAAATAATCTGTGACGCACAAACATTTGCGACTTCATAATAGAATTAAAAAAAAAAGAAACTGAACGCAATTAACAAAAATGTATATGTATGGCAACACTTAAACAAACAAACGTTCCCTGTTTGATTCTTATAAGTTATGGTCAATTTTCTTAGGATACAAAGTATCATACTAATGAAAAGTACCCGAACAAAAAACATTTGTGGTGGAAGAACGTTGTGCAAGATCCGTGCAGATCGCTACCACCTTCTTACTCTTTAATCAGCCACATTGTTCGCATAGTTGTGTTCCATTGCGGGGGTAAGACAATCATTGAAATTACTAGCATAGAGGCATTCAATGTAAGTCCTCATGGTTGGAAATGAACAGAGGTGTCTTTACCTATAGTGCAGGGTGCGCTTTGCACACGTGCGCATTTCAGCAGCAGCCGTCGTATTATATAGGACCCCCCTATAGGGGGCGCCAAGCGTCGCTCGTTACACAGTTGCACTTACCTACTAGCGGGGCGCTAGGGTAATGTTTGCACAGGGCGCTACATGGGCTAATAAAAGACGCCTCTGGAAACGCATTTGCAGTCTTGAGATTACAAATGTCTATGGGTGTCAGAGTCCACTAAGAGTGGCGACCAGATACAGACTAGCGCAATGTTGGCATGACAGAGAGAAATGTAAATATTTCAGGACCGTCGTGTAGAACCCTATAGGTTAGGTTAGGTTGTATTTAAAAAGTTTCTTTAAAAAAAATCGCCTAGTTCACTTTTTTTTTGCAAAGTAATCTACTGCTTATCAAAACCAACCTAACGAGTTCAAATTCGGTGGGTCTGCATTAAGTATAGCGGAGATCCTGTCGCCACCTTCCGACTCCATCATCAGACCAGCTCAATGATGCCACATTATTGTATTATCATCGAGGTTACGTAGGTATACCAAATTTCAGCTCATTCGGTCTGCGGGAAGCGGTTCAAATCTTCCTTGCAGGATTCCAGCCTGACAAACATACATTACAAGTTAATATAAAGCTTGTAAAAATACGAAACTTGTTGCAGTTAAGGCTTTTTAAGGGAAGTGTCTTAGATTATGCACCAGACGAAACCTGTGTAGTGATTTGCAATATTCGCAGAATAGGAATGGACAAAGGATCTCTTCCAACCATCCTTTGGATATGTAATTTGTGCTTCTGAATTCTGTTGTTAAATAAATATTTTTTTTATAAGAATAGTTTTTTCTAAGTCGCTGAAAATAACACTCTTTAATAGAGTTTCGCAGCTTGTGTCGGCGCTAGTACGCTAAAGCGGTTGCCAGACGTCACTGTCAGCGGTGCAGTGGCGTGAGACAGCGGCTGATCGATACTGCCTCGCCGCCGCACGTGGCTGCATAAATACACACCCTTAGCTTCTAGGAAAAAAATATATATTCAAGCTTAAACACAACAGAGCATAACTACGAAAATACCTAGTGTTTTCAATCAACGAAGACGACACCACCGTTTAAGAATTAGTTTCCCGCAACTTTCCGTATTTCTTTCGGTCGGGAGACGATTTTTAAGGGATTTCAAAAATAGAGGAGGTGTTTGAGTGTGTGTTTGAGAGGATTAACTTTCGACGTGTTCCCATTGTCACCAAGGTAGAATCTGTTGGTCGATTTCTTTAAGATCCCATCTTAAAGAAATCGGGGGAACTCTTCAAATATTATAGGAATACATATAATGATTTTAGTATTTTCAGTAACAAGTCCAGCATTTGCATTCAAAAAGCATAATTTGGTGAAGTGGAACTGATGATGAAGACCACTGATGGCCACCGGAACTCCTATTTTAAGGGTGGGCGATAAGATATCTCGATATGAAGATAGTTGAGCGACTATAACGAAGCACATTTGAATGGCTTAAATACAATGACTATGTCTTTTCCACGGCGTTGCTTGTTTCTTATGAATTTCGATGTGGGACTACATAACAGCATAATTATTATAATCACAAAAAGTATTAAATAAAGAATAAAAATTTAAAAAGCAAAAAACCGCCTTTAAAAACGCGGCAGACAACTTCTTTTAAAATCCTACAATATTTTGAACCAAAAGCCGACTTCAGTTGGACTGACCTATTACTTATCTAACATAATAAAAGAAGTTATTTCTTGCGTTTTTGAGAACGGTTTATTTTTAAACATTGATTTCATTTGAAAATTCTTTTCTTTCAGAAAATTATTAAAATATACCGAATAATAATACTGCACCGTAAGGTACCCAAGGAATATTCCTTCCAAATTTCAGATTTCTAGGTGCGTATATTATCGAGCAATCAGTCGCGCAAGAGTTTTATACGGAGGAATAGGTACTGGGAGTTGCCCGCGACTCCATCCGCACAGGAGTCGTTTATCTCTACTCGCGATAAAAAGTACCCTAGGTCCGTCCTCGGGGCTCAAGCTATCTTCATACCAAATTTCATCAAAATCGGTTCAGCGGTTAAGCCGTGAAAGCGTAAGAAACAGACGGATAAACAATATACTTTTACATTTATATTTCATATTAAGTATCGATGAAAGTAGAAGAATAGAAAGACTAGCATTTGCCAGCGACTCCGTCCATGTAGTATCTTTTGTCACTATTACCTCAGAAACTGTCAAATTTTCTGAAATAAAGATTTGCCAATTGCTGTCTCCTATAGACTATCTTTATATCTTTCTTTTTACCTATCTATCTATATACTATCTTTTTATCTATCTTTGTAAGTCGATTGGCTAAAACGTGTTGACGGAAAAAACACTAACTTTGTTTAATCTCACTTTTGCATTTGAATATTAGTATAGTATGTACTAATTGTATAAGGGCGTGCCCTCTAGCACACTGCAGCTTTTACTGTTAAAACCTCGCTAAAAATATATATAATAATATTGATTCGTTTAACCTAACGTAGAATGATATAATTACATACATACATAACATCAAGCCTTCATTCCCAGAGTGAGGTAGGCAGAGCTACAGAAATACCAACAACTCTAAAAAGACTTGTTGATAATTCTAACCACATTTTGCACAATCAGGCCAAGAAGTTTACTAGTGTATTAGTGACAAGTTGCAAGCCCATCGCCTAACAATACTACAAGCCCTTATTCCCTTGGTCGCCTCTTACGACATCCACAGGAAGACTTGGAGTGGCACTATTCTAACCCGGCAACCACACGGGCCATTTTTCATTTCCATATATTTTAGGGTACCGTACCCAAAGGGTGCCAACGGGACTCTATTACGAAAACTATCTATATACGCTGTCCGTCCATCCGTCCGTCTATCTGTCAGCGGGCTGTATCTCATGAACCGTAATAGGTAGACAGATGAAATTTTCTATTGCTGCTATTGTAATAAATAGTAAAAATAATATGGGGCCCTCATAGAACAATGGTACAGAACCCTTCGTGTGCGAGTCGTACTGGGACTAGCCGAGTGTGTGTATTTATCAACTAATAATTTGGCAAAAAAATATGTTAGGTTTAACTGTGTATACCTACAGTATGTATTTATTTCATATAGAATTGTAATTAACAGATAAACCAACACATCTTTATTATTATAATTAGGTATATCTTCCCGTAAACTTTAAGAATCTTGGTTTTTTTAATTGTTGCGTTGTTTTCTTGTTAATGCAAATTCCCACAAATACCACAGAGGATCTTTAAGGCTAATATAAAGTCAATCGCATAAATCAGCCCTTAACCGCGACACGAAACAAATGGGGACGCTGTTATCACATTTACATTATATTACGTGTAATAGCGCCCTTAATGGCATTGCCATAAACCGGTCACTTGCTGGCCATCTGTCGCTGAAGCTGTTTCTTGCTCTATTTTAGGTGATAGATATGATATTTAAAGCTAAATAAGTATTTACTTACTAATTTATTTAGTACTCTTGACACTAAAGATTGACGGTGCTGCAGTTAGCAGTTTGTCCCGGTTTCGATTCCCGGTAAGGGCACATATTTGTGTGTTGAGCGCTAATATTTGTTTTTGAGACTTACCTCAATTAGGCAGCAGGCAGTGAGTCGAGTTCAGTGTCGTATAAAGCTGCCTAATTAAGAAGGCACGCGCTAAAATGTGTTTTTTACGCTCCGACGGGACTTCTTAAACTTGCGGGATAAAACTTCACCTATAAGATCGACGCAGCGCTGTGTTGAGAGAATCACCCCCCAGGAGTGATCCTTCACGCAAACCTTAGGCAATGTCTATGAAATTATGATAATGATGATGAAAAAGGCGTCTCAACCATACAAAGTTTTAGGGGTTATAGTGACATAGCTATGCAGTTGCTGGTTAACATCTTAGGCTACTTGTGCAAAAAGTGGTTACAGAATCAACAAGTCTGTTTACAGTTGTTGGTATTTCTGTAGCTCTGCCTACCCTGCTCTGGGAATGAAGGCGTGACGTTATGTATGTATGTAGCTATGCAGTTCAATAAACGGCGAGCGAAAAGGCAGAGCTGTAACAGTTATAAATAATAAATAAATAAATATCAGGGGACAGTATCACACAAATTGATCTAGTTCCAAACTAAACTCGGGTAGTACTAGGGCGTTTCCCAAAAAAAAGTGTACATCGTTAAAGACAAAAGTTAAGAAAATTTAACTTTTCCATTTCGTCACGAAAATTAACGTATGTATATGTAGGAAAAAGTTAAATTTTCTTAACTTTTGTCCTTAAATTTGTACACTTTTTGTGAAAACGCCCACTAACTAGATAATGAAATAAATACTTAAATACAAAGGAAACATCCGAGGCTCAGAAACAATTACTCGCACTCATCACACAAATATTTACTCATACCGGGAATCGAACCCGGGACTGCTAGCTTCGTAAGCAGGGTCAATACCAACTACGCGCTACGCCACCGCGTCGTCAACCGGCTGTCGGTCGTTATATAGCTCTTTCTCTGTCCTTTACGCTCGCCATAAAATGAAATGCAGAGCTATGTCATAATAACCCCTCTGATCGAATGTAGGTACTCTTATGAGGCAGTCTTGCGAATGATCGCGATGTGCGTGAATGATGTTGGCGAGTGAACACCTATAGTTTGTTTTTATTTTTATACAAAACGATTTATGGCTGGCAACTCTGAAAGGTGGTATAGGTAGGTGGTGAACTATGGTGAACATAATATTGACGAGGTAAAGAGATGGCTAAGAGTTTAATATGGTTTTAGTTGGAGACCTGGGTGGCGACAGCCGGTGCATCTCTATTTCTAGAAAGTAAATGAACAAAAGTACGAGTAGAGATCGACGGCGGGTAAACCCAATATACTCACCGCGTATAATATACCTTAGTTAATACGCAATTTTCGGCGGTGGGCGTATTTTTCAACACATGACGGCACAAAACAAGGTTATTGAGATGCCTCAACATACGTAGCTACCAAAAAGCGTCATCTTTCTAGCCTTTCTACACAGGTCACGCGCGCCAATAAAACCATTTTCCGAAAGGAATTCAAGAAATTCAAAGTAAACAACAAGAGCACGCACCGACCCAGTTCAATTTAAAGCTTCCATTTCCTTTACCTATTTTCTTGTCACCTAAGAGCCGCTCGTGCCCGCAAGCAGAGTTTGCACTTCAGCCCGCTCGGTTCATTTGCAATTGAAGTCACAGCCTTCTCTGAAAAAAAAAACAAATCCCGCTCGCGCCAACGTCTCACACCCATCCCGCTCACTCTTGAACCATTCGACATACGTCTCACTCCCTCGCTCCTTGCTGGGGTATTTCTTGTTGTCGCTCCTCCCGCACGAGACACGTTTATTTTTCATTTCTTAGGGGGCGAAGAAAATAATTTTCCGTGAGCTTTGAACCCCGGCTGGGAAAAATGGGAAATTTGGAAAATGTAATTGGATTCTAGACTAATCTCGACGCCTCTCGCCGCTGCTGGGGCGCGCGTTAGAAACGTAATCCCTTTCAACTGTAGGTACGAGGGAACTAGGTACCTATGTATATAGGTATATTTTTTCAACACGCACTCGTTAGCAACGCCGCCAGAGTTTGCTTTTTAACTGACTTAACATACATTTTAGAATTCTAATTCTAGTCTTAACGTGAGCAATGATAGAAGAGAAAATGATAAAAAATATAATTCATGTTATTGTTCACTTTATAGCTTATGTCTACACCACACAAAGCTATAGTAGATTGTTCGACAAGGGACTAGAGACAGCCATTATGAGATGAGACATTTATCCACCTGAGCAAAACGAGAGTGGATGAAGTTCGAGTGTTGAGGAGTTCCGATGGCCATCTGTGGTCTTCATCATCAGTTCCACTACCCCAGTGATACTTTCTGAATGCAAATACGAGACTTGTTACTAAAAACATTAAAATCGATATATGTTTGCCTACAATATTTGAGGAGTTCCCTCAATTCCTCACTGATTCCCTCATCAGATTCAGATTTGGTGACAATGGGACCACCTCGGAAATATACTCTATCAAACCAAAAAAAAATTTTCACAATCGGTCCATAATGGACGGAGTAATCGGTGAACATACATAAAAAACAAGTACAATGGAACGTAGGTATAACCTCCTTCTTTAATTGAAGTCGTTTAAAAATAATGAGTAAGTTATAGGAGATCAACACGAGGTCTCTACATCAAAAGCGGAACCGTGTACACGGGTACACGGTAATTTTAAGTACCTACTCAAACGTTAAATTCACATATCGACGGTTAAGGATCAATACCGTCTAACTAACATTTTTGGCGTTTTTCACTTTTTAATGCAGTTAGATTTAGAAAAAAAAATGGAATAGCGTGCCATAATCGTCTAAATTTAATTTTGTGACATTAATAAGTTATCCTCTCAAGAAATACCATCTAACTATTTATCGCGTTTACTTTTCTGCCAATACCACCTATTTGCCCTGACGAACGTCTATATTCCACCGTTGCTTGCGCGGGATTGAAGACAGCAGACGGGCAGCCGGGCAGTGCCGAAGCATTGGTGCTGCGATCGCGGGTACTATGTGGGTGCGAAAGAGACCAATAGAGAGCGGCTCAGCTATCCTGTGACGACGTCTCAGTGTGTCTGTACTCAAGGTTTTTCAAGTGCGTAACGTTAACTTTCTAAGGAAAAAAATAGTAAAAAGTTATAAATACATACTTCTTTCTGGCTGCTTAAACCGTATAAGGTATGTTTTGTGTTTATTTATATTTAACGTATAATTATAGTTTATTATTCCATGTATTTGTGTGAAAAAGTTGCAGTTAGGTAGATATAAAAATTGAGATAGACAATCTTTCCAGAAACTAGTTGATAAACACTTAGTGAGATTCTGTCAATATAACATTATGTTTGAAATCAAACGGCTTACTAAATTATATTTTTGGTAATTTTGTTGCAGTAAAAATGACATACCGTTTATACCAAGGCCTGAGGTCTAGAAAAATCTTATCTGGAATCAAAGATGAAACCGATGAAAAAAATAGTACCATATTTGAACCAATAGCACCTAAATGACACTAAATTTTTGTAAGGTAATTGTATACAACAGTGATCCTTACAATTTGGTATAAAAATATTTTTTATCAAGGTTTATAAGTATTAATACGTAACCAGACAATAAAAAAACATTTTTTTATTGCTTTCTCTTTAGCCACTCATCTTACAAAATTATAAAAAATATAAGGTTACTTTGAACCAATACCACCTAACTTACCATACCTATCTTTGTTCAGAGCAATGTTAGAAAGGTGCGTCATACAACAGCAGGATTAGTACATTTTTATCATTTTTATCATGTTTAAATACTTACAATAACTTAAAATTCGAATTTTTAAATCGTTTTTTTCGTTTCCTGTAAAATTGAGTATTTGTCACTTGGACAGTATTGATTCTTAACCGTCGATATTACTTGATAAACTCGTTCACAAATGATATCGTACATAAATGATTTAACACTTACTAGAAGTTACAAAATAATAATGAATATTAATATAATAATAACAAAAATCTATACCTGGGAAAGAAGGGACTTCACAACCAACGTTTCACAAATGATTCGTAACAAACATATCATTTGACAACCCGCCTTTTTTCCGAAACTGTAAATAATTCTGGATTTATTACAGGACCATCGAGTAGAACGCTATAGGTAAGTTAGGTTAGTTTAATAAAAATCCTGAAATATTTGTAGTTACAGAAATAGAAGCGGGTTGGCTAATGAATAGGTTGCGACACGCTGCATTTGTCAACGATTTGCCGGCGAAAAGGCAGAGAACCAAGAAAGTAATTATATGTACCTAGCATAAATTAAGTATGGTTAGAAATAGAGATAGTAATTATTTTTTCTGTATCCTCATAGGTATAACAAGTTTTCGAGAGCTTTATAACTTTTTTAGATTCCATTAAGCTTAGATGGTAAATGCGAGAAACCCATAAAAGCTTGTTGAAAAAGCATGTTTAGTTGCTGTGAGTTGCGAGGAAACTAAATCTGTTATCTATCCATATCTGGTTTATAGGGAAGTGTTTTGTGTGGTTTTCATTCCGTGTTTAATATATACAACTGTCTAACTGTTACTTAGTACTTTACAGACTTACAATATGTTAAGAAGATTTAAGCTTTTCCACCCCATGACATGATGCAACATGTTAGTATTGATTGGCACAGTGCACAGAATACTATAAATAGTAGGTAATATAATTTATAAGGGCGACGCATTTTATCGCCTTGGGTTTTGGGTCAAAGAACCTATTCAGATTGTAAGGAATCTTATAGTATACAGGGCGTCCCACGGCTATGCCACATGGAAGGAAAGTACCTTGAATATTGTAGATGGAACATTTTACTACATTTTGAGCATTTGACAAATTGATTAATTTTGTACTAAAAATGTTAAAATTCATGGTCTTTCTTTTATTTCTGACACTATGTTATTTAGCAAAAAATTATCCAAAATTATGATGAAGCCTTTCGATCGGTATGATAAAGCTACAGGGTAATTAATTTTCTCGTGTAACGGGTTCGATTCCCGGTCCAATTACGTAATTATTTAAATATCTATGAATGCAGTTTAAATTGTTTTTTAAATTAAAATAATGTCTTCTTTCAGTAAAATGTTCCATCTACAATATTCAAGGTACTTTCCTTCCATGTGGCATAGCCGTGGGACGCCCTGTATATACCTAGCATACGAAAAACACCATGTTATTATTTTATTTAAAGGTTAACTTATAAAAATATATTATCTAATATATAAAATTCTCGTTTCACGGTGTACGTTATTGAACTCCTCTGAAACGGGTCGACCGATTCTTATGAAATTTGGTGTGCATATCGGGTAGGTCTGAGTCTCGGCTAACATCTATTTTTCATACCCCAAAGTGACATAAAAAAAAATTGCAGCGGGCGAAGCCGCTGGCGGGTCGCTAGTAAATACGTATATGAAATTGTCTCTGTGAATAAAAGTGACAAGGTAGTAAAGTGTAAACATCTTTATGACTGCGACTGTACCTACCTAGTGTAGCCCCACTAAGCCACTGTTTATTTTCATACATTGAAGCGACCGAGCAATGTTCATTTCAGAGGCGTGGCGCGCGGTCGCCGTCGCGTCGTGAATAAAAGCTCTATAACTTAGGAATTAAAGAGAGTTAACAGTAACTGACAAATAGGTACCTACTCGAAGTAATACATAACTGACGATAGGAAAATCAGGTCTAAGTAACGTGATCTCATAGCTAATAGGTAACCGGCTGAATTCACTTACCACTTAACAGGCGAATAAACATGGAACGACTGATTAACGGTTTTCAAAAGAAGAGATATACGGATTATATTTTGTCATATTAAGGGCCTGTTTCACTATCGACAAGTAAATTTATCAGTCACATAAAGATGTCTCTCTCCTTGTCTATTTTCAAGTGTCAGAAAGAGAAAGGGCTAAGTTTTATCTGTCAAATAAGCTTTACTTGTCGATTGTGAAACAGGCGGTAAATGGTAACAAATCCTAGTTACTAGGTAATGTGTTTTATTATTTACTCTTTATTATAAATGCGGAAGTGTGTTTGCTTGTTTGTTCCGTGGCCATGTTTAAATACCTCAACCAACCAATTTAAAACTTGGTATTTAAGTACTAAGTACCCTACCTAAGTTACCAGAGTACTTTTTGTCCCCGAAAATTGGTCAACTCCCTAGGGATTAGCGGTAAATTACTTCAACGCGGAAA
Source organism: Acleris holmiana (assembly GCA_949316455.1). Taxonomy (NCBI): domain Eukaryota; kingdom Metazoa; phylum Arthropoda; class Insecta; order Lepidoptera; family Tortricidae; genus Acleris; species Acleris holmiana. The sequence goes on from OX438783.1 coordinate 8,107,859, forward strand.
AAGTCAGTGTGAATCAGATTATTGTGCCGCTAGTTGGAAGGTGTCAATAAACAAAACTAGAAACAAAATTGATGATACCACTAACGCCCTCTTTGAGCGGATGTAGGAATTGTAAGGGTCACTCCTCACTACATAAGAAATGTATTGCAGTTGAGTTGCTTTAAGTTCGCAGTACTTGGATTCAAATACAGATGGCGGTAGTAAACTGTAAGCTTGGTAAGCATTTTAAAAGCCATTGTTGCTTTTGTATACTCTGTGCCACAAGGTGCCACAAACAAAAATACGGCCGCGTAGACAGGCTCGTTTCATAAAAGCTTATATATAACTTGAAATATATAAGCGGAAAGAGATTTCCGCTTATATATAAGCTATTATTTTATATACAATAGGCCCCAGGGCCTACACCTACACCACCATGTGTCACCAGGGGTACACCGGATTAGTTACCCTACTCTGTGAGATTAGACCCATTATGGTTTGGCGTCATCAGGGTGAGGTTAGAGCATTTTGCCCGCGACTTGTTTGTCGGTCGGTTATCCCCAACCGTCTACCTAGTCTTTAACAAAAAGAGACGCCCAGGGAGAAACGAGAAAATACAATTTGTGGGATACGATCTTAAATGTGTCAGAGTCAGAGTAATGTAACCTCGTTCTCGGGAAATTTCTTTATTCTTTTGCATGGCAACATTTCATTAGAATGTTGCCATACAGAAGGATAATATTTCCACACTAACGAATTTGTAAATTGCATTATGGGCAATGACACCTTAAGTAGCAAAGTTGGCGTGTTTCACGGTAGAACACTATTGTCTAAGAAGACTGTCATTTATGACGCGTCTGGAAAAAGCATGGAAACATGCACCTCACTAAAATAATACATATTGATGCAAGTGCGGAAAGTACGTCATTTCACAAGAGTCCCGAGGTGTTGAGTGTAAATGACGGTTTCGCGCATTTATCCAACGACGTTTAAACATTACATTATACATACAGTCGAATTGATAACCTCCTTTATTCGAAGGCGGTTGAAAAATTACAATGAGACAACAATTGGAAAAATGCATCAATCCACACGATATAGTATATATTTTTTTAATAGTCGCTCAAAAAGTGCTCAATTTTGTAGATACAAAGAGTACCAATTTCTGAGGAACTGTATTAAAAAAAAAACGGTTTGTGACGCCCGTCATTTAAAAACTTAACCCTTTTGCATACAGTAGACTTCCTTATTTTTATATTATTAATAGAATAGTATAAATATTACGATATTATTTTGTAAAATTATTACACCTTCAAGCATTTTAGGCTGAATTGCAAAAATGTTGTACACAGTTAAGGATCTAATTGATGTCAAAGTTTAATTGAAACAATTTTTTTTTGCTTTGTGTAACGAAGATTAACAATACGATTCTATGATTAATTTTCGTTACACAAAGGAAAAATATTTTGTTTCAATTAAACTTTGACATCAATTAGGTCCTTTACTATGGACAATATTTTTGCAATTGACCCTTTATACTTATTTTTTGCGTTAAAGTTGGTCACCCTAATGTAAAGAGACATGCATGTTATCATAATCACAAACTGTATAGAGATACTAACGTATTTATATTAACAACAAACGATTTCTCTGTCGGTCACACTTGATTCTTTAAATAAGTCCAGTTCATTTAAAGGTCTTTGACCATAATTTATTTATGTACATTATTGTACATTGATGATTCGCAGTGTTTCTTTAACCCCCGACGCAAAGAGGGTCGTTATTCCAATATCCATTTGTCATTCACTCAAAATTACTTCCATGTCGCTGAATGTAAATGAATAACTAATAACTCAATAATTTGTATATAGTTACGTCTACTGTAACGAACAGGGTTAAGCTTTTGTCGAGCGTTTTTCAGAGTCTCAAGCACCTTAGTAGCGAATAACCGATGCTTTTGCGAAATTTTACCTTTTGAACGTCATGTAAAAAACAATAATCAAAAAAAAACATTCTTGACTTCTGCAGTTATTAACGATTGCATCTCGATAGTTTGCTAACTCGAAATACCTAATCAGATCGGCCTACACAACCCGTGGTGCGCCAGTAAGCAATCCAGTAAGAATCATAAATAAAACAGGAAATTCATTGTAAATATTTATTTCAAATATTATAATGAGTGCTTATGGTAACCAATGATACATTTAGCGGCTCGTAAATGCGTCCAATCGCATAATATCGCTATTCTCTAACCTAGCCATTGGCTTTAATATCACCGCGGCGACCAACGACCTGCCAGCATGCGAGCTGATCAAATATAAAAATCTTGTTTCAAATTGATTTAAAAACTCTCGCATAAAGGCATCTTAGAAAACTAGATTTATGTAGACTTTCTGAATAAAACCATTATTCACAAATTTCACTATTACCAATATTTCTGACGGATGTGAATAATAATTATATTTTCTCCGTATATAATTTTATTAACGATTCTTGTCTATTCCTATATTTTCTATACACAGAGGCACACAATGCTTAGAAACTAGCTCAATATTTTTGTTACGAGCCTATGGTTTCAAGTACAAATTATGTTACTCGATAACGACTTACGCTAACACTTAAGTCAGCAAATCGATCTAAAACACTCGTCAAATCTCGACGTGACGTCAACGGAGCGCTGTGTAAAAACCCTATGCTAACCCATTGCCCTGCCCTGCCCTGCCCCGTCACATGCGACTAACCTGTAGAATAACTTCACACATTATAATTTGAATTTGACTATAGATTTACCTGACCTAATGTCACGTCAATCGTGCTACGGCTAACATCGCACGCTCCAGCAAGATGGGTTATTACTGCAACGTCGTTCTAGTGATTAACTTCCGAACAATATCTAAGGGCTTTTCCATAAATAACCGTTGGTAAATTAAAAATTGATTCAGAAAGTCTATAGAAGTCCTGTGTCGCTTGTGATTTCAACTCTTGGGGGTTACATGAATAAATAGTGCATCTTAAATACTACTTAATGTTACCTTGGTAACAAGTTATGTTGATTTGACAAGTGTTCTATATCATAACAGTATGTCTAGTTAAACTCTTCCTATGCTAACACTATAGGCGGCCCCTTGACCTTGCATGCTGTGACACAGTGGGATCTTAAAAACTAACATACTGATATTGTTTCTGTTCTCAAAAACAGTTTATTTTACTGACATCTATGGTACACTATAATAACATCACAATCGCTATACAAACTTAATGATAAGTTTCAAGCCCTACATGACATGTGACATTGTGTATTGCATAGGTGTAAAAATGAAATGTGTTGACGTGTTATTGTAGCCTCTAAATTGTATTAGTGTAATTAAAATATATATCAATTTATATTTCAAGGGTCACAGTCAAGCATAATATCTATAATAAAAGCTTAAACCTAAAAAGCGACTAGAACTAAGAAAAATACAACCTAAGCTCTTAGAATTGTCATGAACTTAAAATAACTCCTCCTATCAGCAAGTGCGAAATAAATAATCAATTTAATATTTACACAAATTAAGTATTGCTGAAACAATATTAGAAAAAAGTATGAACAAAGTTGTTCGAGAAATCTTATCACTGTAAGAATTTCAGAGATCCATATTTGAATACACGCTAATCGTCCTTCATGATATAACCAAACTCCAAACTTCCGATATAATTCTAATGATATATCTATAACATGATTACCGATGGAACCATTTCCTCCACCGAAACCGTCGCACTGCTCACTGGATCGTAAGTTAATCCAAATTAATCGAAACAAGCATTGATTCGCTAGAATATATCAAATACGAATAGCAATTTGGTTAAATGTCACAGAGCACAAGAGTACAAGGAATACATGTTGATACCTCTATCTCTGTTCCAAGATTATGTTATGATAGTCATAATAATTTATTCAAAACTTGGACATCCAGTAAAGGCAATGTTTATCAAATAAAACCAACAATAAAATATAATAGATACCAATGCAACAGCTTGCAATAAAATTAATATTATTTAACTTTGAATATAGATATTTGATTGTGCAATGAAATATGTGCTGATTCATATAGCATATGTATATGTTGGCACTGATATTGCAAAAGATAAAATAAAGAATAAAACAAATTTTGTTTACAAACTTTTCCTAGTATTTTTTAAGTCACCCCAGTAAAACACTAATCAAAATGCATTTTTGTAGCAGGGGTGTAAAAATTTATGTTATTGGTGTAGAAAAAAGTTGTATGATGAACTAAAGTTCAGCATGCATTCCAATACAAATGTTTATCCAAACGGTCAAATAATAAAAAAATATCCACCCAAACCCACTGCTACAAAAACCACTGCATCACGATCCTCAACTAACCCTACAAAGACAACCTCTAAAATAATATCTCTATCATTTATTTAGAAATCGTATCACTTCAAATTTACCGAATAGGCTAAAATCAAGTCTTTGTTTGATTAACATCTAACCTTACCACCTCGCACCGCGTCAATAGCGCAGGACGTCTCTGATATGTTGTGCGTATGTGGGTCTAATACAAAACATAATGTAAATCGAAAATTGCCAACAATTATTGAAACAAAGGTGTTCTTATATTTTAGTGGACAAACATCGCTGTATGGCGTAGTCCGCATGAGGTGATCAATATAGATTACAAACTGAACGGCTTTCCAACTAACCGATTCCGACGGCAACACAACCTCATTCTTTTTTTTTTGATGTTTCACTGTCTTCTTATTAGTATGTAGTCAGCACAATACGTCCCATGCTATCGGCACACTATACACTATATCACTGAGTCACTAGGCGGCGGCCTCGTGCTCGGGCGCACACGCGGCGGGCTCTGGCGACGCCGGACCGGCCGCGACGTCAGGCTCCGCGGCCGCCGGGTCCTCCTCGGATCAGGTTTTCCGCAGCTCCACTAGCTTTACATCCTGCACGTGCAGGTTATGCTTGGACTTGGCGGCGAACTTGATAACCGCCTGCGTCGACACCAGCGGGACGTGTCGAAGGTCCAGCCTGAACGAGGACATGAGTGTTAGAGTAATATAGTAAAGTTACACGTACCTGCAAAATGTATCTCTTTAGCAATCGAATCTTGCGTGTATACGTTTCTCTACACTTGAGTGTATAAACAGACAAGAGTGAATTGGAACCATTTCCAATAGATAATCAATGGTCGTATTGTGTAAGTTGTCTCGAGACAGTGACCTGATGAGATTGGGGCAGCGCGCGAGGTGGTCGAGCGCGCCCTCGGTGAGCAGGCGGCAGCCGCCCAGCGACAGGCGCTGCAGCCCGTGGTGCGCCAGCTGCGCTGCGCCCGCGTCCGTCAGCCGCGCGCACGAAGACGCGTCCAGCTCGCTCAACTTTGGTAACGCCTGGAAATAAATCGGGAGTGTTAACCGACATATACCATTGATAATGTAGGTACACAAACTGCCTGAATTTTCACTTTCTTTTTGAGGTTATCCAGTCTGCTTAACTGATCGGCACAAGTTAATAAAATTCGTACTATGATTACTTTGAAAAATAAAACTGTTTTGATGACACATTTCTGTTATTGTCTCTGGTAGCTTACACGATACTCGTAGAAGTAATAGTGAATGATTGAAGATTGTACCTGAACAACATATCTCATAGCCACATCAGTGATGTCGGTCCCGGGCAGCCGCAGCACGCTCAGGGCGGCGAGACGCGAGGGCTCGGCGCCAGTGCGGTTGCCGCCGCCGGGGCGCGAGTTCTCGGGCGGCGCGAGGATGCCGCGCAGCTTGGCGTCGTCGAGGCAGCGCGCGAACGACAGGTCCAGTGACGTCAGCGGCGGGCACGTCGACGACCGCAGCGCCAGCGCCGCCTCGGCCGGCGACCCGGCGAGGGACAGCGAGCGGAGCGCTGGCAGCCGCGCGAGAAGCCTGCACAACATATTACATAACCTTGACGTTTTGGCATCAACAGTAAACTTGTGGAATCACAAACGATATGTCAATATTAGATCGGCAGCAAAATATATAATAGTAACTGTAAGTAGTTTATGTAATTGATACATAATCAACGCCCAAACAAGAGTTCCTCGAATTTTGCTTTTGCCGTAACGATTTATGGCCATTTCCGTGCGTCCAGCTAAGCATAGTACCAAACGAGTGTGGTATTATAAATGATAGTTACCAAGCGAGCTGGCGGCGCGCGAGATGGCACCACTCGAGCCCGAGCGAAAGCGGCTGGCGGCGCGCGATGCCGGCCAGCTGCGCGGCCGACACGCGCACCTGCACGAACGACATGCTGCGCCACAGCGATGGATCCATCTGGAAACGCACCATTTCAGTTAATAACATGAAAAAATGAGATGCAGAAAAGCAGATAATTAAAATAAACAAAAGGGGAAACATACAAAATTGCCAGGGGACCCCTTTCGTGTTGCGAAGAAGTTTTGTTTGTACTAATATTATCAGACAGAAAGCCAATACGGTAAGATAAGTATAAAGAAGTTGCAGTACAATCCAGTGTCCCAAATCCCAAAGACATCTTAATGATGGTAAATCACACTTACAGTGTCAGCCTTTGCAAATCAATTGAGTAACGTTCGATAGACCAAGCTAATTGAGTATCCGTGTATGACGTCTCGTAATATCGCCACCCCAGTAGTACGAAAATCGCACAGTGAATGGCGAATACATACAATACAAATGACTGATAAGTGATGCGATTTCGTCGGTCTAACCAGCGCAAAAAACTATGTATAAAATTGACGTAATCTGTGGTATAAAAAAAAACACTTGTTCTAATATCGCTAACTCAAGTATGTAAAAACAATACATTTTATTCATTTTAGACACAATGTTTCATAGAGGCATTTACTGCTTAAGAACTACACAATCGAAATCTAAATAGAAATAGTGTAATTTTTTTTTTTCAAATCAACTGGGTTTAATTCCCGAGCTGAGTAGATACAGGTTTTTTTAAATGTACATATGCAGTTTTTTTTCTTATTAAAACGATGACATGGTTTTAGGAACAGATCTTCATATGTCTTATAGTTTCTGAATTTCCCATACTGACCGATTTAAATGAGACACCTTTATACCCCCTGTGTACGACACGCTAGCATAGTTGGTAGTGACCCTGCCTTCGAAGCTAGGGGTCCTGGGCTCAGATCCCGGTAAAGGCAGATATTTGTGTGATGAGCACGAGTATTTATTCCTGAGTCTTGGATGAATTCTATATATTAAAGTATATATTTCTCTATATCAGTAAGTTTATCGTTTTCTAGTACCCATAGTACAGTCGACATCATAAATATGTTTACACTTTAGTACCTTGTCACTTTCATTCACTGTGAATGAAAGTGACAAGGTACTAAAGTGTAAACATATTTATGACGTCGATTGTACAAGCCTAGAGGTTGGTAACCTATCGCAACCTCGAAAAGTTTTTGACCGAATTTCATTTGACCGAAAACATTTCGTTTTTTATCGTTTCTCCGATGGCACGATTCGTCATTTTTTTATTTCACCATTTGACTTTAAGTAAATGGTTCGTTAGTCCAAGCAACTTTTCTCCTTGTAGTCACGTACCCTATGTATTGTTACGTATTTTATTTCAAAGCCCATTTTTCATTACACCAATGCTACAACTAGCCTGTGGATCGTTTTGTATTTTGTTTCTTAACCCATTTTTCACTTCATCAATGTTACATATAGATTTTGCTACGTTACGTCAAATATTCATTTCGGCCAAAAAATCTTGCTTGTAATTAGTTTCAACTATCTACAAAATGCAACGAGCAAGACGAGTCAGGGCAGAACCGACTCAGATAGGTTAGGTTAGAAGGCCAAGGCGGGAGCTTTGCTCCCGCCTTGGCTTTCGAGGTTATTTTTTTTCTGCCCCGAAAAACTTGCTTAAGTATAATTTATCCAGACAATGCAAAGATCGAGCCGTAATATTGGGCAAAGGATACTAAGGTAAAATCAGAAATAGGAAAAAGACAAATAGACAAAGCATTACATTGGACAACTGTTGATACGCCGAAACCAGTAATGAGGTATAGATAATTTGTCAAATCGTTAAAAAACCAAAACAAGTAATGAATAAATAAAACTATTCGAAATGATCATTCGGCCAAACGTAAAAAAACCCAAACCATAATTGACGAAAAGTATTTGTCGAACCAAAATTCGGTCAAACATTTTTCGAAGTTGTGATAGGTAACCCTAGAGGTTAGTTTGGGACTAGGTCAATTTGTGTGACACTGTCCCGTGATATTTATTTATTACTCACCGAGTACTCGGACCAGTACTTGCAGACGAGCGCGCAAGTAGCGAGGTCGTGCGGCAAGAGGCGCGCGAACACGCACAGCATGGCCTCGCGGTCCAGCCACGGCGAGCCGGCGCCCAGGCAGGCGCCCGCGCCGCCCGCGATCGGCGCGGGACGGACGGGGTACAGCGGCTTTTTTAGTTGCTGAAATAAAACACACGCGTCAGCGGGACAGGGGTGTATGGCGGAGACGGGAACCGTCGTCTTATACGAATATACATGCTTACAAACACGCAACATGCAACGATACAGTGCAAAGTTGCAAAAGCCGGAAAGTAGGCAATAAATGGACTAGCCATTCCGGTCCCATATAAAATTACATTTGTTTTGACATATGCATCATTTAACTCTATTTCGAGTGATTCAAGAATGATAACCCCCCGATTAAATTTAATAAAAATGTGACGTTCTTTTTAGTTCATGTATCAATATCTTGTACCAACAAAAATACACTTAATATTGTACTGAATAAAATTAGTTTTTCGTGGATTTGTTTTTCTTTTGATTGGTCCACCGTTAATATTGGCTCAGAAATTTTTGGCGTATTTCATATTATTGCTGTTTCGTGACCCCGATTATCTCCGGCGCACCAATTTCAAGAGACTTTGTTCTCTGATACGATTTTTAATAAGCAAAACAAAAAGGAAAATTATGAAAGAACTTCTTAATACTAAGTAGTTCTATGCAATAAGTACCATTATTAAGAAACTTATATTAATTTAAATAAGTGTATTTTACTTTTCTTTCCGTGAATGCGATGAGCTTCTGTAAGAAATAAGGCACTATTGTTAAAGGTTCTAGTAAAATAAAAAACTATTTCGGAGCAGTGTTGTAAGCAATACCTTGGCGGAGTGGTGCGTCAGTTGGAGCGCGAGGTGCGCGCGCAGGGCCTGCTTCTTCGGGGCCTCCTGCTCGTCGCTGGAGCGGCGCTTCTTGGGCACCGGCTCCCACTCGCCGTCCGCCTCGCCCGCCAGACCTTCGTCGCGTTTCATTTCTGTAAATTAGCATTGCATTAGGACTTGTAGTTCACGCTGATAGCACTTGTAGTTATGTTTCAATCCTCGAAGTCGTTCACTACTTAATTTTTGATACAGAAGCGTCAACTTGCAACAACGTTACTTTTAGTGGCGGGGTGCGCCTTCGTGGATTGAAAATACTGCGCCAACACGGCTTTTGCCGATGGAAAACTTGAGACAAAGCTAATCACGTCTGTAGTTTGTTTTTGCGAGCGTCAGAGATATTATTAATTAGTGATAGTTGTTGTACAAATCTATTTTTGGTCGCCGACCGTGATTTAGCTGAGATTTGGACATCTACGAACGTGTTTAACGTTATATTTTATTTTTTGTTGTTGTATTGTGAATAAATGATTGTCTTTCTTTCTTTTTGTCTTTGTCAAATAAAAGTGAGTTTTTTTATAATTCAACCACTGGCTTTGCCTGGAATTTTCGAACAATATGAATACTTATGGAGTAATATAATTTCAATCTTACCACTTTCAGACTTCATAATATGTGAACCATCATTTTTGCCTTCGTTGTCCGAATTCGGTTCAGACTTAACTGTAGCCGAGACCGGTTTGTTCTGAAAAGTCATGTTGTTTTGTTTCAATTTGTCATTTAAGTAATTATTTATTTAATCACAATTGTAATAAACTTACCTGTATATTACTCGGTTCCCGACTCAGTTGGCTGGCATCTGATCCAACACTTACTCTCCTGAGATCTGAAGACTTCTGACGCGCGCGGAAATGGCGTGGCTGCAAATAATAACCATGACAATAAATCCATTGTCTAATCCAACGTTAACTTGTAAGGAATACAGGCTGGCATGCTACATCAAGATGGTTTTATAGGTTATTTGAGGGCCGGCCTTTGGAGTGCAGTAAAGTAATGCTAAATAAAGCATCAGATGCTTTATTTAGCATAAGGCCACAAAACGTTTGAACCACCCAGCTTTTTAAATTACGAAAAATAATACATAATATTACAACAAAACAAATAGCATTCATTTTCGAGATATCATGATAGAGCATAACCATTATCTATTTTAACTTCCGCCAAAATTTTAAGTAGACACCGCTATCGAAAGTGCAATATTGGTAGATGGACGTTCTTAGGCATGGGTAAAAATATTTATGATATCGATACTCTTACTTTTTCTTTACAAATATTTTTAAATACAATTTTTTACACAAAAAATTAACATTTTTATTTTGTGCATGATATCGACTAAGAGATAATATTGAATATTATCAAAGACGAAATTGGCATTATATCAGGGGATCTATTTCATAGTTTTACTTGGACAGTTTATCATTGAAAGTTATAATAGTACATTACTGCAGATAACAGGAAAAAGGCCGTCGCGGGACAAGTATGAGTTAGCGTGGCCGAGACGCAATGGGTTGTATTTCCAAACAATGCGCGAAAATATAACATAATATTTGCTTATTTATATATTAAGCACAGTACCAAAATTATTATCGAAAAAAACATTCCCAACATTGACATCCCCACAGAACAGAAAAAACAGTAGAAGTGTGAAATGGGCGTGACACGTGTGACATAGTTATGCGGAGTTCCACATAATCTAAGCTCAGGCGCGATCGTTTGTGCGTGACGGTTGTGTGAGTAATATTTCTGAAAAACGAAATAAATCGAGAAATATGCTTTATTGCTATATTCTGGAATGTAAAAACGATAGTCGCATCAAAAACATCTCCCATGGTGGCGTGTCGTATCATCAACAACGCTTATTTCATTTATTTCAATGCTTTTCTCTTTTTATGTTTTCCGCAAGACATTATCAGACATTGTACAATACAAAAATGAACTTTATGTCTAATGTCAATAGAATAAGGTTGATTTATATCCTTGATAGAATTTCGAAATAATGTCGAATGTTCGCTACTCGTTGAGAGATATGGTGTTGTCGATAATGTGTTGTAGAATTTTCAGGGCCTCTATTCTGGCGCGGTAAAGCAATGTTGCTTTTGACATCTTTATAGCATTGTTTTAACTGGACTGTTTATGCTTATGTTTACGGGTTTATGATTGACGATCTTTTCATTAATGTAAGCGTTTGTAAGTTGCTGCGATTAATAAAATAAAGACCAAATACTATGACGTTTTTATGGTTGGTTCATATTTTTTACATGTGGTGGCTAACGAATATTGAATAAAGCTAATTAAACAATGAAACACATTCAAACATTGTGGTTAACAGTGAAGCCTCGTAAAATTTGCTTTAGTTATAACTATAATCTAAAAAAAACACTACTAGGCGTCATTGTCGTATGAAAATCAATGCACGAGTGCTTCGTCAGCAAGGCAGCAAAGCAAAGTTTATTAATGTACTTAAAAATCAATGAACCGACTCAAGAAATAGAAAAAAATAGATATTAAACCCCTTTCCTAAATATCCTAGGCCAGTCTGCGTGATTGTACGCATTACATTACAATTACAAGTGTGGCCGACTCACTTTCGTGAGATAAAACAACAGTAACATAAAAAATTACTACGGATTTGAATGGGTATATTTTCTGTACATAAGAAGTATGTACAATGAGTTGGTACAACTGTACGAGTTTTTGGCTGTTAGTTATCCTAGTCCAAACATGGGTTTAAAAAGTAAAAAACGGGGTACGTAACTTAATTTCATACCATTTTCGCATCCGCTACCATTGCTAAATAATCGTTTTTTTTTTAATTTCACCCAAGCCTGAAACGCAGTACTTCGCGGGATGTTTATACAACGGTAAGGTTAACATTTCCGAGCGTGTATGAGAAAATGCTATTTGCTACATTACACATAACACACGCAAAGCATAATAGACGGCACGACACGTAATGTTAGTTATGATTATATAGTGACCTTGACCTTGTAGTCTTGCGTGAACCCCATGTTCGTGCAGGTGGGACACTCCCAGGAGTTTGGCAGGTCCTCGTTGACCTGCCCGCCCGGCGGCACGCACGCCGGGTGCACGATGCTGTAGCACACCGAGCACTCGCGCAGGGACGATGGCCCGTTGCGACCTGTAAACAAACCAAACTCTGTTATTTATTGCCCTTGTAAGCAAGCAACGCCTGTTGCACTTTGTATGATGCGGTATGTCAGCGGCAGCGGATGCATTTGATGACCATTACAGCCCTGTTTGGTCTCACTCATATAACCCATATCCATATAATTATCTATACAGGGAATCTCATCGGTGAGTATGGAAAATTCTGAAACTATAAGACATGCGAAGATCTGTTCTTAGGAACCATATCATCGATTTTAATAAGAAGAAAAACTGCATTCGTACATATAAAAAAAAACCTATACCTACCTGTTATATTCTCTGTGATCAGCACGCGTCCACACTCGAACTAGCGGCAGAGTATACACATTGAGCTAACAACTGCGACACGGCCGCCGGCGGCTTGTCCTCTCTCTAGTCCCTCCATAGAATATGCTCTGAGGGAGCGACACATGACCCGTGGAACTTAGCCACCCTGCCAGTCTAACAAGCTGCCTTCGATTTTGGGCTTAGAGCAGTGCACGAGCCACTGAGCGAGCTACAGGGAACATGCTTTTTTTTTTATTCTTACGCTCTCTGGAAAGTGTTGTGAAAGAGAGGAATAACTGTATACGCGAAATAATTGTCGTGTAATTTATTCATAAGATATGAAACTTTAAAGACAGTTCAGACCCCCTGCAAAAACACTCTATACAAAATCGACGACAGGCATGACGTCACAGCTATTGTTCCATTTTTAAAAAACAAGGACCTTATCAAGAAATTTCCATTTATTTAAGCCAATATCGTTGAATTAAAATATAAAGTAAATAAAATGAGGATGCCTAAAAAACAATCTAAACATTAAAAGAAGTTTAAAAAAATTAACAAGTTTTGATTCTATATAAAATCTTAATAAACGGGTCAAAACTTAGTGTAATGCGTTTTATATGCTTTTTTGACATTTTCTCCTAAATCCTATCAATAATACTTAATTCTGATTTGCATGCATGTTCTCTATGGAAATCACATGCATAATGCTTTAACAACCTATTAATCACAACCTATTTTTTTAGGTTCTTTTTTATTAATCGGTGGTTAGACTTACCAGAGTTGCCTTTAGCCTGCGGTGCGACTGGGGTTTGCATCCAGCCATCGAGATGGCAAACTGCGCAAGATGCGGTTACAGGCAACATTGGCTGAAAACAAAGAACATACTCCATAAGTATATTAGTTACGATAATCAGACACAAGTTTCTGTGGCAAAAACGTCAATTAACTATGGACTTCCTTTCAATACCTATTAAATTTATCGATAACTATTTCAAATACTTACAAAAAAAAAAAAAAAAAAAAAGAAAAGGGACATTTCATATTTCAACGTTTACCGAAAATAGAAACGTAAAATGCTGATCACTACCCACTGATGCGTTTCTTACACAAAAACTTCTTTTAATGCTATTCAATCGATCTCCATACAAAATAATCTGAAACCAAGAGTGGCTTGCAACAAAGGCCTAATTAGGTAAATTGTAAGACATTGTGTAGCGTAATAGTATACTCTAATATAATACCTACTCAGTTTTCAGAAAATGTATGGAAAAACCTCAAATTAAAAATTATTAAAGGTAGATAATCATTATTAATAGAGCCATGGAAACTGCTCCACCGACAAGACCTAGCTCTTAAATTTAAGAAGAGATAATCATTATATTTGTCCTTATGCTTATGCCACTTTTACGTTTTGAGTTATGGTGTATGGAAATTGCATGTTCACATTAGACGATATCTCATAGTCATAACTGTCATAAGAAAGTACAATTTATCGATAAATTAATATCGTTCCCAATGACAATTTAATTCTTGCCACAAAATCTTCTATGTCTAACGATGATGTTAATTGATAGAAACAAAACTTCTAAACTAATTTATCATATTTTGGTGCCAGCATTGCTACGGGTTGCTACGAGTGCTACGTCTATAGCAGCATTTTTCCGTTATATAGGAAAAATCTGCTACGAACAGAGGATCCGCCAATCGGGTCGTTGGCACTGAATGTATTATTGGCATTGAAGAAAGCGGATTTACAATATATATTTTGGTCATACACAGATTTAGGTTAGCGTCTTTCCTGTGAACACGCTGGAAGTTAACCTTTTTAAGGCCTAATTTTCTAGCTAAGCCCATTTCCGCATAAACGGCGTCAGGACCGCTTTAGACCTATCATATAAAAACTTATATGCACACAAGTTTTTAACTTTTGACCACAGGAAAGACAACTTTTGTTTTTAAGAGTGTGTATGACCCATTTGTTATTTATACGTATTTATTTTTGTTCGCTACAACCTCAAGTATTTCTTGTGACTACAGCAACGCGGTAGGTAAGTTACCTGTAAGCACTGTCGCATGATGCAGGTTTGCTTCGCGCGCCCCAGCCCGCCGAACTTGACCATGTCGTGACAGAACACGCACTCGCCGCAGTCTGTACGTTGGCAGGCTTCGCATTTCTTGCATCTAAAACAAATTACATTCGTATATCAAGACGATGTCTTTCATTTAGTTTGATTAACACTGCCCCCAGTAGGGCGTTAGGAGGATAGAATTTATTTAGAGTCAACCCAGCAAAGCGCGTTTTCTGGTTTCGTATGATTTTAGGCTTGATTGTAAGTGGTTGGGACGAAGGTAAAGTTACTCAGTCATTTGTATAGATCGTAATGTAAATGTAGTAATTTTACCTCAGTAATGAATTATATAGGCTCAATCTTTGTTTGTCAAAATTGAGCGTAATTTACGCATATGTGAACCATATGTTTTTAAAGAAATAAAGATTTGTTTTGTCTCTTTTACTTTCATGCATGTTTGTACACATTTATAAGAAAGCATGGTTACCGTACCGGAATAGTTCGGCTAGTCAGTAACAATAGCGCGTATATGAGTGAATACTTCCCCAGTCGTACGTAGAGATAATGAAAAAAAACAACGTTTAAGCGCAGCGCTCATTTCTACAACATGGCTTGGTGATCTACGGGTTCAGTGGTGTCTATTCTCCTTCGTCCAACAGAGAGTGATTGTATGTGTCTGTGTGCGTGTGTGCGTGCGTGGGTGCGTGCGTGTGCCCGTGCGTGTACCGTGTGCGGCGGCGGCGCGGCGCGCTGTTGGCGTGGTCGGGGCGCGAGCGCGCGGTCCCGCCGCCGCGGCCCCCGCGCCCGCCGCGCCCGCTCGACTGCCGCCGCTCGCCCGTCACCACCTCGTCCGGACCTATAACCGACCACAACCAATAAAACTATGCATACTATCATAAATAGGGTTCCGTGAAATCATTTTCGAGAAAAGCTTTTTTTGCCGACTGTACTTTTTAAGTCATCATTTATTTGACCAAACTAACATATATGTACAAGTTCGGTAAGTGTACGTTAAGTACTGCGGAGAAACCGTTACCACCCCTTGACGCCATCATCAGATCTGCACCTCTATTCTACTGAGTAAAACCATATTGTTTTTGAAGTGTTTTCGTATTGTCGTTTTGATAGCTCTTTAAATCACAGCAATGGTGGCCGAGCTTTAAACAATACCAAAACACGTCAAAGGCAATATGGTTTTTGGGTAGATTATGGTAGATAAGAAAGCTGTAGTGAATCAACATAAGACATCGTATTTAGTTGAAAAAACTCCAATCTCACATATTACAGTGTACAAGTTGAATTTCCCATCAAGAGGACAAGATGGAGTGCCTTTATGCTAGTACCTAAGTGCAATCAATGGTCGATAGCAGCATTTTAAATGATTATTTATGAAATAAATATTACGTATACCTCTACAAAACAATATCTCGCAATTATGATCCCCGGTATTAAAGTTGTGCAGAGAGGTAAGAACAAGCTTTAAACGCGTTAACTGTTGAATTTAACGTTTATTACCTTTCAAAACAGGAATACCAGTGATGGCAAGGTGCTGCTTATCATGCCGATGCTGTTCCACCAGGGTCCTCACGTCTTTCACCAGCGCGATGGGATCCGACAGTAACTCCGGAACAGACTTGCGAGCGGCCGGTAACTGGTGAAGATACATCACTATCGCCTGGAATAAAAAAAGTTTCTGTCAGAAAAATCAATCTAAGACAAGCTTTTGTAATGAAAAATCATTTACTACCCAAAATTTCTATAAAAGGGAGCAAAGTAGTTCCATCTCGTTTTGTTCCTTTAAAATCTTTAAATGACGTATTCACCCCTTAGTGCAACTATAACTTAAAGCCCCGACCCACCTTATATATTTGTTTAATTAATTATACCAATTTAAATTCAATATTCATAGTTAAGACAGGACAACGTCTTTCGGGTCCGCTAGTCCCCGATAAAATAGCAGACCCCTTCTTTCAGAGCTGATGTCTAGTAACGTGTCTTTTCATCCGTTCTACCGCAGACACAGATACACACTTTAAAACACCCCGCTTATTCGTGGGGGTTGAAACTGTGAAACTGTTCATTCATCACATCACCAGGTGCACAAGGTAAATATATCGCAAGGCTGACCTTGAGCCCGTGCAACTCGTTCTGCGTGAGGTGCACGTGGTCGCGCGAGGCAGGCTGCGCGGGCGTCTGCCCCTCGGGCGCGAGGTGCGAGCGGAACAGCAGCGCGCTCACGTACCGCTCCAGCACGTACCAGAGCATCTCCGTGAAGAACGGGTAGCGGAACTTCTGCGGGACCTGGGATAACATTTTTTTTCTCATGGTTTGGATTTGAAAAGTGTAGTAAGCCTTTAAGTCTCAGTTTATTACAATTGACGGATGGCATTGTATTTGATTAACCGATTATAACTATTAGAATACATAGTTGTTTTGATGGTTCGCCTTCTTTTGTTGATCTTGTTATTAAAGTTAATTTTCAACACTGACCATCTCGCAACAATTGTAGTTTTAAGTTTCAAAAACAAGAAATTGACTGGCTTGCTGTGACAACGTTATATCGCATTGTTGGTTCAACAATAAAAAATCGTAACCGCACTTGCAATTTAAAATAAATTTATAGGACGCTCTTGTTTGAATTGATCTTAGAACATACCGCAAAGTTAGAAGTTATTTTCGAATCTCTACTAACGAGTATTAAAACTCACTCTATTATACACTTGTTAATGAAAATCAAAATCTCTCAATTGAGTACCACCAAGAGCGGGACCTACTGAGGTAAAACTCCCTCGCCATGGCTTCCAGTGCTTGCACACATCGCACCTCCGAACATACGCCGCGGCGAAACAACTAAAAAAGGCCATGGAAATGAAAACGCCCTACACTACCATGCCAATTGCCAAAACACTCGTTCAACCGCCACCGGCACGTCTTCCATTACGCAATCCTATCTGGATGGATAAAAAACTCGAGAACTTTGATATAGCCCGAGAATGGAGAGCGAAATGGGAGTCAGCCGAATGCTCCCAATGAGAACTGGTCTCCGATCCCACCTCTGGCCTCCCAGGAACCCTGGAACTCCGGAAGATCTGGTCTACCATCAACAGAATTCGCACAGGAGTAGGCCGATGAAACTACCACCTATACAAATGGGGCTTGCGCGAATCGGCTGCCTGCTATTGTGGTGCACCGGAACAAACCATCTACCACCTCACAAACGAGTGTCCTAATGAAAGGTTCCCTGCCGAAGTTGAGGGACTGAACAGGATGACACCGGGGGCTGTAACCTCGCTTCAAAACGCTATTTTTAATTTATACAAAAATGCAGGAATGACCGTACGAAGAAGAAGAAGAGTAGCGAGTTTACCTGCACAGGAAACAAAAAAAAAACGACAAAAGACCTAAAAGGGCTAAATGAACTTCTAGAGCTGCCACTGTACTAAGGAAGTAGATGCATGATTCATAATATATCAATACCGAAATCATAAATTTTGAAGTTATTACATCCATTCCTGTTTCGTTTCGTAACGAAACAAAAATCATAAGTTACCTTAGTGACATCCTCGACCTGTACAATTTTCAACTGTTTCTCGATGCCGAACTGATGCAAGAAGTTCCCACCGAACACCAGCGAGTCACTCGGAGTGTACACGGCGTGGATCCAACCAGTCGGGATGAAAAACGTATGGCCTGCTTGCAACTGAAAGTACACATGCTTGCATTTACAAAACAAAGTATACCATGCTATTGTTAATATTTGGCCAAGGCTCACGAGCGTTTGACCTGCCCATTCTGCTCCGTTTAACATATAAGATAACAAATAACATTGAGGTATTCTGATAAAACCCGACTTGAACTTTTGAATTAGGTCATTATAATTTTAAAGGTGCTGCATGTTGATGTGTAACTTGATAGAGAATGAGCACCGTTTATCGCGCTATCAATACAGGAGTTGAAAAGTAAGTTTTTGAGCAGAAAGCCTGTATCTTTTTTAAGTCGCGCTGGAACAACTATCCCGCCCAGTAAATCTTACAACGAAAAACATGTAAACATGTAATGTAACAAGCGAGAAAATACAAATCGTACTAATTGTTTGGCTAAATAAAGACTTACATGGACGCGAATGCATTTCTCTACAGTATCTCCGAAGAAAACATCAGACTGTTTGCCAGAGAGCACCCACTTCTCATACAGCTGCAGATTCTTCTCGGTGGGTGGTATAAGCCAGAACACTTTGGCACCTAAAAAATAACACACTTTTATGAAAACCGTTCAGCGATTTCTTTTGAGTATAGGAAGTTTTTTACTATACAAGTCACGGAAATTCGATATACTTTAGTTCATCGTTTTTTTTAAATACTTCGGTAAAAATATAATAAAAACGGGGAGTACAGCTAAATACTATTCAGTATCAGTATTATTATTCATATCACAGATTACAAGTTATTGAAAACCAAATTATATCAATATCATCAGTGATGTCTTTTGAGTATAGGAAGTTTTTTACTATACAAGTCACGGAAATTCGATATATTTTAGTTTATCGTTTTTTTTAATACTTCGATAAAAATATGTATAATCAAAACGGGGAGTACAGCGAAATACCATTCAGTATCAGTATTATTATTCATATCACAGATTACAAGTTATTGAAAACCAAATTATATCGATATCATCGTGCGGTTGTGCGGTTTATAGCCCAAAGTAGTATTTTTCCGTGGGAACTAGCAAACGAGCCACGTGATGGTTAGGCACTGTTACCCTTAAAGACCTACCACACCGTGGAATCAGTCGCAAATGCGTGCAGATTTAGTGAATAACTTGGTATTTGGTTGGATTCGTTTGTAGGCTCTTTATCTTGCTTTTACAGTCAGCGTCAGTACCTATCGACAAGCTAATTAAAGATAATTTCCCCCAAACATCTCGCATCGCATCAGATCGGAAAGGATACGAATGGATGCGGCGACAGCCGATCGCGTCTATTAAAATTATTATTGTTTATTTATTACCGAGCCGATCCGATGCGAAGCATGCCGTTTGGTGGAAAACATCCTTAAGAAAAAAGAATACGATATTATCCGACAAAATACGATGTATGTTTATTGTTGCTTGTTTAAATCTTTTCTAATATCTATCCCAGTTCCCCGCCAACGACGGATTTATCCATAATGGTTGACAGTAGGTATAATAAATGTCTCTTCTGCAACTTTTATTGGCGTGTGAGCTACGACTTGTGTGTTAACATAGCATTGAAAAGATTCAAAATAAGGAGGGAGCGGGAAGGAGATATACTTTAAGGGGATAGGACATTATCACTGACGAATGAATGCGATCACTGACCTCTCAGAATGTGGTACCACACCGATGTGCCCCCGAAGTCAATGTGGAAGTCGGTGTAGCAGCCCTTGACCGACATGAGGCAGTATTTCTGGACCTTCGGGTACATCATGTCGTCGAGAGCGTTTGTAGACTCAGTCTGGATTCAGAGCGTAAGAAATTAATATCATTTCCACGAAAACATCAGGTGTACGTACATATTTTATTATATTATTGAGCATAATGTATAATCCGCTCAGTTATAACTTATAATATGACGCGTTCGTGCACGACTGATCTGCTCGGGAAGGGAGATCAACAAGCGTTGGTGGAGGGGACGAGACACTTAGGTGTTAGTAGGGGTTAGTGTAGCAGGAAAGCCCGCGCAGAGCATTTACTTAAGGGGCTCGGAGCAAAAAAGTATACTTTCGATGTAGTTTAGGTTCGATCTTGGTGACAAATCATGATGATCATGGTAAAAAAAATCAACCCCTCAATTTTGTTTTTAAGGCCAAGCATCTTAAAATAACCTGCTGTTTATTTTTTATTAATTATGAAACACGTGCTTACAAAACTACAACATTCGTATGTATAATCGATAAGAAACCTCCATCGAATTATTCTTCATTAATATATCTATCAATTTAAGAGGGTTTTTTCTACAGTAATATAATTGAAATAAAAGCCAAAATACAGTTTTTGCAAGCTAATAAATAAATAAATAATCGAAGATAATTCGGAAAAGGAAGCCCTGTACGAGGGCTGCCTTTTAAGTTGTGTCGTTTGCCAACCTCCCGCGATTATTTAAAAAAAAACATATGGCATTTTCATCCTTTTGAATTTAGAACTCGAAAACAAAAGAATGTTTTCAAATTGGTCGAATAGTTTTATTACAGCGTCTATTCAAAGGTGACAAGTCGGTTGTAAAAATGGAAATGTCTAAGGAAAATTTGCGTGCGGTAATTTTCTACAACTTTAAAAGGGGATTATCGCGACTTCAGTGCTTTGAGGAGATCACATCTGTGTTTGGTGATGCAGCACCGTGTCTTAGGACTGTAGAACGCTGGTACTTAGAATTTTTACGTGGGCACTCTAGCCTCAGTGATAAGCTTCGTGAAGGTCGTCCAAAAACCGCCATGACGCAAGAGAATATCGAAGCCGTGCGGCAGCTAATACTCGAAGATCGTCATGTGACATACCGTGAAATAGAGGCATCCGTGGGCATTTCAGGGACCACTGTCCAAAAAATCCTGCACGAAGAACTTGTTGTAAAAAAGTTGATCTCTCGTTGGATACCACATTTGCTTAGCGACGACCAAAAAACAGCCCGTGTAAGTTGGTGTCGCAAAACTCTGAAGCGATTCAGCCGAGGAGAGTCAAAACATGTTTATGATGTGGTTAGTGGTGACGAGTCTTGGATATATGCTTACGATCCAGATTCAAAACAGCAGTCAACTGTCTGGGTCTTCCAGGACGAGCCAAAACCGACCAAAGTCATACGCTCTCGGAGCACTTCAAAAAAAATGGTTGCCTCGTTTGTGGCAAAGGGTGGTCACGTCGCCACTATTGTACTAGAAGATCGCAAGACGGTTACCGCCGACTGGTATACCACTGTTTGTTTGCCACAAGTCATCACCGAATTTCGAAAAAACAACTCGGAACGTCGTATGATACTGCACCATGACAATGCAAGTTCGCACACCGCCCGCCAGACAAAGATGTTTTTGAACACCCAAAACGTGGAAATTTTAGATCACCCGCCTTACAGTCCTGACTTAAGCCCTAACGATTTTTTTACGTTCCCCAAAATTAAGCAAAGTCTTCGTGGTCAACGTTTCAGCTCACCCGAAGAAGCTGTTGACGCATACAAATCGGCCATTTTGACTACCCCCACTTCGGAGTGGAATAAATGTTTTAAAAACTGGTTTGAACGCATGCAAAAGTGTATTAAATATCGCGGCGAATTCTTTGAAAAACAATAAATGGTAATAATCTATTAGATTGTCTATACTTATTTCAAACGACACAACTTAAAAGGCAGCCCTCGTAATAGCATTCGCACCGCCTTCCCCGTCACCCCGCGGGACAGCCGCGCACGACCTTGGTGGCCATCACGCAAAACTTGAACTTGGACCCACCTGCTGGTCCTTCAAGTGCCTCGGCCACACGACCTCGACCCAGTCGATGAGCCGCACGATGCGCGGCGCCTGCACGTAGTTCTCGAGCCGTGTGTGGGAGAACTCCAGCGATATCACATTCAGCAGACGCTCCTTGTTTGGGTCGTCGTAGTATCGCTGCCAGTCCTGCGTCCAAATTATGACGTGAAAATTGGCATAATATACTTAATGCGTTTGGCTTTAAGTAGCGCCCTAGGAAAACAGTCCCTTTAGGAACTCGGGTATCGATGCTCATTAAGTCAGATGAGCAAACATCAAAAACTACTCTAATTGACCTTTCCCTCAAGAAGTCAGCTATCCAAATGCCATAAGAAAAAAGGTTTTTCAGCAGACATGCGTGCTATCGAAGGCTATAGAGATATCAAGGAACTCGGCGAGAGCTTCATCGTCTCTATAGATCTCTAATAAAACATCCTCGGTGATAGCCATAGTTGTTACTATGTTTTGAGTTAGATTGTCCACTTGTCAATTAAAATATTTTTTTTATATTTAAAATAACAAATAAGTGATATAGACAGTGATCGTGACATATTTTCTAGTGGCAGGAAGTTAAAAGAAATTCATAAAGAAAATAGTAAATAAAATTCTAAAAATTCTAACCACTCTCGTACAGAATACTTTTTTCACGACTCCCTTTAACTCGAAGCTAAATCGGACTAAGTTTTTTTTTACCCCATTATAACCCTGTTTTTTATCATTATTGCAAGCCATAAATTATACAATAAAATGCAATATTACACTATTTCTGTCCTTGCTCTTATACAATTGTCAATTTTCTATGTGCTCACAGGTAATACGTTTTACGTATCTTGTTGGGCATTTGGGTTTACCTGTAAGTTCACAAGAATAGACTATAATAAATAAATAAATTAGTTATTTATGTGGCTGGTGCATAATGAGAGGCATTAAAGCACGAGTGTGGTTTTATGAAACGAGCCGAAGGCGAGTTTCATAATAAGATCACACGAGTGTTTTAATGCCTAATTATGCGTACAGTCGCATACATAACTTTATCTACATACATATCGTAAATTTTCTACAATATGTACAATCCGGCAAACATTTTCAAGTAACTTTATTTTCTGGTCTACGCACTATTCGAGAGTTCGAAACAAATGAGTGCGGTGCGGTGCAGGTGGGGGGCGGGCGCGCGGGTGCTGCAGGTTTGCTGGATTGTTCTAAGAAGATGTTCGAAATTTGAACGTGATTAAAGTTTCGGCTACCTGCACTTTAATTTAAACATTATGATGCAACCACAGATACATGTTTAGTAATGTATGTCATTTGCTTATCGTTTCTGAACATATTATAGGGAAGTTATACCATGGATGTAGATAAAAATAAATACGTGTAACAACTAACAAGAACAGTAAATAATGCTTAGAAGAGAACGCATGGTATTTTCCGATGTAATCAACTTATTGGTAATTTTGTTTGATGAATGATTCGATACTAACTAGCATTCGTATCGTGTTTCCACCAGCGCGAAATGACGAATGACGCTATCACTCAAAGCTTGTCTGCCGGCTCAAATCGATTTACCTTGTAAACTAGGCGTCAACAACGATTTGAAAACCGCATCATGCGTAAAATGTAAGTAATGTCTGTTTTCTCCTTTTATTTAGAAATAAAACTATTTTATCAACTTTATTCGCACTGACTTCCGTTGCAACATAACATATACGGTAGGTGAAAAATATAAGCTATCATTCTTGATATGACTACACTTTAACAAGTACCAATATTCTGACGAAAAAATACCATAAAAATGTTTTTTCTACTCTTCTGATGAGTATTATTGGCATTATTGCACAGAGTGCTAATTTGACGCTCAGGGATGTTCCTGCTGAAAAGAAGTACCGTCTTTCAAAAAAAAATGCACTATCTTAAAATGGAACATTTTTTCGCAATTGGCATCCCTGAAAACCATGTCCGACATCTTGAAATCCACATTGTTTAAATCGACGGCATCCCCAAAAATCGTATCATGTTGTGCAACTCTTTGTCATGATATTAAAACGTTTCGTACTAATCGTCGACCTTTTCACATTTGTTACAATATCGGAATACATAAGTAGTTAATTTGGATATAGTACGAGCGAAAGCGATCACCCAGTACAATACCTTCATGGTCATCTCAATGTTTTTTTGCGTGTTTACATCCATCACATCGAGCAGGCGTCTCGAGCCGACGCACATGCGCACATCGTTCACTGTGAAATTGCTGGTCGGCACCCTGAAACAAACAATACTGCTAAACAACAAACAAATACGATTTGCGCAACTCAACGTATGTACCTACATGCAATAAAGAAAAAACTGTAAAAGGGGCTCTACACGCCGAATCGGGTTGATATCAGATATGGGTTGATATTGTTACCCCTTTTCTCTCTTAATTACCTGCGACACAGCCGGGCGGATTCGGTGTAAAGCTCTATAACTTCGCACGGTTTAGTTAAAGGTTCGTAAACACCGCAATGAAGTTACGGTTTCCGAATCAGAATCAACCTGTTTGACCTTTTGCTGCCAAGTTGCTCGAAGTTTGCTTACATTTTCAGGACTGGTTATTTCCCTATACAATATTTTCCCGATCATTTTATGCATATTGACATAATAATACCCCTGTTATGTTGTGTGCGATTTACAAACATTGAAAAGGTAAAAGCGAAATTTATGAATATCTGTAGGTATAAAAACGACACAGTTGGCCATCAACATACACTCTTTTGTACCCTTTAGGGGGTTATTTTCCAAAAATATTTTCTTAAGACGGCTTTGCAGGCCCAGGAACAGGCATATGTCCAGTTTCTGATTTCTAAGGACACCTACAGTTAAACATTTTGCGGGTAGTAGCACCTTGTGCAGGGTCCGTCCGGATCGCTACCACCATCTTATCCATTAACCTACCGCCCAACAGCAGTGTTCACATTGTTGTGTTCCGGTTTGGGGATAAGACAGCCGGTGAAATAACTAGCATAGAGGCATTCCATCTTAGTCCTCAGGGTTGGCAACGCATTTGCAGTCTCAGGATTGCAGTCTTGTAAATGCGAATGTCTATGGGTCACAGTTTCCATTTTCACTTTAATATCAGGTGGCCTGTTTGCTCG
Source organism: Acleris holmiana (assembly GCA_949316455.1). Classification (NCBI taxonomy): domain Eukaryota; kingdom Metazoa; phylum Arthropoda; class Insecta; order Lepidoptera; family Tortricidae; genus Acleris; species Acleris holmiana. The sequence continues at coordinate 8,133,179 of OX438783.1, forward strand.
TTGGCCTTCTCAATGCCATAAAAAAAAATAGGAGTACATTTCACAGTAAACTTATTTTTTCCAAACATATGGATACCATTTCCAATAAGGCTCGATTGAGTCTTAGGTTTTATTTAAAGGGTTGACAATGAATTTAAAGGCGTTGGAACAGTCCTTATACGGGTGTCCCAAATTTTCCGCTATATCTACCATAGTAATACTGTGGTAAATCTAGTGTACATCTTCGGACACCCGTTACTTTATATTTCTTCATTAAGGCCAACTTTAGAATATGCTTTTAACGTATAGAACCCTCTATATAATTACAAATTATGTAGACTTTATTGAGAGAATACTTAATAAATAAATTATGCACTGAAAGTACAAATCCTAAAAATAAAAAATAAATGCCAAAACTTAAGATGTTAATGTTGGTAAATATTGTTTCCCTCGAGAGTCGACGCATGTTTTAAGATCAATTATTGTTGTTTAAATTTATTTCAAAGATCCTTCTTCTCATTACTTCGGCTGTGAACGTACCGGTATTCACAGAAACAGACTAGCCGGCAGAAAAAAACATTTTATATTTCCACCCCTGCACTAGGCATAATACCTATGTGTAACGCATCGCAAATTCCATGATGAGCTGAGCAGGTGACTTCGCCGCGCACAACTTGATATAAAAGGCCCAACTACATTAGATTAACACCTTGTTATCGCAGTCGAACGGTTCTGAATGTTTTAAGTTTATTAAAGTTTGAGTTTTCAATAGTCAGGTGGGTACTTTTCGATGTTACCTATAGTGTTTTCAGTCCACGGCAGCGCCTCATTGTTCAAATTGACTTCGACAGTTAGCGTTGATATCGGTACAAAAAATATGTAGTGGGTGAGGCGGATTATCGTGGACGGTAAAATTTGAAAAAAATAACTCTAAATTGCAGCACACTCATTTTCTTTTAAGTACATAACAAAAGGATAGGAGGAGGCTGAAGTGAAATAATCAGGATTGTTAATCCTGACAAAACAAAGGTGTTGCCGCTAACGAAAAACATTTACGGGACGTATACAAAAAATTGTACATAGTTAAGGGCTTTAATTAAAACAAAACTTAATTGATTTCTTTGTGTGACAAAAGTTACCCATATAGTTTGTATGAGTAACTTTCGTCACACAAAGGAAGCGAACGTGATTTTGTTTTCATTAAGCCCTTAACTATGTAAAAAAAAACTTGAAAACGACCCTTACGGCATTCAAAATATTTATACTATCCACATTTACAAGAAATTGACTTACTATAAAATTTACATATATGTGTAAATTACAATAAACATGAAAGAATTTAATTGAATGACAGACTTTATTTTCAAATAAAGTCTTTGTTACGTTAATATAAAACGATAATACTGTTTTCGTATGCATAATTTACTTATTGCACTGGTATCACTGACTCGACACACCCGTGTCAACAAGTTGAGAGACGCTAGATTGGTATGAGATGTCACTTCACTCGCTTCACAATTCGGGCTCCCGTCGTAATCGCTTTCCAGTGACTCTTGTTAAATGTTATGTTAAATATTAATTATTTCTAATATCACTGTTCCAGCGAAACGATTGTTTAATATTATTTTTGTTGCTGGGCCGAACTTTGAGATCCTCTGAAATATTACTTTGACAGTGACGTAACTTTGTTTACATTTTTTCTGTGGGAATAAAAATCCGACCATACGTATAGTACGAAACTACAAATACACCAACTAAGTGACGATAAATCTTCAATATAATAGCACTAAAATAATTGAAAGCTTCACAATTTAATAAATACTAAACCAACTTGAACTAAGGACAAACTTACTATACAGGCATTACAGATGCGTGGGCAAGTGATTTGGAGCACTCATCTTTTCGAGCAGTGTACGGTAACACATTTTAAGTGATTGTGGTTTTTTTAGTGGTGGTAGGACCCTGTGCAGGGTCAGTCCGGATCGCTACCACCATATTATCCATTAACCACCCGCCAAGCAGCATTGTTGTGTTCCGATGTGGGGATAAGACAACCGGTGAAATTACTAGCATAGAGGCATGCCATCTTAGTCCTCAGGGTTGGCGACGCATTTGAGGTCTTAGGATTATAGTCTTGAGAATTCAAATGTCTATGGGTCTCAGATTCCACTTACCATCAGGTGGCCTGAGTGCTCGTATGCCTTCTCCTTAACATAAAAAAACTTGCATTTCGTTTGACAAGCATCTGAATACCGTGACTTCACAGGCGAGTAGAAGTTACAACCGTATAAAGCTGCCTAATTCAGAAGGTACGCGCTAAAATGTGTTTTGTACGCTCCGAAGGGACTACTTAAACTTGCCGGATAAACTCGTTCGACGCAACGCTGTGTTAAGAGAATCACAATCCTGAAGTAGAGCTTAGCCCAGTACGGCTGGCACAACTTACCCGTGAATTTATCGCTAGGTGATCCCTCCCTCTCTACCTGGGCTATAACTAAAGAGAAGCACTAACCGAAAATCGATTAAACACAATAAATGAGTACTATAGCATTACAAGGACTTGTTTGTACATTCGTTTATTTACAAACTTGGTAGCGAGTGTAGCGACGATGTTTTTATAGCTTTCCACCGTCTACTAAGAAGTTATTTTACAATTATTTTTATGACTTAGACGGCGTAACTCGTTTCATTTATGTTATCTACTGATAGGTAATGGCAAATAATAGATATTAACATTTTTTTCTTACGAAAATTTGGAATCGACAAATACGGAGCACGGAGTTTGCAAATAAACATAGATGGGTATTTCTTCCAGCGTTTCAACCGCTTTGACTTCGGTTCGGTGTCGCATTTTTAACCATTTCCCTGTACGAGTAGGATGACCATTTTCGGTTATTTTCTAGGAGTCCAGGCATTCTTCAAAATAACCGAAAATGGTTATCCTACTCGTACAGGGAAATGGTTAAAAATGCGACACCGAAGTCAAAGCGGTTGAAACGCTGGAAGAAATACCCAGATAACTGAGGACAAATCCTGAATGAACGAAGAGCAAAGCAAAAATATGTGTTTACACCGGTAAAAATACCTAATCCACTGAGAATACTTGAGAATAACGATATCTTTTAACAGTAAAATAAGGGCTTTGGCTTTGTATATGTTTTTGTCAGCAATCAGTAGGCAGTTTTTTAAAGGCGTTAAAACAGCATTTTTTTTATTTAAAAGCTTTCTTATATTTATAACAATTAATTAAAAGGAAGTTAGTAAACAGAGACAGCAGTGGCAGATATTGATTGCATGTGAAAAAAGGTGTAATGTCCAGAGTGGAAACAGGGGACTACCATTATACGGACTAGACGACGCTCCTACACATCCTTTCAAGGGGCCCAAATTTAGTTAACGCTACAGGTTTCCTGACCTTTATAAAATCCGAGACCTAATTACGATGCTCAACCAAATAACTACTTCGCTACTATGTGGATAATTTTTATCGAGGTTAGGTATTATTACTTTATACCGGACGAGTTATTTGCGATTTACCCAAACCAGAAATACCTACCAATCCGTTTTCCTTACCTTCTGACTAAATATCAACCGTGGAACTATTGTCACTTATCTGCTACATAAACATAATCACCGATTTTAAAATTGTAATTCTTATACACAATACAAATTTCTCAAGTACGATTACTGAAAGTTTACCACTGACAAAGTTTGCCTTCATTTAATTTTCAACTTAAATTTCATACAAATAAAACTATTTTCAGAATATCGTTACCCACGTCTACCGATTTAGTAATAACTATTTTATTTGTATGAGATTATAAGTGAAAATTAAATGAAGGTAAACTCTCTGTCAGTGGTAAACTCAAAATAATTCTACTGTTATCTTAAATGCTTGCATTTTTGCAATCCTACAAATATAACTTTTGAATTCTGATAACCAATCAAACAGTACTTTAACCAATTTAATTGAAAACGAAGTTTATTACATAAGCGTGTGAAAACTTTGGCGTTCATACAAAGTTGTCAAGTTTTGTATGGACGCAACAGTACTTAGTTTTAAATCTCTAAAAATATTAGGTCCGTTTTAACAGAGGTTTGTTATACATAAGTTTAGACCTTAGTTAATGATAGGCATAATATACATTTTTAATAGCAATTAATTGTGTCTAGTAGGTTTACTTTTCATTTGGTGGTCAAATTCGATAAGTGATATCTGTAGGCAATTGTATGGAAAAACGCAGGTGTTTATAATTATTTGATGTGACCACCTTTGTATAATCTTAATATCTGATGACATTTCTAATGTGTTCCCTATTTTTGTTTAAGTAAATATATTCCTTTCCGTTTGGTTTTTACCTTTAAAATAATTTGACTCTTTAATCACTTGGCAGACCACATTTTGCCTATTAATACAATTATACGTGGAAGTTCACTGGGTACTTACTTTTTTTGTATATAATAACACTCTAGACAAACTAGGTAATACCTGTTTACAAAGCTGCGTATTTAAGATTACTTAACAATAACTTACGTTACCGTTTCTGAGACAGTCGCCATGAAAGGTTAGCTAATAGCTCTATATTAGCGCCGTTATGGTAATTTTGTAAATAGCGTGTTTGTTAAGACTGAAGACGGTTTACACTGAATCTAGTGTTTCTTTAGAGTTAGACGACGAAGAACCTTTAATAATAAACCCCTTTACAAAGAATTTTTTTTCGCCATTTCAAAAGTAGTTTAAGAATATTTTAAGGAAGTTAGATTTTATGCTATAAAACTAAATTAAATTCATTTATATCTAAGCTTTATGTTTCTTTGTAAACCACTTGAACAAATAATGCTGCCAAAAAAAAACATTTTCGGGACTAGCTTTTCTTGCCGACGTTACTTTTTTTGTTGCAATCATCTGCTTATCAAGACCAAACTCATGAGTCCCAACACGGTGGATCTACGTTAAGTATAGCGGAGATCATTTCGCCAACTTCTGACTCCATCGTCTCATCAGATCAGCACTTAGATAGGCATGTACAATAACGACTGTCGTGAGGTCCCTGTGGAAGACCAGCGCTGGTTTTACTACTGGCAACATGCTGAGCTGGGACCATTTCACTACGTCTGGCATTAGGTCAGCCTTTTTTTGTACCTTTTTTTTCCCTTGTTTATTTAGTTTGTCTGATTTTTTTTCTATCTTTCTTCCGAACATTGCAGTCATCGGGTTTACTTGTAGCCCAATTTCATAAAACTGGTTCAAAATTCACTTGCCAGATTTGACCTAAACTGACATACCTACATACAAACATTGAAAGTTAATAAAAATAGGGACAGATTTAGCAATAAACCATTTCCGTGAAATGAAAGGAAATAAACCCAAACATAATGGGAAAGTAGAAAGTAGTTTCTGGAGCTAAGAAGCTAAACTATTGAAAAAAAAAGTTGTATCCGCCGGACCGGATGTTAGTATCTTAATATCCGGCGGATGTGAGGACTAATTGGATATTTTTAAACGATTTTTACCCAAAGGGCAGCAAAAAGGGGCCCGATTACGAAACCTCCCCGCTGTCCGTCCGTCCATCTGTCTGTCTCGGAGAGCTGTATCTCATGTCATGAACAAAATAGGTAGACAGTTTTTTTTTATTTTTATAGTATTTTCAGTTGATTTTCAGCAGGTAGGAACATTCTAATGACTATAAGGTCTGCAGGTAACTCTAGATCAAATTAAGTCTATCTATTCGTAATAGTTTATTTTTTTAATTATTAATACCGATGTGCCTTCATTTAAGGTATTTAATAGTATTGGCTATAGTGAAGGACTCGTAACTCTATCAAAAATGTCATTATAAAAAAACACAAGTTAACACAAAATATAAGCATGACATACAAACAGGCAGACAATCAGACATGGCTTAAATATTATGGTAACATGTAAACTTCAAGGTAATGAGTACAAGTACTAAAACTTCCGAAATCGAAGTCACTTTATAAAATATTATCCTTCGAACAATCGTTTTTAAGTTATCGTAATGGTTGTTTTTATGATAGTATGAGCTGTATGAGTATTGGCGACAACGGGTCTGATAGTTTGCGAAGCTCATGCTACTTCCATTTTTTTTATATTCCGTGGTTTTAACCATAATGTCAGCGACAAAAAAAATAAAAAAAAATATCAGAGGATAATCTCACACAAATTGACCTAGTCCCAAACTAAGCTCTAGGCTTGTAATATGGGTACTAAACAACGATAAACATATTTATACAAAGAAAAACATACTTAAATACATTGAAAAAATCCGAGACTCGGAAACAAATATTCGCGCTCATCACACAAATATCTGCCCTTACTGGGCCCGCCTTATTTGAACTCAGGACCGCTGCTGGCTTCAGAGGCAGGGTCACTCCCGACTAGGCCAACGTGTCGTCGCTGTCGTTGTTGACAGCTTCGTCTCCGATACAAAATGAAATAATAGTTTTTTACAATGTTATCTATTATTTAACTAAGTACAGTCAAGTTCAAAAGTATGTATACACTTTAGTACCTTGTCACTTTAATCGCTTGGATAATTTCATATGGCAGTTTAAACATGACGTTAAATAGACAAGGTACTAAAGTGTATACATACTTTTGAACTTGACTGTACACTAAATAAACTTTTTAAAATTAATTTCAGTATTTGGTCTAGTAGTTTTTTTCCAAAATTAGGTTTTATATCTTGATCGACATAAACCCGAAAAAGGCTGTTTGACTACGTAATTCTAACAAGGTAAGAACCGGACTGTATTTAAAACACGCTGCTTTAGTAATGGAATCCAATAAGATTCTATACAGGCAAACGTTGGACTTTTTCTGTAAATCATCCTGAATTTACCACTTGTTATTAGTAAATGAGAAAGTAATGCATAATACCTAAATTATAAGATTATTTATCACTGATTAACAGAAGCTCTAGTATTGAAACCCACGCGTATTTATAGGTACGATTTATTTGCACGATAACGAAGTACGGCGAGTGGTTAGATAAGTTATAAATGTTATAATATAATAGTATATACAACTCTATAATACTTCCCAGTAGCAACATTTACACCTAATTCTATTTTCGTGATCGAGTCATTGCAAGCTTTCTATATAAAATCGTGTCAAAACTGCGCAATTTTTATCTTACAGTAGGTACCTATATCGTAATTATTGCCGGCAACGCATATAAGCATTTTCCTGAATTTCATGTAGTTCTTTGAACGCGTTTGTGCGTTTTTAGGGTTCCGTAGTCAAACTAGGAACCCTTATAGTTTTGCCATGTCCGTCCGTCCGTCCGTGCGTCCGTCCGCAGCTTAGCGCAGAGACTCTTAGTACTAGAAATTTTTTAGGGTACCTCCCCTACTTGTAACATGGGGATGGATTTTATTTTGGCGTCTACCCCATCGTGTGGGGTATCGTTGGATAGGTATTTAAAAATATTGCGGGTTGTAAAAACAGTTTTTCGATTAAGCAAACCGTTTATAAAATTTTAAGCTTTAAAGCGCTAATTTTTGTTAGACTCAAGTAACTTAACTTTCGCATTTATAATAGTACCTTGTGCGATTTATGTATGTATGTGATCTAAATACCTACGATGTTCTCCACTAGCTCCTAAACTATAAGACTTATTTTAATAAACGGAGTACCTATGATGCGAATGTCACAAATTAAAAAGGTGCGTCATACTAGTCGCTAGTCGGCATTAAATTACCTACGTTCCTGCCCGGCGTTTCCCTGGTAAATTTCCCACTTCGTCTTTTTGAATGGCGATCCACCGCGGTATTCAGCATCAGCAGTGATTTCGCCAATGTCAAGTGAGTGATAGTAAATCAGTTAACAAAATAAATTAAAACTAACCGGACATCTTTTAAACGGCCATTTTCCCTCCCCGAAGATTATCATTTCTCATTTTATACAAACCTTGTCCTGGAGGACTAGCACAAGTTGTCCGCGACATGTAACGCATAACATTAACCCATTTTTCTAAACTTAACTTAATTTTTTTTAATCAATTATTAACTGTTAATTTTACAAAATAATTAATTAAAAAATAATAATTAAATTAATTAATTATTTATCGTTAATGTATTTAAAGATATCACGGCTGAAAAAAATGCAATTCACGGACGAGTTATGCAGAGTAGGAATGTACTAGTACATTAATTGCCTTTTCCACCGAGCCCAACATTGTGCTTTCACAACTACTGCGAAAAAATAACAAATTAATAGAAAAAAAACGATAAAATCGCCTCCTTCCAGAGCAGGTATCTCTTAAACGGCCCCATTGATTTTCTACAATAGCTTAATATACCTAGAATAACTTATTTCGAATCAGTCAATCAGTTTAGGAGTTACGATACCTCAGACAGACAACCATTACACGCGTTAAACTTAAAATATACGTCTTTTCGCGTCCGGGTTTATTTGACACGGAAAAAATATTTAAAAATACTATTAGAGAAAACGCTTCATAACGCCAATTACCGTGACAAGGTTTTGCGACCTCGAAAGTTTGCTAAAATACGCAAGTAACACTTTTAAGTACCACTGTTTAGCCTTTTCTTGAATAAATATATGTATATATATGTCTTGTGGTTAGTGTTCAAATCACAAGACTACTAAAAAATATAATGTAAAATTATGTTTGGAGGCCGCTTTTCACTTTATTTGGTCATGCCATGAATTAAGTTTGTTTTTAAAGTAACTTTTTAAAATGTCCCCATTCTCGTAGCACTCAAGTTGAATTTACATGGGATAAGAAGAAAATATAAACTGCAAATAAAATTGTTTTCGCTTTCACCTATATCTTGTAATTCGAATGAGATTTAAAAAAGTAGTGATATTATTTTGATTCTGTGTATTTTAACTGTGCCAAAAAAAATATAAACGAGTTCAAAAAGGTTACTACATTATTACATTTTCATAGAACCCGAATGTGTAGCGCGTTGAGCTTCGTGGCAGCGAATATGTTAACTTAATACATTAGTTTAGTAGGTAAAGTTTAGGATAGAAAAATAGGTACTTCAATCCGTTATAGATCTCCATCAGTATCTTTTGATAGAAATATTACTTAATTAAACTCGTGCGATCACTAAAGAGCCAATAGGTAGGTATTATTATTTAAAAAGCGCGTGGGCAACTCACCGTAAAATCCTGGGGGACTGCCAATAACGCTTTTTAGTAGATACTAGTTAGAGATTAACATTTTTCAGCCAATTAACCAGATTAATTTCCACTTGCGCGATCTTTGTATCGAATCTAAGATGGTACAAAATGCTGTTTTTTTTTAAATTAATAATTTATTTATTTATTTATTTATTTATTTACTTCAAAATAATTACACAGCATAACAGTAAAACACTACAGCACTGTGAATTACATACTAAATATAGGTTAACAAGACGGTAATAATAATACAATAAACATAATATATGACATGACATTATAATTAGATAGTAGGAAAATATTATTATTATAATGACATCACTTGATTTATGCCAGACCTATTGACACATTTTTTGAAGTGGCAAATGCTTAATTTTAAACTTATCAACGCTATGTCAAATACAAAAGTCGTCACTCACGCCAATGACCACTAAACACCAGAGCTAATGCCAGCCTTACCTCATAGGCACTCGGGTCTATTTTACGCTGCGCTGTCAACCATGACGGATATATCCGTCGTTGGCGTTGAACCAGAGTCAAGGATATATCCGTCAAAGGCGCTGAAAAGGTTAACAAGAAGTAACCTAATTTATCCACTGTTGGAATACTAGATCGTAGGTAACGTTCTGAAGGTTTTTTTAGTTCGCTTTATATGTAGAATACTAGATTGGTTCTAGTGTCAACGCTTTTATCGTTTTTCCTTGGAAACAATATCATTTTCTGAAATAAAAAATATTCTGTTCTTCCACTAATGTGATCACTAAACCTCATCGAAATCAATTAAAATGGATGTCACAAACGGACAGACAGACGATCAACCTCACTTGCGCGTTTATATTACTAATAGGCAAATCAGCTGCCCCTTAAACAACTGTCTGTACGCTTGTAAAGTTTTGTGGGATAGGGAAATAAGGAACTTGAAATGGTGATCAGTTAAGGAAATAATTAGGATCACAAATGAGAAGTCTTCTGTAAAATTACAAAAGCCATAGGTACTAAACATTACCAAACCACTTTGCTACTTCAGTAATTCTCTTGTAAATGACATAAGAGTTATGAAAACGTTGACAATACGGAAACACGTCAGATACGATATCGTTATTACCGTGTAGAATCCCAGCCCAGAACAAACACCGCAAGTAGGTATAGGAACTAACTGGAAATACGGTGAAGGAACCTGTGTCTGTCTGGTGTTACTGTTAAAAACAAACTACATTTGTTTAAATTAGATTAAGAGACCGGCTTAAAGTAACTAGGTACGATCTTCTATCTTTTTCCTTATTGTTCCTAAATAGGTACGTACATACCTACGTTATTTTTGAAATTCACCCGAGAAAACCTTCATAAAAGAAAATAAGTAGGTCAGCAAGAGCTCTATAAAAGTCTAAAGCAACTAAACAGAATTTCAGGGCACGATAATCAGACTGATGGCACGTAGAACTAGCCGACGATCTGTCTGATGCCGTAGCATTAATAACAACTTATAACATTGTACCTAGCTGCTCAGTGTAGCCACTCGCTTGTATACGCTATGCCCCCCGCGGACCGACGTGACACTATCGTGCCTACTAAATGAATGTTTAATCTGCATCCACGTGGGGTTCACAAGAATCACACTAATATCACGTAACAATGTTGGGAATGACGTCATCATTACACTTAAAACATTTTAAATATTGCTTTATCCATGGCAAAAAACTCGATTCAATCTCATTTTCCTGTAGGATATAAACTGATTTTTTTTTGTCTCTGCTTTTTTTACATAAAGTATGAAGCTCTACCCCAGATATATAGATATAGATATTGCGCAGTTTATATTACGCTATTGACAGAAGCTAGGTAGTTACTTCGAAATGTGATGTTTGTCAGGGCATTTTTTTTAATTATCTAAGTACATTTTGTGTGCAGTACTAATCAAGGCAGTCAAGCGGGATGTAGAAGTTATACCTACCTACCCCATTCACTCAACGCAGCGATTTGTGAATTGAAAAAATGTTTTTTTTTTTCAGGACATGTATATTTTACCATTTAAATCGAATTTAGCTGACAGTTCGTAGGTGTCCTAATTGAAAAAGGTAATAGTCGCGTTAATTATACAAAAAATATGTTGGCATGTAGGTAGGTACCTACCTAATGAATAACAAATGCATGTAATAAAATATGTAGGACCTCATAACTAACAACAATTAATTTAAGTCGTTCAGTCGGTCTGTCCAAGCGAAATAAAGTCCAATTTATGAAAGTAGTTATAAATAGGTACGCCTCTGTCACACTTTCTGACGACTGTCACAAACTTTTCGCCTAAGTTTTAAGATAATTATGTAAGATATTTATGATGTTACAAAAAACCTAATATTCAATTAATCGGTAATAAAGGACGACCCCCAAAAGTTACGTTTTCGTTGTTCTTTTCTGTCACTGTTGGAAAACGAACGAAATAGGGCATTTCAGATTCAAATTCAGTAACCCACCTGAACACCTGATTAGCACACGCGGTAGGTACCTACACGTCACGTGACAGTTGCGTTGTCGCGTCGTAAGAAATGTGCGGGGATTTCGTCACACAAGGACTGTACAAGTGGTACACTTTTAACTATCAAGTTTGTTTAATATAATCCGTATGTTTAAATAAAAAATGAATAAGAAAATAATTCTGGTAGGACACTATACTATAACAAGTAAACACAAATATTTCTAAAAAAAAAAAAAAAAAAAAAAATATATATCAGGGGACAATCTCACACAAATTGACCTAGTTCCAAACTCTAGGCTTGTAAATAGCTACCTGCTATGGGTAGGTAGGTACAATGGGCATATTTAGATGCTCTTGTAAAATTCAAATAATCAATTAAGTTGCCTATGCAACATACAGAGATATATAGGTGTACCTATTTAAGTTTCCTTACCCTATAAGCATCTGACAAACACATTTAAGTATTAAATTTACTTTTCTTTTTTAATTATTTACTTAAAATATTCAAAAACAAAAAAATATAGGTATATGTATAGTATTTATATGCCTATTCTTTACACCATAAACGATTGAATCATTCACTATAGGTATTAACATTATTGTTTTCATTCCATTTCATTTGATTCACTTTTGGACTCCATTGTAATGCAATAAATAAGGTGAAAAAGTGGATACATCTGCTTGTAGTTGACCGTACCTATGTTTCAAAATTAATGGCAAGTGTATAAAATGTTTTAGCATAAAAAACAATAACATACCTCAAGCCCAGTCCAGCTTTTTCCTTAAACAGCAGAGGGGTAGTAAACCCATTCTTCTGCAGATATGAGATGGTGAGGTCCGTCCCAAACATTTCTTGAATGGAGCCAGGGTGCTCGAACCGCTGGCTCTCCAGCTTGTCAGCGAGGGAGAAGCCTCTGCCTCCTTCCACATCATCGTCTCCGAGGGCCCACTCATCTGAGTAGAGCTTGCGTTGTTTGCGTTCACGCTGTAGAAATAATTGCTTCTAAAATATAGGCCAATGATAACTGTTTTAAAAAATTATAAGTACTTGCAATACCTACTCATCACAATCTCAATTTTCAAAGAGTTTTACTCGTAAAATTAAATGACTGAAATTAAGGTCTATGAGAAATAGGAAAACTTTAACTTGAGTGGTTACTATCTTATTCAAACATGAATTTAATGTTATCTAATCTATGAGTATAGAAAAGAATTGATCACTATGACAGAAAATTGCAATTGGGACGATCCTGCTGAAGCTGAAAATTTACGTGAGTCAAAGTAGTTGCAGGAATACCTTAACAAAAGAACTATTACTTTCTGTCCAAACATACTTTCAGTTTTAACACAACGTGGATAAATGTTTGGGGTGGGTGTGTATTTGTTCCTACAATTTTGTACCTAAGGGCTTGCCTGTAAATGTGATAAACAACTCAGGGTTATTTATGTTAGGTAGAAAAAGGGTTACCAAATTCATCTTCCAAGGCCAATGAAATCTTGAGACCGAAGAGAGAACTCTGCCTAAGTAAGCACGTAATTATGCTCGCATAACAATAAAACTTTGATGCGAGGGCTGTTTACCTGATCGCGGACCGAAACAAAGAACGTAGTGACTCGAGAATGCGTCGAATAGATCTAAATATAAATCAAACGCCTATCATTACAATTATTTGTTTTAAATGGTGGGCATGCGTGCGTCGAGTTACGTTTGTCGAACAGTCTAACTAAAGCAATAAAGAAATTGCGAGTGGAGCGATCTCGCAGTCGTGTCGCCGAGCGACGAGTAACCGTGCAGTGTGATCGGACGGAGTTCGGCTCGCTCGCAGTCGCAGAGCGCACGCCCCTGGCCGCCTGCCCTCTCCTCTGCCGGCAGGAAACGCCTTCGTTAGTCCCTACCAGATGCTCATACACCGTCGAAGCCGCTGCACGCACCTCGGCTATACAAACGCCGCTACTTCGCAATGCTACGGCCTACGGAACTATTATAGATTTTGACGCCTTCTCGCATGCGCGAATGCATACGGCCGCCGCGTTTTAAACTCGGTCGCGGCGTGATCGCAAAAAAACTGAGTACGATGACCCTCGTAGAACATCATCATCATCGATAGCATATTTCCAGACAATATATCTTTACCATTGCTGTAACTTTCATTAATCGATACACGATGCAGCGATGCACCATTTCGTGTTTACGTGATCCCAGATAAAGCCACCATGGCGTCACCCGGGACTAAATACGTAAAAAATTAACAATAAACACTCACCAGTTGCCTCGGAACTTGTTTCTTATTGTTCGGCAGTGTTTCCGACATGTTTCTGTTAGTCAGAAACACTGCACCGCGAAATTAACACTATTTTACGTAAATATTTTACACAGAGCACGGGAAAAAGCAACGCAATCCACCATTTGCCACAGTCGACACTACTGCCAACTCCGCGGCGAGTAATCACTCCGACATTTTTTTCTAGGTTGGTATCTCGAATAACGTTCTATTGGTTTATCCCTTTCCAACCCAGCCAAGTATGATATGGCGGTAATATTTGAAACATCGCGGATGCTCGATCTAGTTTTCATTTTTATGAATACCACATGATGCTAATATGATGATGTTTTTTATGTCAGAATTTGAGAAATGGTATTAAAAATAATGTGTGTCTTATAAACAACACGAGAATATTATTCCTTAGCTTCTTTTGCTTACATACAAATTAAACTGGTAGGTTTTAGCAAATAAAGCCTTTAACCCTTTTAATCACTTAGAAAGAGCTTTATAAATAGGTCTAGGAATAATGTATGGAATTTATGCCCTAATGTATTGTTAACAAATTCCTTGAGTGTAGTTAGGTCCTCTTTTTTCAAAATCTCTACAATGATATTAATAACATTGCTTGGTGTGTGTAATATGAGCATAATAGTGAATAATAATTAAGCGTTTTTTTTTTTCAAAAAAAGTGTAGAGTACATCGTTAAGGACAAAAATTAAGAAACTTTAACTTTTCCATTTCGTCACGAAAATTAATGTAACAAAATGTAAAGCTAATTTGCGTGACGAAATAGATAAGTTAAATATTCCTAATTTTTGTCCATAAAGAAGTAGATTTTTTTTAAAAACACCCAATTAATACTCTTTGATTGACCGGGTACCTAAAGTGTTTTCTTATTTATGTCAACGTTTTGATAAACTCTTATTTCATTGACATAACTGCGGCAGAGTCATAATCGATTCTAACACACGTCAAACGCGATATCGCTAAAACGAAGTAGAATAGAGGCCCAGCTATAGGTACCTACTGTTGTACTCATAATAGTCATAAATCATAATAATATTAATAATACATGCCTTAAGACGACCTCTTAATTTTAAAATTAATTTCAAATGTTCAAAGAAAGAGAGAGTAAAAAAGTATGAAATAAAAACGTATAAAAAAAGGTTATCAAAATAATTGAGCGTTTGTGGCGCCATCTAGTAACACTTCTACGGAAGTATTCATGCCATGCGCATGTTCGGCTCACTTAATTTATAGCTGTAAAGTAAAACCTACCTAGCTTATAAATTACACGCTTATTATTTTATTTTGTTTACTAACCAATACTATGCGTTTTTTTTTTTTTGTGAATTTAGGTAAAAAATATGTTTTTCCAGCTATTCGGTCACAAAACTTGCAATAGGTGTCAACAATTAGTAAAACCTTGTGTCAGAAAGTTGATTTCAATTGGATTCCATTATTTCCATTCCTTTTCGTAGTTAGATGTTATGTTATTACATTTTGACATGGTTTTATTTGGTTGAACTTGAACGTTACCGGCATTGGGTTGACAAATCAAATCAGCTACCTACTTTTTATCATTTTTAAAATTGTGTTAAAATGATAGCTTGAATGAATTTTTTTATAAACTAGGTAACTACTTTAGTACATATGTATGACGTCATAAGCGCGTGGACGTCACAATACCATACTCGGGTTTTCAGGTGTGGATAATTCCGTCTTGTTATTTTTTGTCTGTTTAGGGGATCCTATTGCGTGGTCCGTATAATATACTTATTTTATACGTACTAATACTAATACACTGTCCGGTGCCCTAACATAATATAATAGGCACTTACTTTTCTATGTATTTTGTTATGTTACTATATTATGTTTTGTTTGACCATCTGGTTAAAAAGTAGGTACCTACGGTAAAATAGATACTTACCTATCGATACAAAAAAAAACGTAGGTACCTACCTACTTACTCGTACCTACTTATAAATTCACGTTATTATCAAACGAATGTAGTACACATTTTTATAGATTTTTGAAGCAGCCTATCTTAATTGTTAAGATTATTTTTATATTTCCTGTAAGTTTGTACTTTTAAAATTACCAATATATAGGTACCTATATCATAGCAGTTCTTCCGGTTTTTTGCTCTAAAGATTTTGGTTACGTTAAGCTTTTAATTATTTCTTGAAACTGCCTACGATACAGCAGAAATAGGGCTGCCATTTACCTACCTCTCCGATGGTAGAGTCGACTACAAAGAGATGTATTTTTTACATTATTGCATAGTAATAAGGTCCAAAAATGGTTAAATATCTTTGTAGTCGACTGTACGCTCATGTTGATGCATGGAAATATTCCTGTGACCATTTCCCTAGACAAAATAATATGTATGCGAGTGAGCCCGCCACGGAGCTATTCTAATCACAATTTCATTAGTTAAATGCAAGTGTTTCATTTTCAGCTGTAGTTGTAGCGTTGTTAATTGTTACGTGTTGATTAACAATGTAGGTATTATTCGTTGCCGCAATACTAAAATTGTGGATTTAGAATATCAACTTGTAGCAATTTTATAGAATAGCCTTTATTTTAAATTTTATTTAAAAAGCTTGGTCGTGTAACGATGTCTCTCCGTACGATTTACAAATATTTTATTAAGCTTAGCCTAGCTAGATAGTTTATGCAACCTATATGAAAACTTAGCTTCATCTGATAATGGTAAGTAAGGTAAGGTTAAAGGATCAGCTAGCGCAATGTTGCACTGTCCGATAGGTAGGTACGTTAGGCGACGAGACGGGCCCCGCACGCGCTCCATCAAAACAAGACATGTAAGTACGTACTTAAGTATGCTGTTCATTGTACATTGGATGGGGCCATAGATGCCCAAAAAATTAAAAGGAAAAATAGTCAGACTTCCTTTTATTCCTTGTCTATTTTTTTGCGAGTCGATGTTTAGTCTTTAGTTTATTCTCATCTTTTATGAAAGCCAGTTTTAGAACCAGTTCTGACCCCCAAAGCTAACTTTCAATGTCAAGAAGGTAGGTACCAAAACATTTGACCAAGGAGTGTTTTTTTTAAATATTACCTACCCTGTTTATACGAAATACTTAGCCACGCCTTAGACATTAAAGTGAGTTGAATCTAACAAAAATTTGCGCTTTAAAGCTTAATATTTCATAAACGGATTACTTAATCGAAAAATTGTTTTTACAAACCCATAATATTTTTGAAAAACATATCCAACGATACCCAACACTATAGGGTAGACGAGAAAAAAAAACGCAACCACACGTTACGTGTAGGGGAGGTACCCTAAAAAATTTTTTTTTACCTTTTATTATACTACATACTTTGCTATCGTAACTAATAATTATGCATATTCATGCCAAATTTCTAGTACTAATAGTCTTTGCGCTAGGCTGCGGATGGACGGACGGACGGACATGGTGAAACTATAAGAGTTCCTAGTTTGACTACGGAACCCTAAAAATCCATAATGACACTAGAACTTCATCCAGCCTCGCATTGCTTGGGTTTATAAATATCTGGTGTCATAATGACTTACCTTGTTGAACAATCTACTATTTTAAATTAGTTATTTAAGTAATTAGTTTGAAATAGGCTTAAAATATTTTTATTTGGTATGAAAACTGCCTAAGTGTTTATATTTCCGAGCAGTGTTGAGAAAAAAATATTTAGTGGTTCAAACAAGGACTCATTGGTCAAATCACCAAAATTTAGTCCGATAGCTTTAGCCAAGTCCATGTCAGACAAAAAGATATAATAGGGGTCCTGTTTTCCAGTATTTTATGAAGGACCCTAAAAATGATCTACAATGAGTCTTCAATAAACAAGGAAAATAATACATTCCCCCCGAGAAGGACGGATCAGGGTTCAATCCTCGTTGCGGAATCACCTTTTTTAACGTTTGTACTTATTGACATCTCAAGAAATACAAACGAAAACAATACAATAATACAATACAAATATTCTTTATTGAACACCACGTACAAATACAGCATGAAAAGTAAAATACAAATTAAAAGTTACTAAGTGAGTCAATAGGCAAACGCAAAAGGGGCGAGTGGAATACCATCTATTTCCGGTGGGTAGGAATAATAACACGCAATAAAACTGGTATAAAATATTTTACCTTCCCAGCTAATAATAATAATCATAGTAATAATAATAATCACAGGACAATGTCACACAAATTGACCTAGTCCCAAACAAGCTCTAGCTCTATGGGTACTAGACAACGATAAACTTACTTATATAGAGAAACTAGCGACCCGCCAGCGGCTTCGCCCGCTGCATTTTTTTTTTCTTTCATGTCTCTTAGGGATATGAAAAATAGATGTTGGCCGATTCTCAGACCTACCCGATATGCACACAAAATTTCATAAGAATCGGTCGAGCCGTTTCAGAGGAGTTCAATAACGTACACCGTGACACGAGAATTTTGTATATTAGATATATACTTAAATACATAGAAAACATCCAAGACTCAGGAACAACTGCTCGTGCTCATCAGTCTCATCACACAAATATCTGCCCTTACCGGGATTTGAACTCAGGACCCCTAGCTTCGAAGACAGGGTCACTCCCAACTAGGCTAGCGTGTCATCAATAAGTAAGTTTAGTATAAGTAACATGAAATTCTGCAAGGGCGGCACTCAGTCATGATCATAACATGACACGACGATTAAGTCGTTCCTTAGAGACGACTTTTTACATACACAAGTTTGAAATAGGACCGAGTTAATTATCTCTAAAAATAAATGTTAAAAAAAAACTAAAAACCGTCTTTAAAAAGCAAGAGACAACTTCTTTTAAAATTATAAGTAATAGGTCAGTCTAACTGAATTCGGCTTGTGGTTGAAAATATAGTGGGTCGCAGACTTCAGTTCGGCTTGTGGTTGAAAATATAGTGGGTCGCAGACTTCAGTTGGACTGACCCTATTTATGTTAAAATAATTACTTATCAATACTTATCATTTTAAAAGAAGTTCAGAAGAAGGTTAAGAAGTAGTTTTTGTATTGTTTTGTTTTGTTTGTGTTATTTTGTTTAATTAATCATTATGACGACACGTAGGCTTAGTTGGGAGTGACCCTGCCTCCGAAGCCAGTGGTATGGGTTCAAATCTTGGCAAGGGCCAGATTTTTGTGTGATCAGCACGAATATTTCTTCCCGAGTCTTGGATGTTTTCTATGTTAAGTATATATTTATCTATACAAGTATGTTTAACGTTGTCTAGTACCCATAGAACAAGCCTAGAGCTTAGTTTAGGACTAGGTAAATTTGTGTATTTATTATTTTCAAAAAGGAATGTATTTAGTAATGTGTGTATAATGTGTTTTTATATTGCTGTTTTTATATATAAATAATGTAATATTTGCGAATATGAGTTTGGTAACATTTAATTTTTTATTTTTATTTTATAATAATACTGTTATGTCGTCCACGTACATTTAATCCTACAATATAGTTACCTCGTTTTCTTCAAGATTCCATCATCAGATCTTGACGTGCTGGAAATCGTCAGAAAGCAAGAAATAACTTGTTTTAAAATGACAGGTAAAGGTCAGTCCAGCTGAATTCGGCTTTTAGTTTTTTTATGTTAAGGAGAAGGCACACGAGGACTCAGGCCACCTGATGGTAAGAGGAATCTGAGACCCACAGACATTTGAATTCTTAAGACTATAATTCTAAGACCTCAAATATATAGATATATATGGATATAGTGGGACGCCGACTTCAGTTGGACTGACCTATCGTTTTAAAAGAGGTTATATCTAGCTTTTTGAAGACGGTGTTGAGTGTTTTTAACTTTTTATTTTATTTCATACCTTTTAGTGATTATCAGGGCCCGTACTTTTCATGCTGTCACGCTACATTGAGTATGATTTTTGATAAAACTAAACTCATAACTCCCTGGGGCTATAACAACTCTGTACGCCTGAGTGTAATAAGTTAATAACACCATAAATTTGCGATCAAGTGTGATGAAATAATAATCGAAGGCGTTTAATAACATCGGAGCCGAGATATTAGTTTTTTTTTTAGAATAACAGGTATTACTATACAAACACACATTTATCATTCATGTGGGCTCCAATACACTTAAGAGTATTACAATATATAACAATGTATGTAGGTTTGTTTATTTATATGTCTATCATAATTGGTGAATGGTAAAAGTGCTAGTTTTACGAATGGCTGCTCACCTAAAATTTACAACACTTACAAATAACATATCTTCTACTACACCTTTTAAATTTTATAAGAAAACCTGGAATTGGCTGTACTTGTTGATATTTCACTAGATAACATTGTATAAACCACGTAATCGCTGTTGATTATGTAATTCAAACATATAAATAAATTCTAACACGAAAAATTGACGCCTACAATTTATACTTAGCAAATTGTTCCTATGTTAAACATACTTGCCAAGACGATGTCGTAGGTTTTTGCGAAGATACTAAAATCAGTTCAATATTCTGGTCTCAAGTAATACAACATTAATGTTTAATTCTTAGTTGTCCTGATGGCGGCGCCCGAGTACTTTGGAGTTGTATCGGTGGGAACAATGTTATACATCAGACCCCATTTGCAACTCTAAGTAGGGTATTATGGATTCTGAGAGCTTTTCTGCAAAGATGTATAAATTACTAGCAGTTTCCCGCAACTCCATCTGCATAGAAATCATTTATCGCTGTTCCTTCAGGAACCGTCCATTTTTCCGGATAAAAGTACCATTTGTCCTTCCCCGGGACTCAAGCTATCTCCATACCAAATTTCATCTAAATCGGTTCAGCGGTTTATCCGAGACAGACAGACAGACAGAGTTCCTTTCACATTTATAATATTAGTATTGATAAATTATATGTACGCGGCATGCTCGACTTGTTGGACGTTATAAAACAATATTGATTTCGGTGCATGATAATTTACGCCTAAACTGCTATAATCCAGATCGCCATTACCTTACTTATATCACAGATAAATAAAAAAATACACGATTGGTACATAATAACACTTAAATACAAACGAATTAAATACAAACACGAAGATTACAAAAGAGCTCGTTTCGCGTCATTATCGCAAGAAAAGAATACTATTTGATCCTATGAATTGCCTCATACATAATTTACCAAGTTTTTCGGCGTTATAACTAAGTAACATGAATTAATCGTCCCTTAAAGTGATTCTGTAATAATTCAGCACTGGATCTTCTAAAACACACTCGCTGTCAATTATTCCATTATCTTTTAAATAGTCCGTTCGGCGCAGCCAATCTAGATACAACTTCAAGTACCTATCCCCAGGGTCTAGATCAGTGTGCCCTAAACAGAATATTCTATATGCATCTTCCCCGTACTTGCCTATACCGTACAAATCACTAGCCCGCCGCCATTTTGAAGAGACATACTGGTAGCTCAATTTCCAAATTATATGTCCTCTTTTCCTTAAGCCTAACTTGTCAAAAAACCTCTCCAGAGACGTCGGAGGGTCATCCAAAACGTGGTAAGGCGTTGGGTATTCTTCGAAAAATTTCTTCATATGTGGCCTGGCTGTTTTACCTGATGTCTTCGTCAAAAATATTGTTGCTACTAACAAGCCCCAGGGGTTCGAGGAAAAATCCTCTTCGAAGACGTTATGAGGCGACAGAGGCATTTCTCTTGGAGATATGTTATAGAATGGGTCTATTGTGAATGGCTCTTGCTCCTGGAGGGTGAGTTGGGCTAGGCTTAGTAAATCCGCATCTTCTAAAGAGTTCTGACTCTGACTCAAGTCATGCGAGGAGTCTAAACTGTTAGTCGGTGATGCGCATATTTTGCTAGGACTCCTAGCGGTTACCGCTTCGGAGCCATCTTGGAAGAATCTACTGGTGCAATTTTCAGCGTTTATCATGATGATGTACCTGAAATATAAATGCTTTATCATAGACATACATAAAATCTACACGGAGATTCTAGTTTCTAATAATAAGATCCTCTGTTAAAATATGTTTTTCAGACATCAAAGATTACAACTAAATTGTGAGTTAAACAGTAGGTACATACTCGTATGTTGAATATGGTAAACACTTTCATATTAGTTTCCGTAGCTCGGAATTTATTAATTAATATAAATAAAATGCATAATTTACCTAGATCTGGGGGTTGATTCTCTCAACACAGCGCTGCGTCGATCTTAAAGGTGAAATTTTATCTGGAAAGTTAAAGAAGCGTCGGAGCGTACAAAACACATTTTATCGCTGCCTTCTTAATTAGGCAGCTTTATACGACACTGAACTCGACTCACCTGCCTGCTGCCTAATTGAGAAGGCACGCGCTAAAATGTGTTTTGTACGCTCCGACGGCACTTTTAAAACTTGCCAGATCAAATTTCACCTTTAAGATCGACGCAGCGCTGTGTTGAGAGAATCACCACCTGTTACAAAATTTTAATTAAATGCAAGAATCAGTAGTACAATAAGCTTAAGCGTACCTACCATCTACGAATATATGTGTGGCTACCAACGTTCTTATATAAATTTATTGAAATCCATATCCGGATGGAGATATAGGTAATTATCGAAATAGCGTCCTATAAAAAAGGTTGTATCACCGGCCGAAGTACAATCAGCCAGTGCGGGTTTTGCCCGCGGGGATTTTAAAACCATGAACTTTGTCCGTTTTTGTTACACGTTTTTACTGCGATAGATGGTGAGAGGACCGAGTACATATAGCGCGGTAATAAACAACGAAGTCGCAGCTATGAGTGTGATAGATAGATATTTCGCACTCAAATGCATAAGTGCTTAACAGGATATTCGTCTGATTCCCAAGCTATATAATCCATGATACCGTCAAATCTGCGGGACTGCGCGACTATTCGTGTTGGAGTCTTTTACGTTATTTACTTAAAGAAAAGTGCCCTATCTTACCATATCTTTGTACACAATTTGACAATAAAAGCCCGAGGCTAACATACACTAAAAAGAATCCTGGAAGAAGAAAATTCTTGAGGTAAGAATGGATTAACCATCAGAAAACCAAAGCATAAAGTGGATCAGAAAGGAAAGATGTTATAATAACTAATTAGGGATTAGTAGCGCTAGACAATGCATTCTTCGCAATCAATTGAAATGTTAAAAAGTACAACTTCATAGTTTACCCTTAAGGTTAAGTTTGGATCTCAGCCCACGGTGTACAAGCCTTGAGTCGATTTTTTGCCGAATTGAACCTTGTGAAGCTTTTTGCAGATGACTGTTAAGTAGGACGTCATCAACAGATATATTCGTGAACTTTGGAACTGATTGCCGTGCCTCTGAATTAATTAATGTTACTTCAATAAATGTTTGGCAGAGCTGCCCTTTTTTTAAACGTAAATTATTGTAATCTTTCAGCTAACAGTTGTTTACCTTTGCAGTTTGTCTTACGAGATAAATGTCATGTTTTGGCATTATACAACGTTGGTATGTTGCTAACCAACTAAAAAGGTCGACGATCCTTGACATTAATGATATTTTTTTTATGTTTGGTACATTTTTCTGCGCAATAAATATACCTAC
Source organism: Acleris holmiana (assembly GCA_949316455.1). NCBI lineage: Eukaryota > Metazoa > Arthropoda > Insecta > Lepidoptera > Tortricidae > Acleris > Acleris holmiana. Next base: position 8,156,634 of record OX438783.1, read on the forward strand.
ATAATATTTTACGGTAAATTATCTGTGGTTGGCTGCGTTGTTTTTATTGTTTCTCAAATGTGGTGGCTAGAGCAAATTGGATGTTTAAAGGCTGTTTGTGAACAGCAGATCAGATACAATAAAACCCCTAAAAAAAAGACTATTTCGGACTTTCACCTATCAGTCTTACCAAGGTACAGAGAAATTAACGAAGTTAACGGAACTGTGATCTAAGGCTCTACTTTGTAATCCGTAATTCGAACTTAGTCTATTGCTATAGTACCTTTTGCTCTCAATGCGTAACTAATTTGCAAAAAAGTGACACACATTCCGAAGTTCGAATTACGGATTACAAACTAGAGCCGCAGCGCGCAGGCGCGACGTCGATCAAAATAAAAGTGACTTTTTTGCCGATAAATGTTACCGTGAACGTTTTCTGTATAACGGTTTTCTTTGTCATAAAACAGACAGATAGAAACAAACAAAACTGTAATATGTACAGGTAAGTAAATGGGACTTTTTTAAATGGCTCAGGCCTGAAATATGCGTTTTCCTAAAATGTCCAATTGTGAAAACATCTGCGTTCTCACAATGTTAGCACTTCTATTTTGTTAGCTTTCTCAAAATGACTGGTATTTAAAATGTGTACAGTCTCAGGAAGCCATCTATTCGTAATATTTAGGTACATTACTATAGTATTAACTTCACCATAAGTTTTGCTTTTCCGTTATGTTCAGTTTTGTATATAGGCTATCGTCTTATTAGGTACGTTTGATTTCCTATAATGTCTGCTTTATTTCAAACCAATGTTCTAAATTCAAAGGGTTAATTTCTTGGCATACTTACTCTTCGATAAATATCTATAATTACTGTGCAGTATTATTGATATTATTATGATAATTGTTATTTAAAATGCCCCCTTTCCTGTTGTTGAAAACCCAAAAAGGAAAAGATTGTAAATGTGGCGTTCATGATTGCAGACATTTTGGGAATAAGACTTTTCTGGAATGCAAAAATTGTAAGAAGACAGATATTTTGAGGTTACAGATATTTTGATAATAAACACTTTCTGAAAAGCGAACATTATATGAAAACTGACATTCTTGGACACATTCATTATAAGAAGCTGACATTTTGAGAAGCTGACATTATGCAAAAGGCGTGCTGACATTATGGAAAACAGACATTTTGGGAAAAATACATTTAAGGAAAACGCATATTTTAGGCCTGAGCCTTTTAAATTGAAAATACATCTACAACAGCGCCAACGCGCTCTTGTTATCCGCGAAGGTATACAATCCCAGTTTAGCGCAATCGACTCTTCAATTAGCGGCCATCTGGTATATATTTTAATGAACCATCTTACATCAACTTTATTCATCGTCTGATATTCTCAATACAACGGTGCCTGTAATATTAATATTATATCTGTCCATTACGGGAGCGTTAATAAACGATACGGTTGTACTCAGTACCGGAGAAGAAACACATAGCACATTCAATTGCTATGTATGTTAGTCTGTAAGGTATTTGTAGGTAAATATAGGTCCTGTTGCTCTAAATAAATGTTTTATTCTATTCTATGACGGAACCATTGGCATAAGAAGTAGAGTTAAAAGTCTTCCGGAAACGCCAAGCAGTCAGGGCTGACAGCTATCAGCTGTTGCTGTTAGGCGACCTACAGTTTCGAAACAAAATTGAAGCCGGACTGGATATTAATAGTCAGTCCATGGTCCAATCGTAGTGAATCAAATGGAATATTATGACGTCATAATTCACAACTTCAGCTCATTGACCTCCAATTCATGGTCGATGAACCCGCAAATGGATGTCTTTTCATCCTTTCGAGGGGCGGGCGGTGTGATGGTTTTCATACTCACGATAGGATGGAGTGATGACAAATGGAAGACCGGAAAAACGCAATGTGGTCGCAGCCAAAAAGTATAGTATAGTTGGCGTGTAGTCGTGTTGTTGTTTCGAGTCGTGTTGCCTAACTGCAAACGCAGCTCGACTGCTCCTGTGTAGCATTAGACTGCTTTAAGCATTTCGCCTATGCAAGGACGTTGTGCCCAAGTTATTCATGTTAAATACATAGTTTAGTTTATTAACCTCTGTTAACTGAAAACACTAGGTTACTGTTATGTTCATTAAAATACATTGTTTGCAGAGTCAGTTTAACACAAAGAGATGTTAGAGATGATAGCTTAAACCCTACAAACAACGTCGAATAAGCATTTATTTACTCAAAACAAACGTGTCAAATCCCTTTGTCATCAAACTCGTGAAACATACAAACCTTCTGATTGCGCGAGAGTCGGCGAGAATTTACTTTGACATAAATTAGCGATTCATTTCAAAATAAAGTTATACATGCAGGGAAAATGGGAAGTATATGTTTGAGAAAGAAAGAAAGAACACAGGTGTACTAACACCAATTTTATTGAAATTTTAAATATATTATAGTTTTACTTTTTTACTACTAGGGACATAGCGTTTTGATACCACCGTCACCGTCACCGCTGAACTACAATAATTAACTAGACTTACATAATAACAAGTAATTTTAGGTGATGTTTCAAAAATCTAAACTTAAATCGTCTAATAATTGCTTTTATTAGAAGATTAAAGTTTAAAGCTGGCTATTTTTAATAAGTACCTACTTACTGGATAGGATTTCAAACGACTTAGACATGGACAGGTGTACGAGTACAAAATATAATGCTTTAACTCAAATACTACTTTATGAATGTCATTATTGCTATGTCATGTCGAAAGTAGAGTGGCGTCAAACGTTTGTCATGATAATGAAACTATAACTTGTTATGTAAAATATTTGGAAAGCGAACGTAATTATTATGTTATTGTTCTTTAATGTTATAACACAGATTAAAATGTAACTTTGCTCATAACCAATATAGTTATATTGTTATTAGGCAAAGATACCTTTTTGTTTTATGGGGTTACATTTCAAACCGTACTTTCCAAAACATCTGGACAAATAAACATCTTTCATTAAGTCGTTTTAATTATCAGCTTAATAAAAACTGTGCGTCATGTTTTGCCCGTATTGATGTGTATTGCAAGTTGCGTCGTTTACTTCATTCAAAACGCATTTATGACAGCAAAGAGAACAAAACTTGCCGCCGCAGCTGGCGTCGCACAACATAGGTCTTCAGTAAAGGAGAACAATACACAACGATTAATCCACACTATTGTCCCATTGTTAGGTACTTAGTAAGTCCCATCGATAAATATTCTGTTTAATCTCTTTGCTAATGAACGACGGTTTCCTCGCGTGTGGACTGACATGCCTATCCGGAACTCTTCGGCTTTTTCTTCGGCGACGACGCTGACTCGTTTATTGCGGACGGTTGCATCGCCGCGGCAACACGTGCGGCGCTCCGCACCAATCAAACGACCATTAAAACGGAAAGAAAATAAAACATAAAACGATCCCACGGGCCGATAACGACTCCGATTCGCTGCGGCGCGGCGCAAGTTTTGAAAAAACGAACACTGTTTACAAACTCTTTCTGTGGTCACGAGTGCATCAACTGGGAGTTAGTTGGCTACTGTTCGGCCGAGTGACTAGTTACTATTGGTTCAATCCGAAGGCTGTTTAAATTACCACTTAACATTCACGCGTTGACTAAGTGTCGTGATTTGGTGTGGTAGCGGAAGTGAGGACGTCGATTGAACTTGTGTTGGCCCTGGAAGGTCAAAAAGTACTAGTGCGATAGACGCGCGATCGATTATGGATGCAGTTATCTTTCTATTCATGAATGCGTCTGTTGCTTAGTGTTCAAGTCAATGTGAGAGAGGTATGTTTATTTTTAGCATTACTTTAAAATAACTTAAAGCAAAGATGCGCCGTCAGACGGATGAATACGGTTGTGGGCACAAATCTCCAAGTATTCGCTGAGTCGGAACGTAACGTAGTAGTATCTAAAGTTAAAAACAAGTCATCTACAAAATCCAGTCGCAGAAGCGCGAGATACCTAAGTTTTCTCTTTTATTATCCTTTAATTGATTTGACTATTTTCTCTAATAACAACAAATGGCTATGATGAATAAGATTTGAAATCATAATATTATTATAGTTGAATTAATCTTACTGGTCGACGTGCATTGCATGTTATGTTATGGTATATAGAGATAGCACCCGGCTGCGACGAAAATGTACCTTTGCGATGCGAAGCCAATGTTTTGATACGGTTTAGTGGAATTTTCAAATTTCCCGTAACGCTTCGAGAGTATCATAATATTATACTTCTTGTAGAGCCGTAACATGGTTTGTTTTTTGTTGACAAGTACACTTAGATCGCTTAAGGAGCGAATGCAAAAGCAAAACTTTTAGCGCTGCGTTTAGTTTTTGAGCGGGTTTCATACACTTCCGTGCCATTTCACTCGGGGACCCTGCATTACTATATGAAGTGGTAGGTAAATTTGTTCCGTATTGTCAATGATATAATGTATATTAGGAACATGCACAATCTGTTTAGCAACTTCTCCGTGTACAATGTTCACCTACTTATTTTCTCCCTTGATTTGTTGTATAGAATGAATACAATTAGTTTTCAGACTGTCACATTTATTTCAATTAAGACTACCCCAAGCATGAAATACTTTAAATGGAACAGATTATAATACATATGGATACCCTGGACGGGAAATATATTACTAGATCGGAGTAAGTAAATACAATTCAAGTAATAAGCAGTAAGATTGCTTGTAAAGGCTTTGGCACATTACCAGAATGTCAGAAGCAGCGCAGCCAGGCAGCAATGTGTTGACTATAGATCGTACATGGATGATGGAACGCTTGAACTCGGCACACCAAAAAGTAGCGCGGGCCCGCTTTCGAACTGCCCGCGACTGCCCTTTGGTGTGCCAAGTTTAATGTGTTCCATACAGTCAACAAGCGCGGGCCAGAGTTCAACCTGCGCTCCTAACACGCGTTTGGTGTGCAGAAGCCTTGAGAGCATGAAGTTATACCTATGAGGCACACAATATCTGATATGCTCGCTTTTGAACAATCTTTGCAAGCATCAAGATGTCATGATTCAAGTCACAGGTACCCTAAAATAGTGTTTATATCCTAGTCACAGCTTATACCATTATAAAGTCCGGACAGGGCCACTAGAGCCACTAGTGCCACTACCAGTCCAGACACCGGTTTGCAGTTGCCAGAAATCTGCTTCTACTTTATGATAACGGTTTTATGGTCGCCTTTATCGCGGTGTATAAAGCATCCGTCACCCTCACTGGTCAAAAAGTGACAGGTGTTTTATCCACATCTATAAAGACGACCATAATTGGCCCCAGGAATTTATGTAGAAACTTATAGTCGATATGATAACAGGGCGAAAACGGCCACCTAGATATTATTATATAAAATCTATTTTATTTACATCCGTCTCTTTTAACACGTTTAATGCAGCTACAAAAGTGACAATTAGAAGATAATAGAATCGAATAGATAATAAAAGAAAAACTTATTCGTCGCACACAAGGAAAACAATAGAAAAACATAGATAAAGTAAAAAGAAGACATTACGCTGAATAGTATTAGAGTGCGCGTATTTTTGCCGTTAATCAATTAGGATACCTATATATTTTTACAATATGTATGGTAATTTGGCTAATGTAAATTATTGGTATGGTTTAAATATACCCGCGCCCTTAATTTGAACGCAGGGTATTGTAGAAGTCAATTTTAAACAACAGCACAAGAACGCACTCTGGCCTCTACTTCGTTCAGGAATTCCAGAATATGTTTGTTTTTATTATGTACTAGCTGTTTCCCGCGACTCCGTCCGCGTAGAAGTCGTTTATCGCTATTCCCTTGGGACCAGTCCAATTTTTCGGAAAACTAGCAAACACAGTTGTACAAGTTTGTAAAGTGCAAGTACATGTACATACAATGTATCAACAGCTTCTAATTTATGTTTGATTATTATTTGAACAGCACTTGAGTAGCACTTAGGACTTATTTGTACACGAAGCTGGAAGTTACATACATTACCTAGACGTATTCACTCATGAGTCATGACATCACGCATTGTGTAATATTTTGTTTATACTTATGGCTAGGAATTAACATATTATTACAGTCATGTTGATTAGCCATTTTTGATCTACGAGAAGACAGGTGTTAAATGGGGATATAATAAATCTTTAGTCTGTCGACCTACTTATACCGTCGCTGAATTAACGAATAATATCACTCATTTTTAAAAGTTAATTATTAAAAGCTGAATTAACCATGACTCAAAAACAATGATAAATCCAGTAGAGCATTTTGCAATAAAAACCCTATATCTTTTGGACACTATTTATTTATACAATTAATGAAATCACTAAGTATATTATATCTGTATATACAGGTTGTTAGGTAATCAGTGGATTATCTGAGACCTGCTGGCACTTAGGACGTGCCGATCAAGCTAAATTAGTCTTAGTAAATGTGGCACTGATTTCGTGATATTTTGACTTAAGTATTTGTTTTTATAATGTATGAGAAAACATTTATAACCTAAACAAAAACCATTATTTTTTAATTTAGCTTTTTCGGGACGTCCTAAGTGCCCCCTATCAGCAGGTCACGGCTTATTCACTAATTAAATCACTTTTTCTGTTGGTCACGGCATCACGCGTGAACGGCTGCTAGACCGATGTCGCTAATATTTTTTTGTTGTGTTTGTCAGGCGAAGGTTTTTATGAAGTAAAAAATTAAAAAATCTACTGGGAAAGTCAGAAATTTGCAGTGGGCGCAGCCGCTGGCGGTCAGCTGGTCATAAACAAAAGTCTCCGCTTAGAATGTTTGTATTTTCGCGTCAATCTCAAAATTCAGGATAGATTTTGTTTTGTTGCAGTTTTTGCTACAGTTTAGAGTATAAAGTAGAATTATTAAGTAATCCACTAAATATATAAACAGGAGAATATTTAAAAAGGCTTACCCTATCCTCCTAAGGCCCAACGAAAAATTCAGCATGTAGTCCCTACGGCATAGTCCTACCAGTAGTATAGTCAAAGACTTTAATTGTTATGGAACCCTGCCACTATGGAACCCTGTCATAATGACAGCGTTAATCATTAATGTTAACTTTCTTTCATGCGGTTTGACGCTGTCATTACGACAGGGTTCCATAGTGGCATAACAAGTAAATTCCTTGACTGTACTATTGTTTTATACCCATTCAGAGCCAAGTACTTAAAAAACACGGTGTTACCAGTAGTTCTATAAGTCCAACTGGTAGGACCGTGGTACGCTACGACTACACAACTGTCGAAGGAGCTGGGTCTGAATGACAAAGATAGTAAGTACAATGGGTAGGACCTTAGTAGGCCTTAGGAGGCTATATATACCTAGGTACAATCCTAACGGTATCCGCTGGGAAGGGGCAGAGATCGGCTATGCGGGCGGAAATAAATAACTCCTGCCTACTTCTAGAGAAAACCTGGTTGAGTAACGGTAGTTCAGATTACTGATGATAAAAACTAAACAAGCTATTTTAGATTGATACCTTGAACAAATGTACCTAAAATTATAAAAAATAACTAATCAGGAGAGCATGATGCATCGAAAAAGTTTTGTTTTTTTATCCCATTAACATTAGGTAATTCATCATTTTATCGAATATCACTTTCACGTTATTTTCTGCTGAAAGAGTGATGTTTTCAGGATTTTTTAAACATTATTTACATGATTAGGTTAGATTAGACTTGTGATTACCAAAAAAAACCGGCCAAGTGCAAGTAGGACTCGCGCACGAAGTGTTCCATATATCTATACAACATTAGACATTATATTATAAGTATTATAACCTATTTTTTAGTTTCACCTCTCCCGTTGTTTGACTGTAACGGCAAAAAATCAAAATGTATGGGAGCCCCCTTGAATATTTATTTTATTGGTTTTAGTATTTTTTGTTATAGCGGCAACATTTAATAAATATATTATCTGTGAAAATTTCAACTATCTAGATACCGCGATTTATGAGATACAGCCTCGTGGAGCCAGCCTGATACGGACGGACAGCGAAGTCTTAGTAATAGGGTCCCGTTTTTACCCTTTGGGTACGGAACCCTAAAAATAACTCATGCAGCGGGAAATGCCTTTCGATGAAATGAAAATTCTGCGTACCTACTAATCGTTTGTTGAGTGTTGCGATAAAACAATAGGTACTTAAATTATATAACATCATCATGTCGTCCCATGTCGTATACGAAAACGTAACGACATAGGCGAAATGCGCTAGGGGATGCAATGATATAAATATAAGATAAGCAAAGATAAAACAAAATCATTTTTAGAACATACAATTGTTTTCAATAGGGAACATGCATTTTTTTCTTACAAGCTCTGAAAAGTGCTATGAAAGAAAGGAATAACTGTATTCGCGAAATAATTGTCGTATATTTATTTCATAAGATATGAAGTTTTAAAAAGTCATATCATAGTTCAGACCCCCTGCAAAAACACTCTATACAAAATCGATGACAGGAATCACACACGTCACGTCACAGCGTTTGTACCATGTTTAAAATATAAGGACCTTATAAAGAAAAGAATTTGCATTTATTTCGCAAATTGATATGTTTAAGCCAATATAGTTGAATTAAAATATTACGTAAATAAAATGGGAATGCCGAAAACAACAATCTAAACATAAAAAGAAGTTTTAAAATTTCAACAAGTTATTCTATATAAAATCTTAATAAACGGGTCAAAACTGATGATTTTGAGTTTTTGCGTTTTATAAGTTTTCTTTTTACATTTTCTCCTAAATCGTATCAATGAAACTCAATTCTGATTTTCATGCATGTTCTCTATTGTTAATTTTGACTTCATTTAAAGAAGCGATCTCACTGAGAGCTTTCGCGTGTAATAATAAATACTATTTATAGATACCCAGTCAACAGTACTTTTCTGTAGACGCTACCGACCCGACGTCATCATTGCGCAAAAAGTCGCTCAAGCAAATGATAGCAACATCGTTAAGTTAAGCAACACCGATATCATCATATTACCTATTAATATTAATTCGTTGTCTTTTTGGATTTACAAAGATTGCTAGTATTTATGTACAATTAATAATTCAATGTCGTGCAATTAACTAGGTAGTTGCATGACATATTGTGGGGCTAAAGAAAAATCGTAAGAGGGTATATCGATATTGTTGTATGGCAGTCCCAATTGACGTGGATCTAAATAAATAGCATAGTCTACTTTGGAGCGTGCTTGCGTGCGTGTCCGCATAGACCCCTGAAAATAGGGACGTCCCGCTACACTACTAAGAGCTAACTTGGGGTGCCTTTCCACCAGAGTGTGCTATGGATGCTTTTGATATCCAAAAATCAAATTCATAGCATAGCACTAGTGGGAACTGGTAGTCTTCACATCCTCGTAGCATAGCTGCATAGCACATCTCTGGTGGAAAGGCACCCCAAGTGAGCTCTTAGTAGTGTAGCGGGACGTCCCTATTTTCAGGGGTCTATGCGGACACGTTCCGATACGTATACCCTGGATCAGGGCGCCAATTATCACGATATTAAATACATCGCCAGAACGATCATATATAAGATACATTTTTATATTAACCGAAGGCAAAAAACGGGTAGCTACAGTTGGCATTAGAGGGCTGTAATTCGCACAATTTTATAAATTCATTTTTGTACTGTCCCGATTTAGAGATAAGTTATCCTTGTGACAGGTTAGGCCGCTGGACTGTATTTCAGTTTGTTTTAGCCTATTCTTTCTTCAATATCTTAATCACATCGTTGACGATATAGTTGCTCTTACTTTCAAGTAAACACCAGCTTTCATAACGTCTTAAATATGATATCCAGGGTTCCGCCTTTATTTTCATAACGTTGAATTAATTTCGGAATATACCCTCGTACAGCCCATTGTAAGTACACCAAATTGCACAAAATGACACTTAGCATAACCACCCATACTTAAAAAATAACATATTTGAACGAAACGCCCAATGTGCATAACACTGTATCATGAGCAGTTTGGACTGGACATAAAAATGTTTTGGCTTATTCATTGCACACTGGGCGTTTAGCTTATCTCGCGTCTTTTTCTTGTGCGGCACGAGGATACACACTCAGGAGCATTGAAAACGGGTCACCTTCTATGGAAATTGAGTAATAAGTGACCGGTTTTTATTGCTCGTAACTATAGTTATAAATGGTTGCAATGACTAACAATTAAGTTGGCATGACATTTAACAGGATAAGAAACTTAGTAGGTACTCGTAGGGGTCGCCATTATCTTGGGGGCTTTTAGATTCAGATTATTTATTAATAAAATTGAAAATTTTACAGATTTTATGTTCTATGTATGGCAAATAGGTGCTTGGTTGGTACACAAAATGTCGTTGTAAGTCATTATTTTCAATAATTCAGAGTGAGAAATTTTATAAAGAAATTACATTACAGGAATTTATTAAGTACATAATTATACTTTTGAATATATGAAGTACACTTTAATAGTTATTTTACTATCTACAATAAAGGTGAGCGAATTAACACCCTTATTAAGAGTGTAAGTAGGGATCTCCGCGTGATTCCTTATAGTCATGTTAGGCCTTCCGTCCACGGAGGCGTAGCTACATAGACGCGTATTCCGTATTCGTCATTGTACACTTGCTTGCAGCCTACGTACAAAACCGCGCAACTCAGCCGATGAAGCGGTAACGTCGCGTGAGACGCTTCGTCGACAGACTTGCGCGGTTGGCCTTAGTCGTAACAAAATAGGATCTCTGCAACGGCAGAAACGTCGAAACGTCGCACAGCAACATTCCCAAACTGATTCATTTCCCAAGAATATAATTTGAGCAAACGCTTTTTTTTTCAATATTGTAAAAAAATCTGGATTTTTATAAAACTAACCTAACCTAACCTATAGGGATCTTTACAGTTTCGGAAAAAAAGCGATTGCCCAAATGATATTTTTGGGAAATTAATAAGATTGGGAAACGTACAAAAAGACGGGACACCAAGACATCCTGAAATTAGGTCTCAAAAATCAAAATTTGCTCACTATTTCACTAAACTCGTGATGACCATTAAACAGAGCTTTTCTGTAATTTGTGAAGTGGTCATAGAACATTTATATTAACAACCAGCTACTTACTAGCTTATGCCAGCGACTTCGTCCACGAAGCTTAAATACTTAATAATCAATAATTCGGCTCCCGGAGAGCCGAGTTCATACTATACTAGCTATAGATTACTTAAGCGTATACCAAAGACTCGGCTGCCGGGTTCTATTATCTCTACGGGCCAGGATTGTGGGTAGCAGAGTTAAATAATTATGAGTATATTATGTTCATACACTACTAGTCAAGAGTATTCACTGAAAGGCAACAACTTGGTGTGCCCCTGGCATTGCTGTGCTTTGGGGTGACTGATTACCATTAAGTAGGTGGTCCGTGTGCTCGTTTGTCTTTTGGTAAAAAAAAACAAGTGCGAGTCGGACTTGCGCACGATGGGTTCCGTACCATATGATTATCTATACAATATTAGACACTGTATTGTAACCTTTTTATAGTCTGTATTAAGATCGAGATAAATAACGGCAAGAAATCACGTTTGTTGTACGGGAGCCCGCTTAGTTAATTTTATTTTAATTTAATTAAATATTTTTATCGTGAATATACAATTAAATATTCTGTGAATATTTCAAGCGTCTACTTGCTGTCGTTATTAATATCGAGTAAAAAACGGCAAAAATAACGTTTGTTACATGGGAGACCCCTTAAATATTTATTTTATTTTATTTTAATAATTTATTTTCAAATTGAATATACATCCAAATATTCTGTGAATATTTCATGTGTCACACCTGTTGCCGTTATAAATATCGAGCAAAAACGGCTAAAAAAACACCTTTGTGGCTTGGCAGCTCCCCTATCTTTTTTCATTTTATTCTGTTGTTAGTATTTGTTGTTACAGGGGCAACAGAAATACATAATCTGTGAAAATTTCAACTGTCTAGCTATCACGGTTCATTAGATACAACCAGGTGACAGACAGACAGATAGACAGTGGAGTTAGTAATAGGGTCCCGTTTTTACCCTTGGGTACGCAACCCAAAAAGCGGTTGTTTATTGGGAACTGTCCATTTTCCGTGACAAAGATGCCCTCCTCCGGAATATAAAGACACTTTCGAATTACTTTAGGTATTATTAATAAGGATACATGGTTAAACCATACGCATCTTGAGAATAATAGTGACCTATTTCAGAAATTTAAAATTACGAATTAGGTCTCTTTAGTAATAAACTTATGACTTGAAGTTTGAAAGCTGAAATTTTGAATTGGGTCAGTATTGTTCTGAAGCTGCCTTTGACACTTTATTATATTGTTTTTTAACTCGGCTGCCGTTACCGTTAAGTAAGAGTTAACGTAATGTTGACAATACAATAACATTTCAAAAGCAATATGATTTCACCGAGCAGAATAGAGCCCCTGTGGTCACCTCATTGACTATATACACACACACACATATATATATATATATATATACTAATATTATATCGAGGTAAAGTTTGTGAGTTTGTGAGGTTGTAGGGGGTAATGTCTGGATCTACACAACCGATTTATATGAAATTTGGTATGGAGATAGTTTAAGTCCCGAGGAAGGACATAGGGTAGGTACTTTAAACCCGAAAAATTTCATGTTTCCTGAGGGAATAGCGATAAACGGCTACTACGCGGACGGAGTCACGAGAAACGCTAGTAATATTATTAAGGGGAAAGATTTGTATGTTTGTAACAAATAAACTCAAAAACGATTGGAATAATTTCAAAAAATATTTCACCAGTAGAATACTATATTATCACTGAGTAACATAGGCGATGTTTAGTTTATCTACGCGAACGGAGTCGCGGGCATCAGCTACTTAAAAATAAAGCAGTTTACGAAATCTAACATTGCATCAAGTTGCCACGAGGGACCAAACTCACTAGTAGGAAATTGCTTCCATGAAATAACGTTTGTTGACAAAAGCGCGTAAATATTTTGGTCTATAAAACCGCTATCGTGCTTACTTGGTTTATAAAACCGCCTACGGTGGTTGTTGTGTATATTTGTTAAACAATATTAACGGTTGACGTTGACGTTACACGAAATTAGCACAATCGGTATGTAAAATAGCGGGTTTAGTACTTATATACTCGTAGTGTAAATCCCTAGGGAATTGTTAGACAATCATATAAATCAGCTAATCGTAGTCCACTGAGCCTCTTACATTACATTAAAACTTTTGGGTCTATATTATTGCCATAATTATTTTTAGTCATAATGTGTTTTAAGTCATAATTATCGCAAGTTATAAATAACGTATTATTTTTAAGAAATATTACTTGTCAAGATTTTCATAATATATACCTAACCTAACCTTGTCTACACTTTACATATTTAAGAAATTATGAAAAGTTAACGGTTTCAGCGATGTAAAAAAATATGACTATCAATAATTTTATAATGACATTATGACTAAAAAAAATATGGAAAACAACGGGCTCCCTAAAACTTTACATGTTTACATTAAATCGTGGAAATATTTTTTTAACCACTTGTTGACATGGTCTGAAATTTGGAATGGGTACATTGTAAACTCGATGACAATGCAAAATGGTGTCTATAATAGAGTCGGAAAGTAGCACCTTCCGACTCTATAATAGACCGTCAGTGGCAATGAAAACGTGTCACTCAGTACAGAATTTCCATAGAAAGTGACCCGTTTTCATTGCTACTGAGTGTTTAGTCTGGACTCGTTAGTGTTTAGTCTCGATAAGCTTATCCTCGTGAGACCGGGGTGCCACAGGAGTTAAAACTATATCTCAATGAGAATAAATTTTATTTTTAATTGTTTCAAATCTGAAAATGGCATTTAAGAGCAAAGGTAACTGATTTTTATTTCCTTGTGGATAGATTGAAATTCCCATTTACGAAAAAATCCTTACTTGTAGTATGGTCACACGAGGATATTCTGTACAAAATAAGCGGGACATTGACCCGAAAATTGTATTATTAGATTTTACGGTACGAACACCTTTACTGTCAAGTGAAAAAGAGCTAGCAGAACATTAATATCATCATAACATTCATAACGACATGGTTTAAGACAATAGAGTCCCGGACATGGGTAGTCTGCGTCTATCTACGTCCACACCCTTTTCAAGTTGCCAGTCCGCAGTGCGTCCTAATTATTGAGAATGATGGACCTCAAATAATTGTATAAGTAGTGAGTTTATTATGGGACTTAAAAACAAACGATTACTCGAACTAACACTATAGTAGAGCTAACAAAAATATAGGAACTTGACCCAGATATTTAGCTTGCATTTGTCTATAAGCAGTTCTTAATTGAAACTGGTTATGAATTTATACTTTAACACCGAAGAAGGACATGTTTGATTTGATCTCGAAACAAAATATAGGTCCCAAAAACACTATCAGCCACCACGCGAACAAATATTCAATCGAAATCAAGTTCAGCATAAAAATATTTTAATCACGAGTAATAAAATAGTTGAGGCGAAAACACAATAGGTGCCAGGCTTCGTGATATTCATATCAAGTGTACCTAATATGGAGTCGTTAGGCACTGGCAGTGCCACAAGCTATAACATAGTAGGTAGGTAGGTATAGCTTTTAAATCAATGTCTCACACTTTATTGCTTTCACACTTCCGTACCCAATGCGGTTTCCACGAGCTCGGAAAAGCGATCAGAATCTAAACCTTAACCTAGTCTGAATAAAATCACATTCAGTTCGTTAACATTTGCAATTCAATCCGCCACACCTTGTTTATGTAAAGCGTTAACTCAATTTAATATAGGTTCGATTACATCTACTTTGTTTGGATAAAATGTAGGTACCTACTCCATGTACATTTACATTACATTTTGCTTAAATTAAGCTATTTTTTCTTGCGTCTTACGACAAGAGTAGGGGAAACTTGCTTAATTCGTACCCCCTAAGGGAAAATGAGAAAAAACATAAAATATAACAAAAACAGAAACATGTGACTTATGTTTTAATAAACTTTATTCTATGAGTATTCAACAACAGTACCATATTGCACTTACAATTCGTAAACTTTAGAGTAATAATCTTTTTTTTTTAAGTGGAAAAAGTACGATTTAGGATTATGTACGCCTAATTTGTACCACGGTATTCCTTAATCGTACTTGGTTATCTTATAATTAGTTTCAGTCTCAAAATCACAGCAAATCAACTAAAGATACGTCTTAATATTACTAGATAAATATTTTTTAATTCTGCATAGCAAATCTAATAGTTTTCTGTAATTATTTACAGTCATCACAAGCATTTTTATCAATTCCAGCACAAAACTCGTGAACCCAGGTCTCACAGTGGGTGCACTGAATCATATCTTCTTTTCGATTTTCTACGCACAACTTACAGTACCAGTTTTCTACATTTTCTTTTTTTTTTGTTTTCTTTACATTCTTTTTCTCTTTGGTAACATTTTCCCTTTTCAAGATGTTTAGTTCTTGGAAGTTCTTGCATACTGATTTATTTTTTGAATCAATAGGTTTTTTATTTTTATGTCCACTTGTTTTTTTTTCCAACTTTTATATTCTACAATCGCTTTTTTCATATTTTACAAAAATAAAACGTTACTTAATTCCTAATTCGTACCGGTACGAAATAGGCTCATACGTTGAGTACGAATAAGGCGCAACGACCAATTCAAATTTACCGCGCAAAAAATGCTTGCAAGGTTGGCGACAGTACCTACTAAGAATAAACTCGTAAATAAGTTAAGAATTAAACAAAAAAAACCCAAGTTGAATCGTTCACACTAACTTGACACAAAACCCTTATGGAATAATCAAAAATTTTAGTCAAAATTTGTTAAATTACTTACTTTTTTAATAATTTTAAGCAGAGCAGCGGTGCGGTGTTGTCACTTATGTCAGGTAGCATGGCGGACTAGTGGTTTCATTTTATGCCATGAGTGTCGCTACTGTTGCATTCCGTTCGGAAATAACGCTAGGGTACGATTTAGGCACAGGTACGAATAAGGCAAGTTTCCCCTACCTACAAACGATTCGACTACGAATAATTTATTTAACTCGACCTCTGTTACAGAAATAATGTAGCTTGAATTTTCTTGTTAACCCTTAAAGAAGCCAAAAAACTGACTAAATAGACACGGCTTTCAGCAAAGAATATTGCAACATATGAAATGTTTTTTAATGACGACGGTCGAAGGCTTTCGCCACCAACCTAAAGAAAAACATTTTCAAATAATGTGGAGCTCACTTAACACACTAATGTAATATCAGAGGTGGTTCAAAACGAAACGAAGTTTCCTACTATACTCACTAACTACCTATATACAACTTGTTTGTCTAACTTTTTACGGTTCGTTTCGCCCATCACGTATTTGTGTTATAAAATTTAATTATGATTAGTAATTTCATCCGATGGCCATACTAGCGTTGGAACTTTGAGTAATCTGCCTTAGCTCCCCAAACTCATTTCCTGACGACTTTGGGCGTTCTGCCTATACATGTGTAAACACACTTAAAAAACCGGGCAAGAGCATGTCGGACCATGCTCAGTGTAGGGTTCCGAAGCCTTTAAGTACTACAAACATAAAAATCAACAAGAAACAACTAATTTTCTATTTAAAGTCAATTGGTGCCGTCTTAGATTATTTTAGTAGCTATAAACAAACACCTTAATCGCCTGTATCTCACTTAGTCGTGATAGGTAGTTTTCCTTTAAAATTCGTTATATGTTCTTTCGATTTTTTCAGATTTTTAGTATTTGTAGTTTTGGCTGTTGGGGAGGGGGGGACGGGACGGGCGAACAGACGGACAGACGGACGGACATGGCGAAACTATAAGGGTTCCTAGTTTGACTAAGGAACCCTAAAAACGTCGATTATTTGCCTTTCTTGTACGATTGGTCCAAGTTTTAACCCGGAGTAGGCGGTTATATGAGGGAACAAGGTACAATGCACGGAGTCGAATATTGATTTTAGTAACTCCAAAGCCATTTTATCTTGAGACGTATGGCAATTCGCATTCGAAAACAAACACACTCTGTAGACAAATAAGAACATCTCATTTTTAGGAAAAAACACTTGGCTAGTACGATTTTAATTAAACTACCGGAAATCATACCTGAGCTGGGGATCGTCTAATGACGCCAATTAAGATATTCTTAACTAGAGCTCTTATATAACACGTTATTTCTTTCTACACACTAATTTCAAGTGTAATTACAGTAATGATAACAAATTTTCGAATTGTATCCACACTCAAGGTGATTCATATGAACCGGCTATTTAATCTGAACCAGTGGTGATATTCTCTAACAATAAACTGATTATTACTGAATATTCATTGTATCATGATCATGACCTGTAGATTGGAACCAACCGTACAAAATCAGAGTTTAAAATATGCTGGTGGGGTGTCTAACTAAATCCTAACGTAGACTGATCTCCAATTCAAAACAGTTTTCAGGAATCGAGAGGTCAATAAAGACTGGTAGATATAGGCAGTGGTAATAGCACCACGATGCATCCGTCTAATAACAAAGGAAGTCACATGCCAAACAACCGCCTGAGAACAGTCGCACGCGCATGTAACACTTGAATATAAATGGGGAATGCATGTAAAGAATATGTGCAATTTATAACAGGTTAATTTATGTGAGATCGTCCCTATTATTTATTTATTTTAAATACATCATACATACATCAGATTCGCAATTTTGCCATGGATGTGACGATGTCGCTAGTTGCTTGGGTAAAATAATATTGTTCGTGTGCCTCTAGCCAGAGGAAATTATTTAAATAACCGAGCACAAATAGGTAGGTACACGTCGTTATCATCGCAGCATCAGTTATTTAGTAGAATTATAAGCAGCTAGCTGTGGCGAATTACATTTAATTTTCCTGAATGTAATTTCAGTACATCTCTATCTGTATGACGATAAATGTTATTGTCCATGCCGCTACCACTAATTATGTATGAGTATATCCTCATTAATTTGTTGCTAAGTCACGCAAAAAACATACAAAACAAGGGGATTAGATTAGAGGCTGCGGTGAACGGCTCCATAATGAATTGACAGTGTACATAACAGTAATTGTACCATCATTGAACCTCCGGTTACACTGTAGGTAGTGTACATGTGTGCAAAGGCGCTCGCAGGTTCGAGTTCTGAAATCAAACACTATTGTTTGTGCTATTAGCATGAGTATCCGATATAATAGTAGTGCTATAAGTGCTATAACGAACGAATTAACATACGAACAACATGTAAAAACAAATACTTATTAAAAATTACCTTTCTGAATTATCTATTACTTTAAAAAAAATATAAATAGTTAGCCTTCAGTCGAAATAGCTCCGCCAGACCATAATATTAGTTAAGAAAGTTAATCATATAAAAGGTTCATTGTGACTTAATAATAAAAAGTCCGTCGCCATACATAGAATAAATAGCGTAACGAATAAAAATGCAAAGTTGCCTACGCTTCAAATATGAAATACATAATAGTGATAAGAAACGCACTATCGTGCGTTACGCTTCGTGTTATCTGGTGTAGCGATTATTTGAATATTTTGTCGTAACAATTGGAAAAATTACAGTCAATATAATGCAGTGGATTGCAATATTTGCAAAAGATAAATAATAACGTGTTAAGTTAGCTATCAACGGGTTAGAAATCTCTCAATCCGCAGTTTATGATTTAAGACTTAAGAATAAATTTGAATACCTATATTATACCTACCTTATGAAAACTACGTTTAAGACACCGTTTCAATTATATTTGTAATAATCATTAATCAACGCCGCATGTTCCGTTTTATCTGCATTTACATATTAATACGATATATTAAGTTTTACCGACAGTTTACAGGGAATGCCGAACGGCAAATAAGAACGAACATAACACACGAGTCGTGTTTTACGCCCACGTACTCGTATTTTTTGCACCTTAACAAAGTGTCTAACATCGCACTCGAGTATGCCATCCATCCATCAAGGCTCTTTTTTGCAGCAGCGACATCATCTTCTAAGAGGGAACCGAGAACAGATAATAATACACCTTAAACGTCTTACGTAAGGCTTATATTTCTACAAGATTATTCGGTTTTAGGGAGTGGTGAACGACCTGGGCCTCTATTCTGAAAATCTAAATTCGCGGTTACCTCGGACTCATTTTAACCGTGATTCGGGAGGAAAAGGGATGGCTCTCGCAAAGTTTGGAATGTTTCGCAGAACACCTGCTCTTATCTCGATCAATCTCCAAACTTTTTCGGGGGTAAACTATTCATGATTAAATCAGAAAGAAAGAACATAACTTTTGTTTTGTTAACTGTTTCATGCCTACCTACATTAATAAGAGAGCAGGCTTAGGTGATAAGTTTTTTTTAACGCCAGGAAAATGCCTTTTGTTATGTGGGACTCACCAACCAGAGTGACCTAACCAGTATATCCACTAAAACTCAGCGATACTCCCTCAACGCCTTTGTTAACGAGGGTCGCAGATTCTACTTGCGCATTCGATTACGACTTTCGCCGAGAAGATGACAAGCTATAGTGACTCAACATTGACTTGTTTAAACCGTATAATTAATGCTAATTCAAAGAATAATTACTAATACGTGTCCAATACTAAATCAAGTAACCTAGGTCCTGACCGCGGCTTGACTCTGCGATATGCAAATGAAATAATGACCATCGCTCTGCAAAACACGGTTTGATTTAAGAGTAATTACGGTGGTTACGTAAACCGTAATAATGGTTTCTTTGGAAGGAAGTCGTTTATGTTTAGAAGGATGTAATTTTTCATTGGTTCTTTGTTTAGAAATATTCGATACAATATCGAGGCTTCTTCATCTTTTTTATTAATGGCGGTCCACCGCAATATCCCGCAGTGGTTCCGCCAATGTCAAGTGAGTAGAGTAAAACAGTAAACAGAATAAATCAAAAGTAAAAGCCGGACACTTTCAATCGGCCATCTTGCCTTTCCGAAGGTTACCGGAAGCCAACTTCTAGGGTTTATGTAACCTTATTACGGTGCCGTGCCAAGGATAGAAATTCGAATCCCTTAGAGCATTTAATATTGTGTAATGTGTTTTCAAGTCTCGTGTCATATTTAGTACCGATGTCTATCTATTTACCCGTTCAATGTTCTAGTTGGATGATTTTACTCTATGCGTGTTTACTGTGTTTAGTATCCAAGCTTGTAAATAACTTATTGAAACTTATTTTATGTATAATCTTTCCAGCATGATTTTTATTTATGAACATGGCCTATATTCTACCCAGGCTAATGAAATGGTAGCTATATTACTAGCAACTAAATTGTACACTTTCGTCACCAAAAAAAAAACTTCCTTGGTCAAGTTATTTTTTTTGTACTGGTTCACAATTAAACAGTTCTAATAGAAGTTTAAATATACAAAAAAATATGGAGATCTTGATTTAAATATTATTGATATAAACAAAAGCCAATAAAACAGGTGTGCGGATTTAATAGGAATCTATTTGAATATTTTTATTGACAAAGACTAACACTGTGACATACCTACGCATCGTTCGCGAATATTGTTGTCAAGCCACATTTTTACTGTACTCGAGTCGTTATAAAAGGCCCGATTTGATAGCTGTCAACGCTGCACAAAATATAACCTTAAACACATATTTTGTAGTCGTGTAATGAAATATTTATATGCATAACTTTTTCACCAGTCAATGAACATAGCATTACTGAAGCAAAGTCACTTTAGTGTCGCATTTTCGGGTGTAGCTAGTGGAACTAATGGGCGTTTTCCAAAAAAAAAGTGTACATCGTTAAGGACAAAGTCTTCAAACACTTCCCGAACTTGTATTTGGTGAAATGTCAGATACAATTTGTCATCTCATCTATTATTAAATCCAGGCACAAGTACATTGTAAATTGTGCACTAAGGGGAGTCAGAAGGGGATTACTAACGAGAATATTAGACCTTAGCGAGGAAACAAACAACTAGACTACTAAAGAAAACAACAATAAAAAAAGTTCAAGGCACTCGTCTTGCTAAAAGAAATTGTCAACTTTTTTCTATAAAATCTTTCACAGATGCTAAGAAGAACTGCGTTTAGTTTCCAAACTTGACAGGCCATGCTGCCAGATTGTACCGATTTTCAAAATGAAATTATAAAAATAATTGCAATGTGTCTGAAATAATAGTAAAATATAAATAATTAAAATGCAGTTAAATGTACCGTATAAGTTTAATATAAAATCTGTTGTAGCCAAGTTTTAAAGATAGGAAATAAACCTTGGCTGATTTTAAACCTCCATAGTCTGAAATGACGTACGATAGTTGGTTCTATATTTTAAAACTATACTCATAACTCCCTTGGGAGTTATAAAAATCCATAACTCCTGCGGGAGGTAAATTGGCTATACCTACTCTATACGCCTGCGTGTATTTACATCCTTTGCGAGCAAGTGTAATGAAAACAAATTAATTATAAAAGTTACTTCGCAGCTAATAGACATAGAACGTCAAACCATTCAATCCGGTTGATTCATAATAGAGGAAGAAAGTAAACTGCGGACACAGATTGATCAACGGAAGGCCGAGGGCAAAATGATTAGCGTATCAGCCGGCAACATTGACTTCATAGGCCTTCGTCCAACGTCCTGCGTCGTGAAGAGAGAATAAACATAAACAAACAATAATAATTGTATTCACGCCCTACCGAAGGTTGGATCTTTACTTCCGTATTAATTATGATCACCTACAGCTTTACAAACGAGCTTTGCTAACTATAATACGAGTATCTCAATAAATACATATTTAATTTAATAAACTTGCCCACATACGGTACATTAACATAAACACCCCTGGGGCATGCCATTTGTGTAAATTATTTTTGGTCGAATGTTGTGTTAAGTTGTAACTCTTTTCACCCGCTTTTAGAATTTACCATCGTTGTTTCTTCGGATGAGCTTTTATTTTCCGAGATTCCGTAGCCTATATCTGTGCCTATAATATAATACTGTGCAAAATATCACACTATCCGTGGATCCAGTTTGTCATGAACGAAAGGAAACACGCAACTTGCTACGAATTACGAATTCGCCGTCCTATAGTCAGTGTGTTAATCCATTGAACATTTTTACTATTCCTTGTTCACAGCTAATGTTATGCTCGAATTCATATGCTTTAACATGGAAATGATGTGCCGGCATTTAAGTTATTGAGCCGTTTAATATGAGAAGACTTTGCAATTTGAAATTACGTTCATTTCGAGCGTACCTATTTGGCTTCAGCGAACCAAGGTGCCACTTCGCAGGCGGCGTCATTTGACGTACGTAAAGGTTCTGTGGCCAACGGGGCGTCAAAACTCTTTTATCCTCATCGTCCACGCCAAATAAATTGCTTACAAAAGAGGAACAAACAACTTTATTAATAGCCAAGTTACACTTTTAAGACAAAGTTTGAATTGTACCCTA